>OW240914.1:74794578-74838818 GCA_933207985.1 Pelobates cultripes | reverse complement strand
ACCTGCTCAATAGCATTGTGAAGGAAAAAATATAGTTCACTTACCTTGATCTTGATGACCTCAGCCAATCCAATGCTTTCCCATTGGAAACTTTTTGGAGGCTAGTGTGCATGTAAAACACCATTCAGTCTCAACCAAATAGTCTTTATGAGACATCTAACTGCAATACCTGAGTTTAACATGGTTATTTTGGCAGAAGCGCCTCTAGTATCTGTCAGTGGAATAGGCACTAGAGGCATGTTAAACCTGCAATTTAAATATTGCTCTTTCTGCAAAATAGCAATATTTTCCTTTGCAGGGTTAAAATGACAAGTGCATGGCACCCAGACCACTTCAAGGAGATGAAGTGGTCTGGATGCTTATAGTGTCCATTTAATTATGTTACTAAACATGTTTTACTGACAAAGATATCTATAAATTGTAAATTCTGTTTATAGATGTAAGAGCTGAGAAAAACAAAAAAAGCTTAGGTTAAAGAATAATGCTGTAGAATATTATGTACCAGATCATGGTATCTGTAGACTGAAAATAAAATAGAAAATGCAATTCTGTTTTCCAAAGTGCTTTACATTGAAAAAAAATACAATCGGGATATGATCAACAAACTCTCATGTGTTTCTCTATAAAAAAGAATTACAGATTTTTGTCTGGACAAACAGAACTCCCTTGAGAAGCATTTTATTTTTCTTCTGTTATCTGATAACAGAGAATACAGTGTAATAATGACCTTCCTTTTCTTTTTACAGAGAATCCAAACTAAGGAAAGCATAAACATTTACATATATATGATACTAATTTCTGAAATCCATGGGCATAATGACCAAACATGCCATATTTGTCCAATAAAATTCACCTTTTCTTTATAGTTGTCACCTACACGCATAGACAAACAGTCACATACATACAAAGACACAGACTCCTTCTTGCTTACACTGTGGGTGCCATATTGGCTGGCATTTCCCTAATGGGATGGATGGCCATAATGGGGAAGGGTTAGCACGTATATTGTGATGGCCGGCTGCTGTGTTGTGAATGGCGGCCGTAACGACGGCCATAATGGGAATGGCTGGCCGTAATGGGAATGGGCGACATGTAGCTATTAAGTATATATTAAAGGGGATGATTGGCATATACATAAGTGGATACAATATGTGGATACATAATATACAGAAAAATGTTGCAATAATGTATATATTAAGACGTGGTAAATACTAAAAATAAAATAAAATGGAAGTAAAACAAAAAAATAGGAGAGAGAGTACACAGTAAAAGGCATAATGACATTATATAAAATTAAATAAATCAAATTCTGCGTTAAGGCCATGGGGTGTGAGTGTCTGTAGACTGAATACCTATTCCATTTCACTTTTACCTAGGATATTTTTAATATTGAGTGGTGGGTGGTGGCCGGAGGGGGAGACAATAGGTCCCCCCTTTTGTTACTTAGGGACCCCACCCGCCACTTTTGACCCCCACCCGCCGCTCATGGGTGAAGACTGGGGGGCAGACAATAGGTCACCCCCCTTCTGTTACTTTTGGTCCCCACCCGCCGCTTATGGGTGGGGGCTGGAGAAGGGGAAGACAGTAGGTCACCCCCCCTTTAGATACTTATGGCTGCGTGGGAACAATAGGTCCCCTCTTTTTTTTACTTTTAGCCATCACCCGCCGCTCATGGGCGGAGGCCAGGGAAGACGCTAGGTCCCCCGTTCAGTTTATTAGCCCCCATTCATGTGGCCTCAGGAGGGGGGACACTTTGTCCTCCTCCCCTTTAATTATTTCTATAGGAGTGGGGGTCTTTTCTTTTACAACTGTTTAGTAGATATGCCCCTACTCGCGATATAGCAAGTAGGGGCAGAATTTACCAGAATCTTTACTTAGTATTAGTAAACTGGCTGAAAGACCAATCTTGGACTTTCAGCATTTTGGTAAATAGCTCCCTAATACCATGGGAATTAGGGAGCTATTTATTAAGTTGATGCAAGATGCAGCCGCGGCACGGATCGGAATTTCATTAATTCCAATGAAATTTCAAACCGAACAAAAAGTATTGAATGTCCTTGTAACGGATCACCTGGCACCAGACTGGGTACCTCCGTTGAAGGATGCTCCTAGCGCTTCCTGAGGGCTCCAAGCACTCCAGCCGACACCATAACCACCGTAGACTCCTTCAGAGAGCAAGACAGGAACAAGCTCTTACAAGAGCTCAGTGATTATAGCAGAGCATAGTAATCCCTTGTAGTAGATTCCCCCAATAAGAGACAGGACTCAGATTGAGAGTGAAGTAGAACTGACTGTCCTGGCACATACAGCCTCTTTTATTCACAATCCACAAACATAGTACTGCCCACAGAGTTTTGAAATACAACCGATCAATCCGTACAATACACACAGACACTCCCACACAAAATCCTCCCCTTTGCCTGTGATATGATTACTGAACACAATGGGTAATATAATTATCACAGGCAGAGAAATACAGTATTATAAAACATATCACAGGGACCCCAAAATATTCAATAACCCCATGCAACTTGGAACCGGGGGATCTGGGTGAACCACATATCCAAAATTCACCCAGATCCGTTCAGTAGTTTGGAAGATACCGTTTAATACAGATTCTGCAGAACATATTCAGGCTATATGAAAAATAATTACTGTATAATGTGTCCCCTGTTGTATAGTTTAAACTACTGCACAATGTCTTTGTGCACCAAATACCGTCGAGATGGCACAGTGTAGAAAAGTCCAAACAGTGTCTGTGAGTTAAAATGGTAGCCATCCATTGTTCTCACCATGTGCCTCTGATACATGAAATGGTGGCCACCCAGTAACTCCACAGTATGTCCCCAGATGGTTCTTAAATGGCTAGCAGCAGCACAACACAAATCCATTATGCCCAAATCATGTCTTTAAAGGGCAATACATCCAAGGGGCCATAGTCACATGGCAGGAGGCTGGCAATCAGTCTTCTCCAATGCCCAGTGGCGAGGTCAGTTTCGCCACAGTCCTCCTAACATGAACGAACAAACAGTTCTCACTCTGTTAGGACAAAATTTGGTAACTTCGGGAAAGGTAAGTTCAGCATGACAGTGCTGCTTTAATGGAACACTGTATGCACTATAACCATTTCCTCTCATTTCATTGGCTATAGTACATGGAGTCAGGGCCACAAGCTGCCGCCTCAGTGCGCACCGGCCTGGGGGATGCTAGATTGGAGTGACTGGCAGGAGGTGAGCACACAGACTGAAAGGAAGTGCTCACTGAAAGAGCATTTCCTGTCAGTCCGGTCGGGTACATGACACTGAAGCTCCTGTACCACGGTCCACTCGGCCACGCTATAATAAAGGTAGGAGACACACCGGGGCACTAAGGGGGGGGGGGAGTAGAACTATGGGGGGGAGGAAAATGATGGGACAGGGAAGGGGGAAAAGAACACAATGGGACATGGGAGTGGGAAAAGAATGCTATGGGACAGGGGAGGGAGGAAAAGAATGCTATGGGACAGGGAAGCGGGTAAAGAATGCTATGGGACAGGGAAGGGGGCAAAAGAAGGTTATGGGACAGGGGAAGGAGAAAAGAATGCTATGGGACAGGGGAGGGGGAAAATAATGCTATGGGGCAAAAGAAGGGGCCAGAATGCTATAGACATGGAGGGGCAAAACAATATGGGACAGAGGGGAAAAATAATGCTATAGGACAGAAGGGCAAAAGACTATGGGACACGGAGGGGGAAATAAATGCTATAGGACAGGGAAAGGGGGATGAACACTAGGATGGGAAATTATTGGGGGCACTAAGGAAGGATAATGAACACTGCAGGGTAGTGGGGGACCACTAAAAGAGAATGGAGAGGAACATTAAGAAGGGGGGTGGAAAGGACATTAAGGGAAATGGGGGGCACTAAAAGACAGGTAAGGGGGAGGGAAGACAAACACAGGGGAGGGAAGGCAGGGGGAGGAACAGTAAAGGACAGGGAAGGGAGGGGGAGAGGAACACTAAGGGACATGGAGGGGATAGGACCATTAAGGGACATGGAGGAGAAAGGACCATTAAGGGACATGGAGGGGATAGGACCATTAAGGGACATGGAGGAGAAAGGACCATTAAGGGACATGGAGGGGAGAGGACCACTAATGGATATAGAGGGGAGGAGAGAGGAACACTAAAGGACAAGGGGGGGCCTGAGTGGTAAGAAAGACACACACAGAGGGACATGAGGGGGAGAAAGACACACAGATGGGCCTGGGGATGAGAAAGTCCACAGAGGGGCTGGGGATGAAAGCGCCACACAGAAGAGCCTGTGAGTGGAAATCCAAAGGGGTTGGGGATTAAAGAGACACAGAGGGGCTGGAGAAGAGGAAAAAGAGACACAGAGGGGCTGTGGGATATAGACGGGCTGGTGGTGAAAGAGAAACACACAAAGGAGCTGGTAAGAGTAAAAGACACAAAGGGTCTGGGAGAGAAGGAGACAGAGGCTGGGGAAGTAAGAAACACAAAGGGGGATAGTAAGAGATACACAAGGGAGTTGTAAAACACACAATGGGGAAAAAATAGGGGATAAGACACTTAAGGGACATTTTAAAAGGGGGATAAGATGGAGCTCCAAAATCATCTTCACCTGTGTACCCAAAAATCCTTGCACCGGCCCACTGGAAGTATGGCTAATGCAGAGATTGCACACTTATTTTTAGTCATATCAATTCATACCAGGAATGGGCTCCGTGATACCCTGAAAACACCCATCTGACACTGTCACAGTCAATCACAGCAGCCCATTGCTGCTTAGGATAAAGCTTCCTCATTATCCATGCAGCACAGATGGGATAGGCTGCTGGGGACTATCGTTTAGCAATAAGAAATTAAAAAGCATTTGACACTGAATGGAAGGATGGTGTCACGTGTCTTGAACACTATACTTAACAACTTCCCTCACAACCCTGTGATTATATACACTTTCATTTTTTTATTCCTACACTCAGCTCAAGTAAAGACCAATCTAATCGCTAGAGACAGGAGAGGAGGAAAGAAGGGGTATTTTTGTCCATGCTGCAATAGCAGTCCGCAATGACTTGTGTGGTGAATGTGCTTAGTGTTAACAACCTAACTGTCCCTACAGTGTATGGGAATTAGGCCCACATGCAGACATTGCTTTTAATTTAGGGTGGCATTCATAAACATGCCAGTTCTTTCTTTACAATTAAATTTTGTCATATTACTTCTCTACCTTTAGGCTAATACATACAGTATATGGAAAGACTTGATATAAATTACACACATAATTTCTAACTCTTCTTACTCACCAGTATTTATACAAGATCAATGACTACATGAAAAACAATTAAACATTGTAAATTTGCATACTTTTGATTATCAAGTTATTCTTGAACAACAGTGCTTACTAATGCAAGGAGCCTATGCTTACCAATGCAAGGAGTCTAAATAACTAAATGGGGGAACTAGCAATAGCATTCCCTAAACAATATGACATAATAGGAATAACTGAAACATGGTGGGATGAGACACATGACTGGACTGTTAACTTAAATGGATACACTATTTAGGAAGGATAGAAAAAGCAGGGAAGGTGGTGGGGTATGTTTGTATGTCAATCATGAATTAAGGCCAAATCTCAAGCTAGTGGAATGTGATGAGGAAAATGTGGAAGCTTTATGGGTAACACGCTAATTATTGGAGATTTTAATTACCCGGACTTAAATTGGGACATAGGTACTAGTAGTTCAGCAAAAGGAATTAGGTTTTTGAACTTATTAAATGACATCTTCATGTCACAACTTGTACAAGCACCAACTAGAATGGACGCTTGCCTCGACCTGGTCTAAGAAACAACGATGATTTTTTTGACCAACATTCCAGTAAGTGAGCACTTAGGAAATAGTGATCATAATATAGTGTCCTTTGAAATAAACTCAAAAAAACAAAAGCACATGCGGTATACTAAAACATGTAATTTTAAAAAGGCCAATTTCAATAAGTTAATGACAGCTTTACAATATATTGACTCTTTAGTGAAAAGAACACTGAGGATAAATGGAACATCTTCCAACAAATATTATAGAAAGGTACATTTCTCAGTATGTGGCACTGGGTAATAAATATAAAAGAAACTTTGAAACCAATGTGGCTTAGTGGGAAAGTTAATATCGAAATTAAAAATAAGAAAATGGCATTCAAAATCTTTAAATCTGATAAATCAGAGGCGTCCTATAAAATATATAAGGAAGCCAATAATGCATGCAAAAAGGCGATTAGATTCACTAAACTTCAAAATTAAAAAATGATAGCCAAAGATGGCAAAACCAACCCCAAAGCATTTTTTAAGTGCAAAAATTCTCAAAAAACAAAAAATGAAAGTGTAGGTACACTAAAAACTGGGATGGGGGAGTTAGTTAAAGACCAAGAAAAGGCAGAAATTTTAAATAACTATTTCTCCTCTGTATATATTAAGGAAGAACCTATGGAAATAGATAAGCACATGATGGCTGCAAAAAAACTTGCAGAAAAATTGTAATTGGCTAACTCAAGACAAGGTGCTGAGGCAACTAAAGAAAGCTAATATAAGCAAAGCTCCAGGGCCTGACGGTATTCATTCACGAGTATTTAAGGAACTAAGTGTAGAAATAATTGAACCTCTGTTTTTAATCGTTCTAGATTCTTTTCTTTCAGGAATTGTTCTGAATCTATCTGGATTTTGCCAAGGCGTTTGATACAGTTCCACACAATAGATTAGCGTTCAAACTCAAAGAAATCGGTCTAGATGAAAATTCTTGTTCTTGGGTAGAACATTGGCATAAAAATAGAGTACAAAGAGTTTTCATTGATGGTAAATTTTCAAGCTGGACAGTGGGGGCAAGTGGTGTCCCTCAGGATTCTTTACGAGGACCCTTTTTATTTAACATGTTTATAAATGATTTTGAAAAAAAGCATTGAAAGTAATGTTTCAGTCTTTGCAGATGACACAAAACTCAGTAAAGAAATACAATGTGAGCAAGATATTACTTTGCTACAGAGGGATTTAGATAATCTGGGGGACTGAGCACTTAAATGACAGATGAAATTTAATGTAGAAAAATGCAAAATGATGCCCTTCAAGCAATGACAATCAACAATAGCAAAGGCCAGTAAGGTATTGCCATACATGAAAAAGGGCATTCATTCTCGGGATGAGAATATAATTTTGTCTTCGTATAAGTCACTGGTAAGACCACATCTGGAATATGCTGTGAAATTTTGGCACCTGTTCTAAAGAAGAATATTACAGCACTAGAAAAAAGAGGCGGGCTACAAAATTAATAAAAGGAAAACATTTTAGCTATGAAGAAAGGTTAACAAATTTAAACCTCTTTAGTTTAAAAAAAAAAAACAGAATATTCAAGGATATAATTTTTCAATGTAGGGTAATAGCTTCTTGATCCAAGGATTAATCTGACTGCCATTCTGGGGTCAAGAAGGATTTTTTATTCTAGTTTGTTGAAAAATTGGAAGTGCTTCAAACTGGGTTTTTTTTGCCTTCTTTTAGATCAACAGCAAAAAAACAAATGTGAGGAAGGCTGGACTTGATGGATGCAAGTGTATTCTCAGTTATGTAACTATGTAGTTTAGAAAAATTTTGCCCCAGAGGGAATATGATAACATTATACAAATATACCCGGGGCCAAGACAAACCATTGTGTGGAAATCTATTTACAAACCAAACTTTACATAGGACATGAGGTCATGCATTTGGACTGGAAGAAAAAAGATTTTGTCTAAGGCAAAGGAAAGTTTTTTTTACCGTAAGAACAATAAGGATGTGGAATTATCTGCCTGAAGAAGTGGTTTTATCAGAATTCGTACAGATGTTTAAACAGCAACTAGATGCATACTTGCAAAAACAGAATATTTAATGATATAATTTTTCAACTGTAGGGTAATAGCTTCTTGATCCAAGGATAAATCTGACTGCCATTCTGGGGTCAAGAGGGATTTCCTAGTCTGTTGCAATATTGGAAGTGCTTCAAACTGGGTTTTTTTGCCTTCTTTTGGATCAACAGCAAAAAACAAATGTGAGGAAGGCTGAATTTGACACATGTCTCTTTTCAGCCTATGTAACTATGTAAAAGTTTGTAAACAAAACTAATGTTTTGTTATACATTTATATGCCAGCTATGCACCCCATGGTTTAAATTAATTTTAGACTTTTTTTTAGATTTTTAAATGAAGGAAACTTGAAAGTGAAGGGATTAAATAGATGTAAATGGTATAATTAATATGCCACTCTCATCATCTAAACAAATAGATCAATTAAACACTATCAGCTCAATTTACTAGATGGTTGAGAAACTGTTGTAGCTACTAAAATGTGCTGCGCTTGAAAGTTAAAGACCCATGATATTTACTATTTTGCTGTACAAATGCATACAGTTCAGTAAAATGCTAATGGGTGTCATTACTATGGATAACAATGGGACTGGGTGACTGACCTTCCAAAATAATGTTATGGAGAGTGTTGATGATAATCTATGACTCATTAGATAGTCTATTTTACCAAAGATTGCTGTAACATATTAAGGTTTAGTAGACCTTTGCGCAAATCTCTTTCACCTCATACGAACGAATTACATTTCTGTTAATCTACACCAGTACAAATTAATCCACAACGTAATTCCTAAACAGATTGTTTCATTCAGGCCTAGATTAACAAAAATGTAATTTGTTTGCCGCAGTTGTAAAGGATTTGTGCTCGAGTCTAATGTTTTGGGGATTTTATTCCTTACTTTTAATGGGGAAATTAAATTTTTATAATAATTTTCAATGTTGATAGAAATATAAAAAATAAAAGTATCACGGTACAATATACTTAAGGCATAGGTTGACATTAATAAGAGTAGCTTTACACATAGTAACAGTGAGATATCAAAATATTCAATATACATCGGAGGTTAGTCAAAAGTTGCTAGACACTGACATGGGTCTCGCAGATTGGAAGAAAATAGTATGGAGATACTGTCATGTACCAGGTATCATAATGGAGGGAATGAAATTATACAGAATATTATCTAATGGTTTAATACCTGATGATGAGAGAACATGGCCTGTTGGAGAGCCTGACCCAAGAGGTGCCCACACTTGCCACCTTAAGCATAATAAGTGCTATTAGTTAGTAGAAATTGACTATCAGATTGTAAATTAAGTCATGTTTGTAGTTCTGACCACTTAACTGCTATTTTAGTGGAAAAGGCAAAGGAGAAGTCAAACTTGTGGGCCGCCTCTAATTTTCTGCAGAATATCTCACATCTGTTGCATTCACAGTTTCTTATATTTGGCCACTAAACTAACCATAACCCCCTCCCAATGACACATTTATGTAGTTCTAAGAAAAGGAGATTCCAGAGAGGAATTATCCACAAAGTATTGATCAATGGAGGTCCGAATTTGAGAAAGAGTAGTTTTTTTATCATTTAACAACTGATCATGTAATTTCCATTGTGGATGCTTAAGGGGGAAGGAAGGAACGGAGACAGAAAGGGGAGCATATAGTTATGAGGCCATATTCAATAGAAAAAAGGGGGTACAGCAATCAGTGAGGGAAGAAAAATACATCTAACCTAGAAAATGTCTTAGTGGCATGGGGGTAAAATGCATAATCTCTGAGTTGTGCATAACCATCCAGCAATTAAAATTTGAGCTTGATGTAGCAAGTGACTACTTTGTTATTGTGTGGAAATAGAATGAACTAGAGTTTGAGAAGGAATCATCTAAGATGAGTTTGAGGTCTCCCATCATAAAGCAAAAACGTCACTAAAGTGTTCATGTTTGCATAAAGTCTTAAGGAAAACACAAAAGAGACTGGTGAACTCATGAGGGCAGGCAATAAAAAATAATAAAGAACAATAACTGGAAAAAAGAGGTATACATTATTACAAAAAAACAAATTGACCCACCTGTGGTTGAATTACAGTGTCAGTGTACATCCCTATATGGAATAATCCACATGAGATAAAAACACATATACACTGCATAGTTTGAAGGGGAGCCTGAACTAAGAAGTTTAATATCCCAGGATCACATTATAAAAATAGATAATAATATAGCTGGACCCACCTGGTGTCTGTTGTAAAATATACTGAGTGGTCAACCCAGTGTGTACTGAGTGGTCAACCCAATTTAAATGTTGACTCTGTGAGCATATAGTACAAGAATGCTAGAAACTGAGTAGGATCCAGGAGATTAGACCTCAGTATTGTGGTTTAACAAACCGCAAGTCGATAACTTTACAGAAATTATTGTGATAGGTACAGGTAGAATCTCTCCCATAGTTCCCATAAGAAGAAAGAACAATCTAATATAATAAAATTATAATAAGCAATTCAAGTATTTACATGACAAAATAAACTTGCTGAGAAACATATAGGTGTGCTTTTGGCTCTGCCAACATTAAGCTAATCACCAACTGTAAAATAGCCAATAACCCCTAAAGGGGATGATAATTAGTACCAGACAAAACATTTTTTAATAGGATAGTATAGTCAAAGACAGAAATATTTAAAAGGGAGTGTTATTAAGGGATCCACCGACTCATGTAGATGATCCTCTTGAAAGCTTGATGGATGCCCTTTGTCCTCAGGGGTACTACATCTCTTTTTAAATCACTGCTGACATTTTTGCCATTGTGGCAACATCTGACTCAGCAGCAAACCATGTTCCCCATGTTAAGGTGTTTTTGTTTACATATCAGTGGTGCACCACCCTGGGATTTGTTTACTGAATCATGGCTTGAGAATAAGGTAATTTGAATGTAAAAATATAAACTCATTACATACGCAATATGAAATACCAGCTCTCACAAGAGTCTCTTTATATTATGGTTGCATAATGGATAGTAATAAAGTGGGATGACATTTCTCAGTTCACCAAAACTTGGCATGCACACTACCTTTCACTGAATAAATGCCACTATAGAGTACAGGTTCTAATGAATTTATGCTTCTTCAAATACAGGAAATAAAACTGAACAATATAGAGGGTTGCAAGGGCAAAATGTTGGTTAGGTTTTGTGGCAACTCTGCAAGGTCTATAATTCACAGCAGGTTCAGCTGTGTTACAGCTATTATGACTGTATGGTTTACCATTTAAGAAAGATGAAACACCTAAATATATCTTAAAGTACTGGCTATTTTCTCTAAATAACTTTTAGAACTTTGACATTTTAAGAAGTCGGAAAAAAAATTCAGTGGAATAACTGAAATATATAGCATCCCTTTTGGCAAATAATTCTTGTATATTTTTGAAAGAGAACTGTGATTTGTGTTTGTGATACATAATACATTTACAAATGATAAAAAAAAACAGGACCAGGTTACTTAAAAACATTAGTTCATTTTTTCTATTTAAAAACATTAAAGCTTTACTTTAAAATCTAAAGTAAAAAAACAGAACCAAACACATTATTGTGGGCACACACAAAGTCTGAAAATATTTCAGTTATGCACTGGAAGATATCATTCAATTTTCAACCTTCCTGGTGAAGGCATTCCAGTTTGGCCAGTATTTACTCTCAGCAAGGGGACATCAGATTTCCAGGTTTTTTATTTTATTTTATTTTTTTTAATTTGGAGGAGGGATTCCTTTATCATGGGTTACTGTCAATTTGTAGCCACGAGCAATGGCATTATTTTGGTGCCTAAGTGCACTGCCTTGACTATTGTATTCAGGATTCAACAAGGAATTGACTAAAAGAAGGTGATATGTATGTATTCAGCTTACAACTTTTTTTCTGTAAAATAACATACAATTGATTAACAAAACATATACGATAGGTTCAACCTAGAATATTTTATTTTACATTACCACCATAAAACACAAATGTATTAGTCTAGCAAATTTTAATGTTCCTTCGTACCCTCTGCTAAATATGGAAGCTTCGGAATCCTTGTAACTACAGCAGATGTGTGTTGCTTTGTGTTCAAATGTATGATCGTAATTAAACATAAATACACAACCGTTTGCTGACTGAGAGCAAAGAGCAGTACAGTGTTCTGAGCTCATTGATATGCTACATGCACAATAGTTGCTTGTCCCAGATGTGCAAATGCCACACAGCGTACAATACAGTAGACACAAAAGACTTTGGATATGGTTTGACAATGATCACTGTGAGGTCACTTTCAGTTTCTAAATCCCTTTTCCAAAACTCCAATATATGAGCCTACAACATGCACTGTTTAATACAACATGATGCTGGGACAGTCAATTGCTTCATCCCTCAACAGATGTTATTCTTTCATAAAGTTTACGTTGGAAGGTCACCTGTGGATAAGCAGAGGAAACATGAAGCAGTAATTGTCTACATGGAAAAATCCCATCTGCTAGCCTCTAACATTTATTGTGAATATGTTTATATTCACAGTATCATCTTGGAAACTGCTGTGCATCATAATCATTTAAATAGATTTCCTTAATTAAATATGGTTTTAAGTTTGTAATTATTTCTTTATTTTTGAAGACCCAACTTATTCCCAAATGGTGTACAGTGGCATCATACACAGTACAAAAGAAAACAAGCATTATATAAGTATGATTCACTTGTATAGACACATTGGGACACTTCAATGGGAGGGTTTGTTCTTTTCAACTTATGGTGCTATGCATCATTTTAGGGTTCCTACTAGGGAGATAGTAGGTGCTAAGGCCATTAGGCCAAATGCATGTCTTGAGTAGTGTGTGTGGAACTGCACTCACTCCCATAAATCTGAGCCAGGGTGCTTGCTGAACCGGAATCAAACACCAGATTTCCAAAAATTAATAAAGTAATAGAGGTCCAGGTACTCCTTGGTTCAAGACAGGTACTGTATTCGGTTGTTGTGCTGTTGGGGATCCTAATAAAGCACCTGTCTTGAACCAAGGAGTGCCTGGACCTCTATTACTTTATAAATGCATGTCTTGTTAAAATTATGTTTTTCATTTAATGTTTTATTTTGTCAAATTGTATGTATGCTACACATTTTTCATTACTGTGTACTCCAAGGTGAACAGCACCTTTGTCACATGGTTTGGATTTTTAAATTTATATTTAAAGGACCGCTATAGTTACCCAGACCACTTTAGCTCAATGAAGTGGTCTGGGTGCCAGGTCTCCCAGGTTTTAACTCCTCAGCTGTAAACATAGCAGTTTCAGAGAAACTGCTATGTTTACATTGCAGAGTTAATCCAGCCTCTAGTGGCTGTCTTCCTGACAGCCGCTAGAGGAGATTCCCCGATGCTCAATGCAAAAACCGCATTCAGCACACAGACCGTCCATAGGAAAGCATTGAGAAATGCTTTCCTATGGGTGTTTTTAATGCGTGCGGCTCTGGCCGTGCATGGGCGTTCGGCTCCACTCGGGAGATGACGTCGGAGGGGGAGGAGAGGTCACCAGCACCGAGGGAGCTCGGCGTTGGTTAAAGGTAAGTGGCTGAAGGGGTTTTAACCCCTTCAAGCCAGCAGGAGGGGGGCCCTAAAGGGAGGGGGGGGACCTAAGGATTATATAGTGTCAGGAAAACAAGTTTGTTTTCCTCACCCTATAGTGATCCTTTAAGTTTTTACAATTCTACAATTCAAAGAGATGTGCTAAGCAATATTCTTAAAGCCAGGGAATGAGAAGCTCTTTAAGATCTGGAGTTTGACAATTTGTACTATAAGTTTGTAATGCAAGTCTTACAAAAATCCTTGAGAACCAAAAATGGGTTGTGACTGTTTTTGGAAAATATGTCTCAACACATTTTGATTGTTTTAGAAAATATAACAAGCAAATTATTATTTTATTTTAAAACATGCCTGATTTGATTGAGTCTGGCAACTTAAAGGAACACTATAGTCATCAGTTTTGTTTAATTATGCAGTTTTTGTGAATAGGTCATACCTTTGATGTTTCTCTGCGCAATTCACTGCCATTTAGGAGTTATATCACTTTTGCCACACCCTTAATGGTGTGGCAGCATAGGGCTACATGGTTTCATGTTTAATCAGATGTAACTTACTTTAAAAGGTTTTATCTCCTACTCTGTAAATTTAACTTTATTTACATACAGGAGGCTATTACAGAATCTAGCAATCTAGAAGTTACACGGTCAAATATAGCATGTTAAATTTTTCAGTTTTTTCACATTGAAATTCGCCAGATTGGTTACGTTGCCTTTGAGACCATATGGTAGCCCAGGAATAAGAATTACCCCCATGATGGCATACCATTTGCAAAGTAGACAACCCAAGGTATTGCAAATGGGGTATGTCCAGTCTTTTTTAGTAGCCACTTGGTCACAAACACTGGACAAAGTTAGTGTTAATATTTGAAAATGCAAAAAACTAATTTGAACGCCAATTTTGGCCAGTGTTTGTGACTAAGTGGCTACTAAAAAAGACTGAACATACCCCATTTGCAATACCCTGGGTTGTCTACTATTGCAAATGGTATGCCATCATGGGGGTAATTTTCATTCCTGGGCTACCGTATGGTCTCAAAGGCAACATATCCAACCTGGCAAATTTTAATGTGTAAAAACTGAAACGCAAGCCTTATATTTGACTCTGTAACTTTTGAAAACACCATAAAACCTGTACATGAGGGGTACTGTTATACTCGGGAGACTTCGCTGAACACAAATATTAGTGTTTCAAAACAGTAAAACAATTATATTGTCAGTGTAAGTGCCATTTGTGTGTGAAAAATGCTAAAAATGTCACTGTCACTGACGATATCGTCGTTGTAATACATTTTATTGTTTTGAAACACTAATATTTGTGTTCAGCGAAGTCTTCCGAGTAAAACAGTACCCCCCATGTACATGTTTTATGGTGAAAGTTACAGGGTTAAATACAGTGCTTGCAAATTAAATTCCCTGAACTTTCTGCCTGGGTTGTCAGGCAGGTCCTGCAAATTATAATTAATAAAATGACCTAATTATGTAAAATTATTACATAAATATATACGTAGAATAATAATAATATATATATATATATATAGGTATATATATAGTGATATATATGTATAAACTTATGTATATAGATATATATATATTTGATATCAATATATATATTAATTTTAAAATACAGTTAGAACGAAATTACACATGTATATATATTTTTTATTTATTTATTTTTTATTATTTTTTTAATTTTATTTTTTAACGTATTTACATATTTATTTATTTTTTATTATATATAAATATATATAATGAAAATTATATATATATTTAATCAATAACATTGTACGTGTATTTTGATATATATGTATATATATGTATATATATATATAAATTAATATAATTATGTATATCTTAATAATAAAATACACTTAGACAGTGTATGTGTATGTGTGTATATGTGTGCATATAATAATTATATATATGATCTAAGTATATATTATTTCTTTTTACACTATTTTAACTTATTTTATTTCATTTTCAGACAGCAGGGGGAGTACCTGTCATTACAGACACTCCCCTGCTGGCAATGCCTTGGACGGCTATGCCGTCCATGTGAGGACCTCGCGATCACATGGCCGAGGGGGGCAGAAGAGGATGGAGGGGGACTCCCTGGGCTCCCAGGTAAGTCCCCATACCGCGATTGCCGGCGTGGGATCGCCGACGACCAGGTAAGTACATAAGATTGCAGGGTTTGCGTTTAGAGCCATCAAAATAGGGACTGCATAGAACGCCCTGCGGTCTTAAGGGGTTAACAGAACAGGAGTTAAGAAAAACAAAATTTGGAATAAAGGACATGTAAACATTTATTTACAGGGAGTTTTTGGAAAGGCTGTGCAAGTCACATGCAGGGAGGTGTGGTTAGGGCTGCATAAACAAAGTGATTTAACTCCTTAATGGCAGAGAATTCACCGGTGAAACTCAGGGGCATGCTTAATTAGGCTAAAGTTGTTTTGATGACTATAGTGTCCCTTTAAGCTCAAGCTTCTCTCAGAGTAAGTAGTACTTAACTCCAACTACCTGCTCATTTCAACTTTTTCTTATTACATCCCTGAATACTTTTAAAGTGGGGAAATCTCATTTCACTCTGTCTAATTTTAGTCTATCAAGACTTGCTTCTTGTCTTAAAGTGTCCAATTTGTTTGTTTGAGTGGACTAAAATTTGTAAATTTGGCATTTTAATTTGGCTGAATTCCTGCCATTTGGCTCACAGATCAAGTAAGAAGAAATAATAAACAGAGGGGAAAAGGAGGAGCAGTAAAATATGTCTATATATGTATATAATAAATTATTATTATTATTATTATTATTGGTATTTATATAGCTCCAACTAACTCCGCAGTGCTTTACAATATTGTGAAAGGGGGGGAAATTTACAATAAATGAGACAATTACACAGTGATACAGGAACGATAGGTAGATGAGGGCCCTGCTCAAATGAGTGTACACAAAAACACAACAGGGCAGCAAGGGTGCAAGCACCAAACAAGGTGGAAAAGTAGCATAACTGGAGGTGAGAATGGAGTGTGGCTCTTTAGGAAAACAAAAGACAGATATGGATAGTTATAGATAAGTTACTCTGGGAGTCCATAAGCATTTCTGAACAGATGTGTTTTGAGGGACTGTTTAAACAATTGAAGATTTGGGATTACACTTAAATATACACTGCTCAAAAAATAAAGGGAACACTTAAACAACACAATGTAACTCCAAGTCAATCACACTTCTGTGAAATCAAACTGTAGACTTAGGAAGCAACACTGAGTGACAATCAATTTCACATGCTGTTGTGCAAATGGGATAGACAACAGGTGGAAATTATAGGCAATTAGCAAGACACCCCCAATAAAGCAGTGGTTCTGCAGGTGGTGACCACAGACCACTTCTCAGTTCCTATGCTTCCTGGCTGACGTTTTGGTCACTTTTGAATGCTGGCGGTGCTTTCACTCTGGTGGTAGCATGAGACAGAGTCTACAACCCACATAAGTGGCTCAGGCAGTGCAGCTCATCCAGGATGGCACATCAATGCGAGCTGTGGCAAGAAGGTTTGCAGTGTCTGTCAGCGTAGTGTCCAGAGCATGGAGGCGCTACCAAGAGACAGGCCAGTACATCAGGAGTGGTGGAGGAGGCCGTAGGAGGGCAACAACCCAGCAGCAGGACCGCTACCTCCGCCTTTGTGCAAGGAGGAACAGGAGGAGCACTGCCAGAGCCCTGCAAAATGACCTCCAGCAGACCACAAATGTGCATGTGTCTGCTCAAATGGTCAGAAACAGACTCCATGAGGGTTTTATGAGGGTCTGACGTCCACAGGTGGGGGTTGTGCTTACAGCCCAACACTGTGCAGGACGTTTTGGCATTTGCTAGAGAACACCAAGATTGGCAAATTCGCCACTGGTGCCCTGTGCTCTTCACAGATGAAAGCAGGTTCACACTGAGCACATGTGACAGACGTAACAGAGTCTGGAGACGCCATGGAAAACGTTCAGCAACATCCTCCAGCATGACCGGTTTGGCAGTGGGTCAGTAATGGTGGCATTTCTTTGGGGGGCCGCACAGTCCTCCATGTGCTCGACAGAGGTAGCCTGACTGCCATTAGGTATTGAGATGAGATCCTCAGACCCCTTGTGAGACCAAATGCTGGTGCAGTTGGCCCTGGGTTCTTCCT
Source organism: Pelobates cultripes (assembly GCA_933207985.1). Classification (NCBI taxonomy): domain Eukaryota; kingdom Metazoa; phylum Chordata; class Amphibia; order Anura; family Pelobatidae; genus Pelobates; species Pelobates cultripes. The sequence goes on along the minus strand of OW240914.1, from coordinate 74,821,196 downwards.
AATGCAAGACAATGCTAGACCTCATGTGGCTGGAGTGTGTCAGCAGTTCCTGTAAGACGAAGGCATTGATGCTATGGACTGGCCCACCCTTTTCCCAGACCTGAATCCAATTGAGCACCTCTGGGACATCATGTCTTGCTCCATCCACCAACATCACGTTGCACCACAGACTGTCCAGGAGTTGGCAGATGCTTTAGTCCAGGTCTGGGAGGAGATCCCTCAGGAGACCATCCGCCACCTCATCAGGAGCATGCACAGGCGTTGTAGGGAGGTCATACAGGCACGTGGAGCAGTGGCGTCGCTAGGGGGGGCCAGAGGGGGCCATGGCCCCCCCCTACATCATGCTGTGCCCCCCCTTGCGCCCCCCCAAATGCCGGCAACTTGCTGGCCATGTGGTTAGATTCTATTCCCTCGGACTGTAACAGTCTGTGACAGCAGCCTGTGTGTGTGGACTCATCAGTCTGTGTGTGTGTGTGTGTATGGACTCAGCAGTCTGTGTGTGTGTGTGTCTTTGTGTGTATGGACTCAGCAGTCTGTGTGTGTGTGTGTGTATTGACTCAGCAGTCTCTGTGTGTGTCTGTGTGTGTATGGACTCAGCAGTCTGTGTGTGTGTGTGTGGACTCAGCAGTCTGTGTGTGTGTAGGTGTGTGTGTATGGACTCAGCAGTCTGTGTGTGTGTGTGTGTGTGTATGGACTCAGTCAGCAGTCTGTGTGTGTGCATGGACTTAGCAGTCTGTGTATGTGTATGGACTCAGCAGTCTGTGTGTGTGTATGGAGTCAGCAGTCTCTCTGTGTATGGACTCAGCAGTCTCTGTATGTATGGACTCAGCAGTCTGTGGGTGTGTGTGTATGGACTCAGCAGTCTGTGTGTGTGTGTGGACTCAGCAGTCTATGTGTGTGTATGAACTCAGCCCACTGTGTGTATGGACTCAGCAGTCTATGTATGTATGGACTCAGCAGTCTGTGTGTGTTTGGACTCAGCAGTCTATGTGCGTGTGTGTGTGTATGGACTCAGCAGTCTGTGTGTCTGTGTGTGTGTGTGTGTGTGTGTATGGACTCAGCAGTCTGTGTGTCTGTGTGTGTGTGTGTGTGTGTGTGGACTCAGCAGTCTTTGTGTGTATGGACTCAGCAGTCTGTGTCTGTGTGTATGGACTCAGCAGTCTGTATATATGTATGGATTCAGCAGTCTGTGTGTTTGTGTGTGTGTGTGTGTGTATATGGACTCAGAAGTCTCTGTGTGTGTGTGTATGAACTCAACAGTCTGTATGTGTGTAAGGACTCAGCAGTCTGTGTGTGTGTCTGTGTGTGTATGGACTCAGCATTCTGTGTGTTTGTGTGTGTGTGGACTCAGCAGTCTTTGTGTGTATGGACTCAGCAGTCTGTGTCTGTGTGTATGGACTCAGCAGTCTGTGTATATGTATGGATTCAGCAGTCTGTGTGTTTGTGTGTGTGTGTGTATATGGACTCAGAAGTCTGTGTGTGTGTGTGTGTGTGTATGAACTCAACAGTCTGTATGTGTGTAAGGACTCAGCAGTCTGTGTGTGTGTCTGTGTGTGTATGGACTCAGCATTCTGTGTTTGTGTGTGTATGGACTCAGCAGTCTGTGTGTTTGCGTGTGTGTGTGTGTGTGTGTATATGGACTCAGCGGTGTTGTGTGTGTGTGTGTATGGACTCAGCAGTCTGTGTGTGTGTGTATGAACTCAGCAGTCTGTGTGTATGGACTCAACAGTCTGTGTGTGGACTCAGCAGTCTGTGGGTGTGTGTGTATGGACTCAGCAGTCTGTGTGTGTGTGTGTGTGTATGAACTCAGCAGTCTGTGTGTATGGACTCAGCAGTCTGTGTGTGTGTGTGTGTGAACTCAGCAGTCTGTGGGTGTGGACTCAGCAGTCTCTGTGTGTATGGACTCAGCAGTCTGTGTGTGTGTGTGTGTATTAACTCAGCAGTCTGTGTGTATGTGTGCATGTGTATGGACTCAGCGGTCTACTGTGTGATGTCTGTGTGTGTGTGCATGGACTCAGCGGTCTGTGTGTCTGTGTATGTTTGTGTATGGACTCAGCAGTCTGTGTATGTGTGTGTGTAAGGACTCAGCAGTCTGTGTGTGTGTCTGTGTGTGTATGGATTCAGCAGTCTGTGTGTGTGTGTGTGTATGGACTCAGCAGTCTGTGTGTGTGTGTGTGTGTGTGTTTGTGTGTGTATGGACCCAGCAGTCTGTGTGTGTGTCTGTGTGTGTATATGGACTTTGCAGTCTGTGTGTGTGTCTGTGTGTGTATATGGACTCATTAGTCTGTGTGTGTGTATGGACTCAGCAGTCTGTATGTCTGTGTGTGTATGTATGGACTATAGACTGTGTGCATTCAGCAATGCCTGTGTGCATTCAGGAGTCTGTGTGCATTTAGAAATCTGTGTGTGTATGTGTATTCAGCAGTCTCTCGGTATTCATATTCAGTGTACTGTGTGTATGTACTCAGCAGTCTATCAACAATTAGAATTTTTATTCCTGTGAGTTGTTGTGTAGGAAAGGCCCCAGTGCACTGCTTTGCCCGGGGCCCTTAACGCTGTTAAGATGGTACTGCTTGTGTGTGTCAGTGAGCTTGTCTTTAGTGAGCTTGTGTGTGTCCCTGAACTTCTTTGTAGTGAGCCTTGTGTTTATACAAGTGCGTTTGTCTGTAGTAAGCTTGTGTGTGAGTCAGAGAGTTTTTTTTCTGTCAGTAAGCCTATTTGCGCATGTCAGTGAACTTGTGTGCTTACTGTACAATATACACATATTGACTTATAGAAATGGCATACATTTTTTTCCAGGGCTGCTTTGGATTCTCAGTTTGGCTCTGCCAGCGAGTGCGCTTTACCGCTGAATCATCTGTGTGGACTGCCGCACACTTTAGCCCTGTTACATGCGTCTGGGAGTTGCTGTTGACAGGTACTAGTAGTCTAGAGATTAGGACATGGGGTATCTGCTCAGCTATCTGTATAATACTATAGTGCTGTTCTCTGTATAATACTGATCTGTGTGTATATAATATCCCGGGATAGTCAGTGTTCCTGTATAGAGATGTCGCGAACGGTTCGCCACGAGCTGTTCGTGGCGAACTCCGGTCAGCTGACACGTCCCGTCCAATCTCCAGCAGACCCTCCCTCCCAGACCCTCCTACTTCCTGGACAGCATCCATGTTGAAACATGGATGCTGTCCAGGAAGTAGGAGGGTCTGGGAGGGAGGGTCTGCTGGAGATTGGCCGGAATAGAGATGTCGCGAACCGTCCGCGATCATCTCGCGAACGGTTCGCCACGGTTCGCCACGAGCTGTTCGCGGCGAACTCCGGTCAGCTGACACGTCCCGGCCAATCTCCAGCAGACCCTCCCTCCCAGACCCTCCTACTTCCTGGACAGCATCCATGTCAACAGCAATTATACTACTATAGTGCTACTATACTACTATAGTACCTGTCAACAGCAACTATAATACTATAGTGCTGTTCTCTGTATAATACTGATCTGTGTGTATATAATATCCCGGGATAGTCAGTGTTCCTGTATAGAGATGTCGCGAACATCTCGCGAACGGTTCGCCACGAGCTGTTCGAGGCGAATTCCGGTCAGCTGGCACGTCCCAGCCAATCTCCAGCAGACCCTCCCTCCCAGACCCTCCTACTTCCTGGACAGCATCCATGTTTCAGGAAGTAGGAGGGTCTGGGAGGGAGGGTCTGCTGGAGATTGGCCGGGACGTGTCAGCTGACCGGAGTTCGCCACGAACAGCTCGTGGCGAACCGTTCGCGAGATGTTCGCGACATCTCTATACAGGAACACTGACTATCCCGGGATATTATATACACACAGATCAGTATTATACAGAGAACAGCACTATAGTATTATACAGATAGCTGAGCAGATACCCCATGTCCTAATCTCTAGACCAGGTAACGGTGTGGGAAACATGGATGCTGTCCAGGAAGTAGGAGGGTCTGGGAGGGAGGGTCTGATGGAGATTGGCCGGGATGTGTCAGCTGACCGGAGTTCGCCGCGAACAGCTCGTGGCGAACCGTGGCGAACCGTTCGCGAGATGTTCGCAGACAGTTCGCGACATCTCTATTCCTGTAGAGTGCTGCTCTCTGTATTGGGAATATATACACAAACAAACCTGTATTATACAGAGAGCAGCACTATACAGGGAGCACTGACTGTCACAATTTATTATACACACAACCCTGTATTATACAGAGAGCACTGATTGTCCAGGGATATTATACACAGACAGTAATTGATAGCTGTGCTGCAAAATGTCCTTGGAAATTTTTTTCAAATGTTGGCAACTATGGCACTGTATCAAGGGAAATGTGTTTTGTTTTTTAATCCCTGGTGGAAAATAATGAATCCTCCACCAGGGATTATTAAAAAAAAAATCAACACATTGTGTCAGGGGCGGGGCTTAACATTCGGCAGGGGCGGGTCAAACTGCGGTAAGGGCAGGGTTAAATGTGCCCCCCTACTTTTGTCCCTGGCCCACCATGTGCCCCGCTTAAAAATGAATCCTAAAGACGCCACTGACGTGGAGGCCACACACACTACTGAGCCTCATTTGACTTGTTTTAAGGACATTACATCAAAGTTGGAGCAGCCTGTAGTGTGTTTTTCCACTTTAATTTTCAGTGTGACTCCAAATCCAGACCTCCATGGGTTGTAAAATTTGATTTCCATTTTTTTATTTTTGTGTGATTTTGTTGTCAGTACATTCAACTATGTAAAGAACAAAGTATTTCAGAATAATATTTAATTCATTCAGATCTAGGATGTGTTATTTTTGTGTTCCCTTTATTTTTTTGAGCAATGTATAAGTATACATATATGTTTCACTGTTCCTCCTTTGTACCTCTATTGGTAACTTCTCACTATGAATAAAATCAGCATTTAGTGGCTGTCCTCTGACCATCAATGAACATCTTTCCTATCAATCATATCTTGTTTTCCCCATCAATGGCAGAGCTCCAAGTCATGATTCAAACAAAACCATTTGTTTCATCATCCATCCATATGGCGATACAGAGTTTGCTTATTACCTAAAACTCGAATAAAATGCAATTCTTTTGAAAGCAAAAGCACAAGTCTGTTGACATGCAGAATGAAGGAAAGAACTTTGTTACATTGATGACAAAATATTCTAATATGTTCTCATTCATACCAATATGAAAGTTAAAACTCGAACAACACCATGCCAGAGACATTCCTGTCTCTCTAGACTAGAATTTGTTTTATATTATTTGTTTTATAATCTAATATGGGAGAGATCAAAAAATTCTGAGATTTGGGTAGCACTGCGTGTAGGAAAAGCACTGCATGTAGGAAAAGCTAATCTCCATCCCCAGGTAGGCATTTTACCTTTTTTTCCCTGTTCTGTTAACTTTATACTGCCTCACCATTTTTATCATGTAATATCGGATTTACAGTAAGCCGTGAAGAAACAACATTGTTGACCAATGCACACATTTTCTTTTCCATTTATGGAGAAAAAGCAGACCTCCGGCAGCTAAAACAATTTTGGAAAATGCATATAGTTCTGCAGAAGCCAAGAAGACATAAAACTCACAATTACTAAAGTTACCAACAGATTATCTCATAATGTACTCACAGTTGGAGCAATGTCACTTCATTGCTCTAATTAGAATAAAACATAATAGTTGTTTTCATTCAAAAAAACATTGTAAAAATGAAAGCATTTCACGTGAACATTGGCAAATCATGTGTTTTGCTTCTACTGTAAAAGCTACATTTACAATCATACAGATGAGATAAAAACCATGCATAGTTTAATTGCAACTGCAAGAGCAATATTTGTTTCCAGAACTGAATGTTTAAAGGAAAGAGCGAAGAATCTGTATAAAAGAGTTTTTAGAACATGCCGTTTATACAGTTCATGAATAAAATCAAAGTAAAATTGAATTTAAATAACAATTTTCTGAGACCTATTTTACAGAGCTACAATTATTTTTTTATATATATATATATATATATATACATTTGTGTTCAGGCATAATGCCATAATGAGCGAATGTGATTGACATAGTATAGATGTAACACTTAATATGTGTGCCAAAACTGAAGATGCGGTAGGCCTGTAATAAATAGAGCCCAGCCTAGGATTAGTAATAAGTGAATGATGTGAATAGAGGGAGTGCTGGAAGGGTAATGCAAATCGCCAGACCAGGTAACGGTGTGGGAGACATGATAGGAGTCCCTTCAAGGGGGGACTTAAGCCACTCCCACAACTACAGGCCCAGCCTTTATATATATTTATGTCAGGTAACATTATAGCTGTATAGAATGTAATATGTTGTGTAATAGGAAACCATTGTATGAACAAGTCGGTTGTGGTATGCCGAAACAGATGAGAGGTCAGGCCTGTAATAAAGAAGATCCACGAGTTATAATTGATTTTTGTAAAGGGAAGAGGTGGGAGGGCCATTTCGAGAATAGGGTTGCAGGTAAGGGGAGAAGGTTGGAGGTTTTATAAGCCATATGGGGGCCATGAGTTTTTTCTTTATTTTACTCGGGTGTCTCTATCACACCTAAAAAGGAAACAACTGATACAGTATAGGCATGATATAAACACCAACACTGCATCAAACTAAGGCTGTTATAGTGCTTAGAGTATCCATTTAAAGAAGAGTTGCATGTCACTATTAGGCCAGGTGTAAGTGTAGTTAAGTGTACACTATAGAGGTATGACACATATAGGCAGTAATTAAATCCATGTATATATTTATTTAAAATGATTAGATGGGATAATAAAGGAAAAGTAAGGATTGTTATGTCTTGTTAGCTTCGCAACAATGTATGTCCAAGTATGGTACAGTTTTGCACATACAAACTAACAATGTAAATTTGCTTTGAGGAATAATATGGCTTTTTAGATCTGTTTTGCTTTATCAGTATTTATACAATGCTTACAAATTCTACAACACTAAATACAAGTATAAATACAATAACAAAAATACATTTCCCACCGATTGCCCCATCCCAAACAAATTGGTATAGGCAATCAGATAGTGATTGGTGAAGCCTAGGCGGCAGTATCAGTGGCATGACCCACGTCACTAACAACACCCATAATGGACAGGCCTTTCCCTCAGCCTTCAGGATCATGCAGGGAGCATTGCTAAGCAGATAATACAAAAGGAGTTGTAGTGAACTGGAAATGACCTCTTTACACAGCAAATGTCAGGAAACTTTGATGTTGAGAAGCTATCAGAAGGTAAAAACAGGTGTCTTGTAGATCTATCAGCATCATCTATTAGCCTGGGAACACCATCTTCAGAATGGACAGCAGAGATTTCATCTTGAATTTTCCTATTCCCAGGAATCCATTCAATTTGTAAAAAAATGTAAATCGGTCTTCAGCATTCTGATGCCTTCTTTGTTAGAAATAGGTAAGAGTAGAACTCCAAGAATCTGTCCTCTTTAGGAACCTTCATGATGACCTTTGGTAGTAGAGAAGTAATAAATTCCTGCAGATCCATTAGCTGCCTCGGCATATAGGCCTGAATCTCATTGATGGTGTGAAATCTCTCCCTATCAAAGGTGGTTTTAGTTTTGGGAAAAGCCAGAAGTTGCAGGGTGCCAAATCAACATATTCTCGACCATCTGCACTCATTTCATTGTCCCCCAAAGCCTTCAGAATTATCTAAAGTTTCCGCGGATAAATGTTTAAGCTTCACGCAAAATAAGATGCATAATTATTGCTATACTTGCTCAGTCATTTTGAGTGAGACGGCCACACAGTACACATGCTCACTCAACGCTGTCTAGTGCACCCATTGACTAATACAGTGAAGTCGTCATTGTTCACGCATGTGCATTCCAGTTCACTCTCCTTGGTTGCCAGGTTATAGTAATGTTGCGCAAACCATTCTCATTATTAACAATTAACAATGGCTGGACTTTCTCTGGGCAGACCTCTTACATACATATACCCAGGTTATACAGTGCTGTATATAAACACACAAACATAAAAGGTTTCCGTTTGCCAGCAGTACTTATACCGTGTTCATAGCATGTGGCTTATTCGTGGTGCATATTTAAATCATATCTTACTATGTTTGTCATATAAAATATGGTTTTGAGAAATTACCCATCCAAAATAAATTCAGTAGTGCATTTATATATCATAACCTCACTCTAGCATGTCACCAAAGTGACTAATACATGTACAGTTCTGCTCAAAAGTGTGCATACCCTGACAGAAACTGTGACATTTTGGCATTGATTTTGAAAATACGACTGATCATGCAAAAAAACTAGTTGTTTGGCTCCTTTTTAAATCATAATGATAGCAATCACCCAAATGGCCCTGATCAAAAGTTTAGGGACCCTTGAATGTTTGGCCTTGTTACAGACACATATACAGACTGCTCTGGAAAAAGACAGTGTGGTTGTTTCAAGAAGCACAATATGATGATAGTTAAACAAAAATGAGCTGCATGGTCGAGTTGCCAGAAAGGAGCCTTTACTGCACCAATGCCATAAAGAAGCCCGGTTACAATATACCCGACAACACCTTGACATGCCTCACAGCTTCTGGCACACTGTAATTTGGAGTGACGAGACCAAAATAGAGCTTTATAGTCACAACCAGTGGCGTACTAAGTGGGGGGGGGGAAGGGGGCTGTCCACACTGGCTGGCCAGGCTTGGGAGTCTGTGAACTGTGTGGCAGCACCGGGCGCCATAGCAGCAGGGGCGCCGGGCAGCCGACACAGCTCACACGCAGGGGCAGGGAGCAAGCAGGAGACCTGGCTCAGCTGGCTGCACGGAGAGTTGGGGGCGGAGCTAGAATGGCTGTGGGGTGGAGCCAAGCTGGATGCAGGGGCGGGGCTAAATGCAGCCTCTCTCTGATCACACAGAGGGGAAGCAGGAAGCTGTCCCTGCTTCCCCAACTACAGCACAGGAGGGACTGAATCCACTCCTCCTCCATTCCAAGCTTAATGTAAGTGAGAGAGAGAGAAAGTGTGTGCTGTGTGTAACTGTGATTGTGACTATCTTTGACTGTGTGTGTGAGTGTGTGACTATCTGTGACTGTGTGAGTGACTGTCTGCCTGTAATTGTCTGTGTAACTCTGTGTGTGTGTGTGTGTGTGTGACTGTCTGTGACTGTCTGTGACTGTCTGTGTGTGTATGTGACTGTCTGTCTGTGACTGTGTTTGTGTGTGTGTGTGTGTGTGTGACTGTCTGTCTGTGACTGTGTGTGTGTGTGTATGTGAGACTGTCTGTCTGTGACTGTGTGTGTGTGTCACTGTCTGTGACTCTGTGACTGTGTGTGTGTGACTGTCTGTGACTATGTGTGTGTGACTGTCTGTGACTGTGTGTGTGTGACTGTCTGTGACTGTGTGTGTGTAACTGTCTGTCTGTGATTGTGTGTATGTGTGACTGTGTGACTGCCTGCCTATGATTGTGTTTGTGTTTGTGTATATCTGTGATTGTGTGTATGTGTTTAGTAGATAGCTCCCTTATTTGGTGACTGTGTGTGCGACTGTCTGCCTGTGTGTATGTGTGTGTAAGAGAGACTGTCTGCCTGTGAAGGTGTGTGTGTGTGTGTGACTGTCTGCCTGTGATTGTGTGTGACTGTCTGTGACTGTGTGTGTATGTGTGACTGTCTGCCTGGGATTGTGTGTGTGACTGTATGCCTGGGATTGTGTGTGTGTGTGTGTGTGACTGTCTGTGACTGTGTGTGTGTGTGTATGTGTGACTGTTAGCCTGTGTGACTATCTGCCTGTGATTACGTGCGTGCATGTGTGTGACTGTCTGTGACTGTGTGTGTGTATGTGTGACTGTATGCCTGTGACTGTGTGTGGGACTGTGTTTATCTGACTGTGTCTGACGGTCTTAGCCCTGCAGTGAGGCGGCAGCCAGGATATGGTGTCATCGTGGCCTCTGCATCATTACAGGGTGTGCGAGGGACCTGTGCAGGAAGAGCACAGAGATCCCAGCTGCAACCACTGACCACCAGGGACTGAGGATCCACTCCAGCCCTTCTAGAGCAAGGTAGGGAGGCTGGGTGGACCTCTTATTTATTAAATGTGTGTATGTATGTAATGTTTGTGTGTTTGTGTGTGTGTATATCTGTGATTATGTGTGTGATTGAGTGTATCTCTGTGTATGTGTTTAGTACATAGCTCCCTTATTTGGTGTACTTAAATATTGCAATCTAATATAAGGATAACAAATAAGGGATTTATCTACTAAACAACTGAAAATAAGAAAAGGGCTTTTAAAATTTTGATCCTTTAGCTGTTTAGTAGATAATTCCCTGAATTGGTGCCTGTATGCGAGTTTTCCATATTTAAAGATACCAAATGAGGGTGCTGTTTAGCAGATAGTTCCTGTGGCAAAAGTAACCTCGCCACTAGTTTTTAAAGGGGCCTGTTTGCCAGCCTCCTGCCCTGCAACTATGGTCCTGGGATGTATTGCCCTTCTAGGAACTGATGTGGGCATACTTGATTTTATTATGCTGCTGCTGGCCCTTTAAGAACCATCTGGGGACATACTGTGGAGTTACTGGGTGGCCACAATTTCATGTATCAGAGGCACATGGTGAGAACAATGGATGAAGCACATGGTGAGAAGAATGGATGGCGGCCATTTTACTCACAGACACTGTTTGGACTTTTCTACAAGGTGCCATCTCGTCGGTATTTGGTGCACAAAGACATCGTGCAGTAGTTTTAAACTATAGAACAGGGGACACATTTAACAGTAATTATTTTTCATATAGCCTGTATATGTTATGGAGTTATTGCATGTTTTGGGGTCCCTGTGATATGTTTTATAATACTGTATTTCTCTGCCTGTGATAATTATATTAACCATTGTGTTCAGTAATCATATCACAGGCAGATGTGAGGATTTTGTGTGGGAGTGTCTTTGTGTATTGTACGGATTGATTGGTTGTATTTCAAAACCCTGTGGGCAGTACTATGTTTGTGGATTGTGAATAAAAGAGGCTGTATGTGCCAGGACAGTCAGTTCTACTTCACCCTCAATCTGAGTCCTGTCTCTTATTGGGGGAATCTGCTACAAGGGATTGCTATGCTTTGCATATTCCCTTGCTATAATCTTTGAGCTCTTGTAAGAGCTTGTTCCTGTCTTGCTCTCTGAAGGAGTCTACAGTGGTTATGGTGTCGGCTGGAGTACTTGGAGCCCTCAGGAAGCGCTAGGAGCATCCTTCAACGGAGGTTCCCAGTCGGGGTGCCAGGTGATCCGTTACAGTTCCCTTATTTGGTGTCCTTAAATATTGCAAGCCCATATAAGGATAGCAAATAGGGGAGTTATCTGCTAAACAAAGATCAAAGTTAAGAGGTGTCAGCCAGCCCACAGCAAGAAATCTGGGTGGCTAATGTGAATTATATGCAAATGGGTTGTCAGATGCCAGCATGCAGAGCACAATGTTTCTGCGTGTGTGTATATTTATCTGCATATGTGTATGTCCGTGTATGTGTATATGTGCAGACATTTCAAAATCTCGCCAATACTACACACAAATACACTCATGCATTTCAACGTCAACACTACATACAAACCCCACCATTATATATAACCACATCACTGCATTCAAATACCACACAACACACAAATGCATGCTTGCATTCAACCACCAACACTACATACAAACACACCCCGACATTCACTCACACATACTCCATACAAAAACATGCATACATTCACACACAAACACTGCTCAGTGCTAAATAAAAAACATTTTGTGTTGTTTTTTACATTTAAAGTTGAGGGGGGTGCCAAAAATAGGACCCGCCCCAGGTGCCAAATTCTCTAGATACGCCCCTGGTTACAACCATAATCATTATGTTTGGAAAGGGGTCAACAAGGCCTATAGTGAAAAGAATACCATCCCCACTGTGAAGCATGGTGGTGGCTCACTGATGCACAGGGAATCTTGTGAAAATTGATGGCAAAATGAATGCAGCATGTTCAGAAAATACTGGCAGACAATTTGCATTCTTCTGCACAAAGGTTGTGCATGGGATGCTCTTGGACTTTCTAGCATGAGAATAACCCTAAGCACATGGCCAAGGTGACCATCCAGTGGTTACAGCAGAAAAAGGGGAAGGTCCTTGACAGTCTCCTGACCTTAATATCATCAAGCCACTCTGGGGAGATCTCAAACGTGTGGTTCATGCAAGATGACCAAAGACTTTGCATGACATGGAGGCATTTTGCCAAGACGAATGGGCAGCTATATTACCAGCAAGAATTAGGGGCCTCATAGACAACTATTACAAAATACTGCACCCTGTCATTGATGCTAAAGGGGGCAATACCCAGTATTAGGAACTAAGGGTATGCAGACTTTTAAAACAGGGTAGTTTCCTTTTTTTCTTTGTCATGTTTTTTTTTATGATTGTGCCATTCTGTTTTAACCTACAGTTGAATGTGAATCCCATAAGAAATAAAAATAAATGTGTTTTGCCTGCTCACTCATGTTTTCTTTAAAAATTATGCATATATTACCAATTCTCCGAGGGTATGCAAACTTTTGAGCACAACTGTGTGTAACCATTATATGCTACTTATTTGGGTATTATTACAGTCTGCCTGTTATATACTAGATTTGGGCACCGCAAAAATTTTTATTTCGGACAAACAGATTCGAACAAAAAAAAAAAAGGTTTCACCTGCACTGAAATTTGGCAGTTTGTTCATTTGCTTTTGGATGAAACGCGTCATTATTTAAATCCCGATCTGTGCCGTGAGCAGCAGCTGCATCTTGAAGCCATTTAGCAGCTAATTCCCTAAACTGTTACCCTTGTAGGATTGCCATATTTAAGGGCATCAAATTAGGGAGCTGTTTAGTAGATAGCTACTTTGTGGTATTCTTCTGGCAAGGATTAGGGAGCTATTTACAAAAAAACGAAAGACCAATATTCCTAAAATTTTGTAATTTTGGTGTTTCAGACAACTTTACTAATACTAAAGAATACTTGGTATTAGTAAACAAGGGAGGTTAAATTCTTCCTCCTACCCATCGTGCTGCTAGTAGGGACATGTCTGCTACACAGCGAGCAGCCAGTTGCTGCTCGCTGTCATAAGAAAAGACTAGAGACTCGGCAACTATTGAAGCTCAGCAGCTAATCCATTGAAGGGGACATAGCATAGGTGAAGCACCTAGTAAAACAATTAACTCAGGGGGACATAGTGTCTCCCCTGTGCCTCGTGAATGGGGCTAAATAAATGGGGGGAACATAGAGGCTTCCTCCAGCCCCCATCCATTGGCAATGGGTGGGAGCTCTAAAAATAATAAGGAAGACATAGTGTGCCCACAGCCCCATTCATTGGCAATGGATCAACCTTTAAATAACAAGCTAGAGGACCTATTGTTCCCACCCCCCCTCCCCCCCCGCCCAGCTCCCAACCATTGTTAGCAGATAGGAGCCATATATCATAAAGTGGGTGGGGGGACCATTGTCCCACCCAGCCCCTACCCATTGGCAGCAGTTGAGTGCCCTAAATAATAAGGGGTATAGACCTATTATCTTACCCAGAACCATTATCTCACCCTGTGACTAGAGGTTCCCAGGCCCCTAAAAATTATCTTCTCCCACCCCCGGAGACTAGGGAACCCCAAGTCCCTAGTCAACCCCCAATAAAAAGTATCTTCCACACCTCCCTCACTCTAATAATAGTGAGGGGTGGCCAATAAACTAAATAGCTGTGAAAAATAATATTTACCATTGGATGTCTTCTTTCTTTTATAATATTCTTTTCTTCAGCCTCAAAAAAGGCCAACATAAAAATCCATAGTATCTCAACTATTAAAAGCCCCCATTTGTGACTGAGAGTGGAGCCTGGAGGCCCCCAATTATTTTAATGGCCCAAACTCATGACACTATGACACTATGCCTCCCCCAACTTAATTATTATAGTAGGTGTCCCAGGATGGGGGGCATGGGGGACCTGTGCCAGGTCTACTTTTGCTGGATTAGTAACTCAGCAAGAAACCAGTGACTGCTTGCTTGTTAGGAGACATGCCCCTACTCGCGACAACGAAGAACAAATTTCAGGACGAAATTTCTTCCAACAATCAATTTGGTCTTTGTTTCATTCATTTTAATTTTCATTTGTTCATTAGACTTTTGGACAAATGGTTGAATAGCTGAATTTCAGACAAAAACAAATGCCCAAATGTCTATTATATAACACAAATAGATTTATTGCTTTCACATGCTATATTTATACATTTAGATTTGGTAGACTCTATAATCTAACATAATAGTTGTGTTACACAGCTATAATTATTAAACATCTGTCCCTTGTCTTTTCATATGTCATCTGTCCCCTCCTTAACTGAGGTCTTCATTGTTCACCCGGACAAAGTGTTGTGTTTCATTTGACTTTATACCCTTGGAAAGACATACATTTAAAGTGATAACAAAACCCTGTGATCTAAATAGCAAGTAAGAATAAATACCCTCTTAGTTTACAACTGGACCTGTTTAATATATTTATCCCAGCAGTCGTGATTAATTGTATGAGGCTGCGTAGTAAACGGAAACATATTTGCAGTGATACCTTAGTAAGAAAACCAAAAAGCTTGTGATAACATAGAACTGAGCACAGAGACGGATGTATGGAAAATGTACTTGTGTGTTTTTCCTCTAGTTATGTTGCGGCCAGAAGATAGATCTCAAGTGGGTCTCTGAGGATCATAGAAGCTGGAGATCAACAGTTGTTGATAAAGTGTGTTCATATAACTCCATTTAATTTCTCCATTAATCCAGATCTAATTCTCTTCCTGCAGAGAAAGACATTTCTCTGTCAGTGCACCACTCTATTCATGGGGTGTATTGTAGCAGCCAGGAAGGGTATATGATGGAGGGCATTGAGCAAACTGAGGACATAACAGGGCTTCCTTTCCAGTTTGCACTGCAGCTTGCATTGCCCTGTTTATTACTAACTAGAAATGAATAAAATGTACCATTATTTGCATTCTATGCTTGTTTGAGTCCAGGCCCACTTTACCTACTGTTCCCGTCTGTTCACGGTTTGTAGTCCATGGATCAGCGTAGCTAAGGGGAGTGGGCCTTGACATTGCCAGGAGACAGGCATCTAAGGGTCAGTGGTTAGGGATTGGTCTAAGGAATGGAGTGGGGTGGAGTTATAAGAGGAGTATAAGTAGTGGCCATTTTAGATCTAGGGATCACTTTAATCTAAGTTGCACTTACATGTTGCTGTCCCACCCTCCCTTTGCTTTCAGGTGTTTCCCGTTTGGTCACGGTGGCGGGGGATGGAGAGTAAAGTTGGGGGGAGAAAAGAGTGAGATGGGGAAAAAGTTTGGAGTTCAGGGCTAATAGGTAGGCCTATGGACTGGTTTGGTAGGTTCGAGCTCGTAGGTAGCTCCGAACCGGGGTGTGTAAGGGTGTCTCGGTATGCCCCTACACTTGTGGTGCCCTTTGGTGGCAATGGATGGTGCCCTTTGGTGGCAATGGTCATGTTTCAATGTTAAGTTAAACATTACAATGTTTGGGTATTATGTTATGTGGGAGTGGGTCATTGTCAGGCCAACGTTGGCCTGCTGTTGACAATGTCCTTTATATATATATTATGTTAAGAATCAATAAAGCTGTGACCAAAACTATGGTGTAAGTGTTTTATTGGTAAATGGGTAATGGTGGGGTTTATGCATATGCCGACAAGGCGACCATGTGCATGTCACGTTACAATTGGTTTTCTTGTTTATCTATCATACAGAATATGCTGGTGCTATATAACTTATTGTAATATGAAGGCATCACGCATGTATTAAAAGAAACTTTTATTGACACATTCTGGTAGTAGTGATGTTCCAGAATTAGTGAAATAGTATGAGGTTCCTTATAAATGTGAACAATTTATTGTATGCACCTATACACACACTGGCGTACATAAAGGGGTCGCAGGGGTTGCAGCTGCGAATGGGCCCGTCATTCCTATACCAACCGCCATGTTTTGCAGCCCTGGAGGCAAACCACTGGGGCTGCTGTTCAAGGGGTCCATCGGGTGGCCCATGCTGTTAGGGCCACTCAATGGAGATGGATTTTCAGGGGGCCCGGTCAATGCTGGGCGCTTTAACAGCGCGACCGGGCCCCCTTTGAAGACATCACTGCTGGGAGGAAGTGACTGCCCGTCACTCCTCCCAGCTATCAGAGAGAGCCCGCACAGGAGGAAGGACAGGGAGTCAGAGTGGGAACTCTGGCTCCCACCAGCCTGAGCCACCACTGGACTCCAGGGAATGTCACCCTTCCGGGACCTAAAAGGTAGGAAACAGAAGGGTGACTAAAATATTTTGTATATGTGTGTGTTTGTTTGTATGTATGTGTGTCTGTCTCTGTGTGTGTGTGTGTCTGTCTGTCTGTATGTGTGTATGTGTCTGTCTGTATGTATGTGTGCCTGTCTGTATGTATGTGTGTGTCTTTGTGTGTATGTGTGTCTTGTGTGTGTGTGTCTGTGTCTGTATGTGTGTATGTGTATGTCTGTCGCTATGTATGTGTCTGTGTGTATGTATGTGCGTGTCTTTGAATGTGTTTCTGTGCATGTGTGTCTGTCTGTCTGTCTGTATGTGTGTCTGTATGTATGTATTTATACAGGTAATGGAAATGCACTCAAACCTTCATCCTGGAATCCTGGGTGCAATTGAAACTGGATAAGCCCCAGTACCAAAGAGACCAAATATCAAATTTGAAAGTATAAAATAATCCAGGCACTCCAAGGTATTCCAACAAATAGGCAATTTTATTGGACCCATTTTTTTTTTTCTCGAAACGTTGTTCTTTGGTTCTTGGGTCCAATGAAATTGCCTGTTTGTTGGAATACCTTGGAGTGCCCAGATTATTTTCTACTTTCATGTATGTATGTATGTGTCTTTGTATGTGTGTGTGTTTCTGTCTGTGTGTGTGTCTGTCTATCTGTATGTGTGTCTGTATGTATGTGTCTTTGTATGTGTGTGTGTGTATGTGTCTATGTGTGTGTTTCTGTTTGTATGTGTCTGTATGTATGTGTGTGCGTATGCCTATCGGGGGAGGGGAGGGGATGATAGAGGGAAGGTGGGGCCCATGGATCAGTTTTGCACCGAAGGGTGGGGCCCATGGATCAGTTTAGCACCAGGGCCCCATGGATTGTGCATACACATATTACATGCCACAAAAAAGCTAATACTTTTAGAATTTTTTTTTACTTTTAGATCTGAAATGAAACGTTTAACATTAGTTATATGGAGAGAGAAGGCCCCCCTTGTCACAAATGTACATTTATCTATTTAATACTACTATAAATCATAGTAATACAATATTTGTTTCTCATCTTACTGAATACTTGCAGTAAGACTGGTATTTATCTTGTTTTGACATTTGTGAATGCTAGTTTAATTCACATCCCATTTCTTGTCTGTGATTACTTACAAACTTTAACAAGCCTTATTTGATTTATTCTATTCCGTGACTCTTCACAAATGATCTGCTGATAGGTTTAAGTAACAAACAGAAGAGGTATATTTATGCAGAAGTTGTTATAAATGCCAACTTACGTTCAATTACTGCTGTTACATTGTTTTTTCTTCCTTCAATAACTGCAATATTTCACACTTCTAATTGCATGCACAAGTGGCTCAACAATTATCATTCAATAACTACGCATGTATGGCGGCACTGAGATGAACCAATGTTTAGGAAATTGGAGTGTCTGTGATAATTGGAAAAGATGAACTTTTAAAAATCTTTATAAACCGTCTCTCCGCAGCAGGATCCAGTAAAGATGCATGCAAATGCTCACAGTTCTATCTGCCTCCCCCACTGTGTTATGTTATGGTTTTAGGTCTCAAACCAGCCTTCCTACTGCAGGCCTAGATTTAAAAAAAATCTAATTAGTGAGATTATATAAAATAGAGACTGCCCTTCTTTATCAGAGTCCTCCAGAAGATTCTGTATTATGTGATGCAACGACGAAATAAAATAACTAATGTTATAATCATTTAATTTTATATTTACATCTACTTATGCTGTCAAGATGTTAAAATAATTTTTGTAATAAACTTTCTAGTAAAGAGGAGCAGTGCAAGTTCTAAGAAACACATGTTATAATGGTAAACTGCATTAGAATATATTTATTTATTAGAAAAGTTTTTACCTAGAAGAAAACGCGATCTCACCCATTTTCAAGAATACCCTGGTCCACACAAACAATGAATTACATTTACGCAGGAAAAGAGGGAAAGAAAGAAAAGAGAGAAATAAATCACTTTTTTATTATCTCACGCTGAGGCCACGTTCTCCCTGCAGCCTGAGCTTCCTCTGGTGGTTCCACCTGACTGCAAGAGAGGGATCACCTGAAGGATGGGCTGAGGAGAAGGCTTAGGTGGCATGTAGGTGGGGTAGACATGCCACCATTAGTCAACTATCGCCAGTGTGAAATGCATGCTGATGACAGACACCCAACATGCACAGATTTAAACCAGTCAGGTAGGAACTCTAGTTCTTGGCTAGCTAATTCTGCTGCGAGAGGTTGAATTAAACCTCAGCTAATAAGCGCTTGTATCACTGAAGTGGTCATAGTGCTTGGAAGAACTTTTTAAAATCATCTGTAGCAGATAAATATGGAGATTTAGTCACACCATATGGCCATACCATCTTTAAGCTTATCAGTTCAATCAATGTACCCCAATGTTGGTGGTTCCTATACTTAACTTAATTATGGGAGAGAGAGTGAACAAAGCCAAGCATAATTTTAAGAAGAACCTCTTGAAGCAGTTCAAACATGACGTTTTGCCCTTAGTGTGTTTATCTTCCAGACTTAATGAAGAAAATGTGTAGAAAAATAACAATTTGTTACTAGAAAGCTATATAACGGAACTTGTATTCTGTGAATTAGAAACGTGCAAAACAAGTGGAAAATTAAATATTATATTTGCCTTTTTTAAAGTGCAAACAGATAATGAAAAGCAGACATTTTCCTTTGTTACAAAACCACTACCTGGACTGGAAATGGAGATATACAGAGATAGTCCGGCATTGGGTAGTTAAAAGACCACTAAAGGGACCCAGACCACTTCAGCTCAATGAAATGTTCTGGGTGCCATATCCCCCTAGTTTTAACCCTGCAGCTGTAAACATAGCAGTTATTATTATTATTATTATTATCACCATTTATATAGCGCCAACAGATTCCGTAGCACTTTACAATATTATTAGAGGGGTAATTTAACTATAAATAGGTCAATTAAAAGAAAACTTACAGAAACAATAGGGGCCCTGCTCAAATGAGCTTACAATCTATAGGAGGTGGGGTATAAAACACCTTAGGACAGGAAATAGCAATCAAATAAGGTGGTAATGAAGCAGAGCTGGAGGAGAGAGTAAAGTGCTGCCCTTTAGGAGAGAGCAAGAGACGGGTATGTGAGGTAGAGGTTAGTCGGGGAGGCCATACGCTTTCCTAAAGAAATGGGTTTTAAGGCACTTTTTAAATGATTGAAGACTAGGGGAGAGACTGATGGCAGCAGGCAAATATTCCATAGTAAGGGAGAAGTCCTGCAAGCTCGAGTTGGCCGTAAAGGTGCAAGCAGGAAATAGAAGAAGGTCATGGGCAGAGCGAAGCGACCGAGAAGGGGCATACCTATGGATCTGTGAAGAGATATGAGGGGCTAAGATTATTCAGTCCTTTATAGGTATGGGTTAGCAATTTGAATTGACTCCTATTGAATACAGGAAGCCAATGTTAGGACTGACATAGGGGTGAGGTGTGAGAGGACCGACTAGAGAGGAAAATCAGTCTGGCAGCAGTGTTCATTACAGACTGTAGCGGGGTAATATGGCTATTGGGAAGACAAATTATTAGAGAGTTACAATAGTCCATGCGAGAGATTACTAGAGCATGGACAAGCTCTTTAGTAGCATCTTGTGTAAGAAAGGGGTAGATGCGGGTGATGTTTTTTTTGTTTTGTTTTTTATGAATTGAGTTTATTCGTTTTCAATAACAAAAAAAAAAAGGGGGGGGAGTACAGAAGAAAAAATGGGAGGGTAAGTTGTTCAGGGTTACAGTACAGAGGATCTGATACATCACAACGACATTCACCATTTCATGTTGATCACCTCATATCTATGTACTTGTTTGTTTGGGCATAAAGTGTTCACTGCCCATTCCATGTCAGAACGGGCATTACTTACTCCACCGCCTTGCAACCTCTAAGTGTGTCCCGTCGTTGAGGCAGTGTAACTGTCAGCCCCTTACATGCAAGCTGGGGCAATGCTCTGGATATCTCACACCTGTTTGTTGTGTGGTTAGCTTATGTTTTACATATGCTAACCTTGTTGGGCGTTCAGAAGGTTTCAAAGTATTGTTAACCCTGTGCCTTAGCATCTACTGGATGGGTCTCCCTGTGTACATAGTTACTGCCTCGTAAGTATCCCTTTAAGTGTGGTACCCTGTGAAGTATCGTGCAGTTGCCAAGGTATTGCTCGGCCTGGTCATCCCTGAACAAAAAATGAAAACAGAAAAAGAAAATAGTATACATTTAGAAACACTCAAAATTGAGGGAAAAACAAAATGTGAGCTATGGGGGCTGGAATTGGTATTGGCGGCACCAAGGTTCCCAGTTTTGAGATATCTTATATTTTTGGCTGGAAGTTATCGCAGAACAGATGTTGTACACGTAATATAGTCGGATTTTGTCCATAAGGTTCGTTTCAGACGGGCAATTGGTTGATTTCCAATTGATCGCTATGAGAGCTCTAGCTGCTAATATCACCTGTGTGGCCAGCGCCTTCTCCTGCTTCATCCAGCTGGTGGGAAGGTCCAACCATAGGCAGGCCTCAAACTCCTGCGGGAGGTTGATACCTACTTTGCTAAGCAGCCTAATAACCTCCAGCCACAATGGCTGAATAAGGTAGCATCCTCACCATGTGTGGAGCCTCTTTGTGTCTGACATCTCGAGCACCGGTCAGAAGTGTTTGGGTATATTTTGTTAAGCCTGTCCGGTGTCAGATACCATCGGTACATTAGCTTTCTATGGGCTTCCACATGTGAATAGCACGCAGTATGTCCAGTCAGTGCATTGACTAGCGACAGCCATTTATGGGGAGGAAGAGTCTTCCCGCTTTCCCTCTCCCATTGGGACATAAATGACAGACATGGGGATATTGGATAGTTTGATATCGCCTTGTAGCACCTTAAGAGTAATTTAGGTCTGAGGGGATGTTTCCAACATGTCATGAGGAGATCGCATTTCTTTTTAGGTTCCCCATTGTTGCACTCGGTGGCCCTATCTTAGTGCACTCTTAATTTGGAGGTAAGGGAATACATATATAGGGGCTAGACTGTATTCCTGTTGGAGCTCTGCAAAGGGAGTGATTTCATTACCTGTAAATACTTGGAATATTTTAGTGATGGCCGCTTCTGCACATTTGGATAGTGGGAGCCATGGTAAAACTGTGGACATGACGTTTAATGAAGCCAGTCTATGGAATCTAGGAGTCTTAGACTGAATGGCTCGAAACCTATCCCATATGTATACGGTCAGTTTTGTTGTGGAAAGGAGTGTGCGTGTCTTCCTCTGTTTGGTTGGTGGGGACCACATATACTCCAGGAGGGTCTCATTAGGCCATATTTTGCGTTCCATGTCGACCCAAAGTAGTTGACCTTCATCTGCATGGAGATTTACTGCTTGGGTTAGTATGGCTGCTAAGCGATATGTGGCCACATGCGGTACCCCCATTCCTCCCATCTGGAACAGTCTGTACAGGGTGTGACCTGCTACCCTCGCTCTCTTGTTCTCCCATATAAAGCTGTTAATTATGGCCTGGGCTTTTTTACAAAAAGTTTGTGGGACAGTTATAGGCAACATGCTAATAAGTACAGTAGTTTAGGTACGGCCATAATTTTCACTGCGTTAACTCTCCCTGCCCACGAGAGCATCATGTCTTTCCAGGAGTTAAGTTAAGAAGGAGTCTGGAATTGTCTGAGCCCTGCCTGCCCTTGACAAAGCCTGATTGGTTATAGTGTATCAGAGTGGGGAGTAAATGTTTGAGTCTAGTCGCCAGGATTTTTGCGTATAGTTTGGTGTCTATATTTAAGAGGGATATCGGGCAGAAGTTGGCACATGCTGTGGGCTTTTTGCCCGGTTTAGGTAGTGTGACAATCGGGCAGAAGTTGGCACATGCTGTGGGCTTTTTGCCCGGTTTAGGTAGTGTGACAATGTGGGCACGTAGCATTTCGCCTGGTAATTTACCCTGCCTTGGTTAAACAGAGATACTAAATGTGGGGTAAGAGCAGTTTGGAATGTTTTATAGTAGATGGAAGAAAGTCCGTCTGGTCCTGGCGACTTAGCAGTAGGTAAATCTTTAATCATTTGCGTAACTTCCTCAACTGAGATTGGTTTAATAAGGTCAGGGATCCTATCAGTGGGCAGCGAAGGTAGCTGGATGGTTCCTAGAAATTTGTTTATCTGTTCTTGTGTTGGTTGGGATGTCAGGTTGTCTTCCTTGAGATTATAGAGTGTGCGGTAGAACTGAGCAAATTCCTGTACTATTTTATCAGGGTTTACAATTTTCTGACCCAGGGGGTTATGAATGTATGCTATTTTGGTCGCTAGGCTTCGTTTTTTAAGTCTGGATGCTAGTACTTTCCCTGCTCTGTTTCCCTGCTCGTAAAATTTTGCTTTAAGTCGCCTTAGGAAAAAGTTAGTTTTAGCCACTTCCAGTTCTTGTAATTGCGTTCGTAGGTCTTTAATCTCTTTAACCCCTTAAGACCGGAGGGCGTACAATTATGCCCTATTTTAGGCGGCTCTAAACGCCGCAGGGCGTAATTGTACGCCCTCCGGTCTTTTCTTACTTACCCGGTCGCCAGCGGTCCCACTCCCAGGGAGCCCCCCTGCAGCAGATCCTCCTCCTCCGGTCCCCCCCCGGCCATGTGAGAGTGAGGTCCTTGCGAGGACCTCACAATCACATGGCCGGGATAGCTGCCTGCTGCATTGCCAGTAATGACAGGTGGTCCCCCTGCTGGCTGGGAATAAAATAAAAGAAAATTAATAAGTGTAAAAAAAAAAATAAAAAATTATACTTAGATCATATATATATATATATATATATATATATATATTATATATATGATCTAAGTATATATATACACATATACATACACACACATACACTGTCTAGGTGTATGTTACTATTAATATATATATATAATTATATATATATATATATTAATATCAAATTACACGTAGACTGATACTGATTAAATATATATATAATTATTGTTATATATATATTTATATATAATATAAAAAAATAAATATGTAAATAGGTTAAACAATAAAATTAAAAAAATAATTAAAAAAAATAATTAAAAAATATATAGATGTGTGTTATTTCATTCTAACTGTATTGTGATATTAATATATATATATTTATATCACACGTAGAACGAAATAATATATATATCTACGTACATAAATATATACGTATATATCACTATATATATACCTATATATAAATAAAAATAACATATATTAATTCTACATATATATTTATGTAATATTTTTACATAATTAGGTATCTTAATTAATTACAATTAGCGGGACCTGCCTGACAACCCATGCCGAAAGTAAAGGGAATTTAATTTGCTAGCACTATATTTAACCCTATAACTTTCCAAGACACCATAAAACCTGTACATGGGGGGTACTGTTCTACTCGGGAGACTTCGCTGAACACAAATATTAGTGTTTCAAAACAGTAAAATGTATTACAACGATGATATCGCCAGTAAAAGTGAAGTTTTTTGCATTTTTCATGCACAAACAGCACTTACACGGACGATATTATTGCTGCATACTTTTTACTGTTTTGAAACACAAATATTTGTGTTCAGCGAAGTCTCCCGAGTACAACAGTACCCCTCATGTACAGGTTTTTATGGTGTTTTCAAAAGTTACAGTGTCAAATATAAGGCTTGCGTTTCATTTGTCACATTAAAATTTGCCAGATTGGTTACGATTGCCTTTGAGCCTATGGTAGCCCAAGAATGAAAATTACCCCTATGATGGCATACCATTTGCAATAGTAGACAACCCAAGGTATTGCAAACAGGGTATGTCCAGTCTTTTTTAGTAGCCACTTAGTCACAAACACTGGCCAAAATTGGCGTTTTTGCATTTTTCACACACAAACAAATACTAACGCTAACTTTGGCCAGTGTTTGTGACCAAATGGCTACTAAAAAAGACTGGACATACCCCATTTGCAATACCTTGGGTTGTCTACTATTGCAAATGGTATGCCATTATGGGTGTAAATTTCATTCCTGGGCTACTATAAAGTCCCAAAGGCAACGTAACCAATCTGGCGAATTTCAATTTCAAATATAACGTGCTATATTTGACCCTGTAACTTCCCAAAACGCCATAAAACCTGTACATAGGGGGTACTGTTTTACACGTGAGACTTTGCTGAATACAAATATGTGTATTTTATTGCAGTAAAAGCAAACAGTATTATGACATTGATAGTTAAAATGTCATGTAGAACTAAAAAAATCAAAGAAAATCTTATTTTCTCCAATTTTTGTTCATATTAAATTATGTTTCATAGCTAAATATTTGATATTAAATGAAAGCCCTGTTTCCCCTGAATAAAATGATATATAATAAGGGTGGGTGCATTTAATATGAAAGAGGTGAATTACAGTTGGACAGACATGTAGCGCAAATACCAGGTTTTGTTTACATTTTGTTTCGTTCACAATGTGCACATTTGGCTCAGTCCTTAAGGGGTTAAGATGCGTCCTTGAGGGTGTTTGTTTATTAAGTGTGTTTATTGTTGTGAGGCGGCTAATGATGTTTATATATTTGGCTATACGTGCAGCTTTGGCCCTACAAGCGTGCTTAAGTAGTACTCCCCTGATGTATGCCTTATGGGCTAACCATGTATTTTCTATGGGTGTGTCTGGTCAAGAATTGGTCATAAAATAGACCTCCAGTTCTTTATGGATATCCTCCAATACCTGGGGGTCAGTAAGCGAGTTTCCATTAAGCCGCCAAGTTCCCCTCCCCTTGGCAGGAAATTGTTTATTCAGGTGGAGTATGATTGGCGCATGGTCCGACCACGTTATAAGGCCTATAGTTGTGTTGACGATGTTGCTGATCAGGGAGGTGGGTATCAAAAAGCGGTCTATTCGGGAGTACGAGTTATGTGCCACGGAGTGAAATGTAAAAATTTTTTCTTGCGGATGTTTCACCCTCCATGGGTCTATGAAATTCTGCTCTAGAAGGAGTTGATTAAGGTGCCCTGTGGTTGTTCTCCTGCCTGCCTCAGTAGATGCCTTCACTGTGTGTGAGGAGGATGTATCAAGTTAAGTATCTAGAATGAAATTCGTGTCTCCTCCTATCACTACTTCCCCTAGTCTGCATTCGTCCAGTGCGTTAAAAATATTAATGAGAAATGCTGCCTGTGCTGTATGAGGGCCGTATAAGTTAATTAAAGTGTATGGGGCATTATTCAGTAGGCATTGTATAATTAAGTACCTGCCCTGTTGGTCTGTACGTTTTTTTACTAGTTCGAACGCCACATCTTTCCCGATAAGAATCGACACACCCCTTTTTTTCTTAGAGAAGCAGGAATAGAAGTTTAAAGGGTATAGGGGGGAATTGAATTTGGGTCTCTTACCCCATTGGAAGTGGGTTTCTTGAAAGAATACGATTTGGGCTTTTGCCATTTTCGCTTCCAATAGTGCCAGCCTCCATTTATTCGGGGAGTTGAATCCTTTAGTGTTCAATGATAGAAACGTCAGCACCATATTATTACATACAACCTACTGTGCTGTCCAGTATTTCTAAGCAGCAGTCCGTCCTCCTTTATCTTAGACCCATTGTCAGTTCCCACCCCATCGGGGCTCTGGGTATAGGCCCTCCTGTGTGTAAGCACTGTGATTCCCTCGAACAAGACAAAGAAGAAAACATTAAGATAGAAGAACTTAAGAGCAAATAACAGAAAAAACTTATATACAGTTGCCCAAGAACCATGTGACGGGCACATGGTAGGCAATTAGTGTGAGTGACGTATTCCGCATACGTCTTAGTGGCCTGGCTCGGGCCACTGGGGGGTGAAGTGGTGGGTAGTACCATCTATTGAGTATGTCATGTCATAGGGGACTATCCCTATCCATAGCACTAACCCTAGACCGAGACATAGATGTCGTGTCCCTAGGTCAAGATAGAGAGAGGACATGCGTTATGTGTCGTGGTCTTGCTCTCTCTATATTTTACGACCTACGTTCCTGTGTCCGTTTGTACATGCATACTTTCAACAATATCAACATATGGAAATATACTAAACGTGCCCGGTTGTTTATCTTATTTTGTTACTACTTTATTATTATTGCTCTTCCCTTTTTTTCTCTTTTCCTCTCTTTTTTCTTTTAACTTAGTCAATTTTCCTTTTTTTTTGTTATTTTTGCATATTATTTTATTTTTTTCTTTCTTTTCTTTTTCCTTATCTCTATGTCTTTCCCCTCTTTCCTTCCCCCCCCTTGTTAAATACATTGTGTTTGTATATGTTATTATTATCGTTATTATGATTTATTTGCTTTTATTTTGCAAACC
>OW240914.1:74580964-74794478 GCA_933207985.1 Pelobates cultripes | reverse complement strand
ACCAGATGTAATTGGTGGCACTGACTGGTGAAATGGGCACAGTATGCACTGTGAGCCTGACACAGAAGCTGGCAGCAGTGGCAGACAACTGACTGCTATTCAATCTATAACAGTGAAAAAAGTTTTTTGTTTTTAAATCCAAGCTATTGTGACACCAGATGTAATTGGTGGCACTGACTGGGGAAATGGGCACAGTATGCACTGTGAGCCTGACACAGAAGCTGGCAGCAGTGGCAGACAACTGACTGCTATTCAATCTATAACAGTGAAAAAAGTTTTTTGTTTTTAAATCCAAGCTATTGTGACACCAGATGTAATTGGTGGCACTGACTGGGGAAATGGGCACTGTGAGCCTGACACAGAAGCTGGCAGCAGTGGCAGACAACTAAGTGCATTTACATTAGATAGAAAAAAAAAATCCAAAAAAAGCATACCCTTATCCCTAACCTAGCTATGCTTTTCCCTATCTTATGAACAGCAGCTACACTTTCCCTCCTCTTACTAAGCATGCAGCTTGAGAATGAATCTAAAATGGATGCTGTCCAGTAGGTGGGAGGGTCTGCTAGGGAGGCTGTGCTGCTAATTGGCTGGAATGTGTCTGCTGACTGTGAGGTACAGGGTCAAAGTTTACTCAATGATGACGAATAGGGGGCGGGTCGAACCGCGCATATGTTCGCCCGCCGTGGCGAACGCGAACATGCTATGTTCGCCAGGAACCGTTCGCCGGCGAACCGTTCGGTACATCACTAGTCATAGATTATCATCAACACTCTCCATAACATTATTTTGGAAGGTCAGTCACCCAGTCCCATTGTTATCCATAGTAATGACACCCATTAGCATTTTACTGAACTGTATGCATTTGTACAGCAAAATAGTAAATATCATGGGTCTTTAACTTTCAAGCGCAGCACATTTTAGTAGCTACAACAGTTTCTCAACCATCTAGTAAATTGAGCTGATAGTGTTTAATTGATCTATTTGTTTAGATGATGAGAGTGGCATATTAATTATACCATTTACATCTATTTAATCCCTTCACTTTCAAGTTTCCTTCATTTAAAAATCTAAAAAAAAGTCTAAAATTAATTTAAACCATGGGGTGCATAGCTGGCATATAAATGTATAACAAAACATTAGTTTTGTTTACAAACTGTTACATAGTTACATAGGCTGAAAAGAGACATGTGTCAAATTCAGCCTTCCTCACATTTGTTTTTTGCTGTTGATCCAAAAGAAGGCAAAAAAACCCAGTTTGAAGCACTTCCAATATTGCAACAGACTAGGAAATCCCTCTTGACCCCAGAATGGCAGTCAGATTTATCCTTGGATCAAGAAGCTATTACCCTACAGTTGAAAAATTATATCATTAAATATTCTGTTTTTGCAAGTATGCATCTAGTTGCTGTTTAAACATCTGTACGAATTCTGATAAAACCACTTCTTCAGGCAGATAATTCCACATCCTTATTGTTCTTACGGTAAAAAAAACTTTCCTTTGCCTTAGACAAAATCTTTTTTCTTCCAGTCCAAATGCATGACCTCATGTCCTATGTAAAGTCTGGTTTGTAAATAGATTTCCACACAATGGTTTGTCTTGGCCCCGGGGTATATTTGTATAATGTTATCATATTCCCTCTGGGGCAAAATTTTTCTAAACTACATAGTTACATAACTGAGAATACACTTGCATCCATCAAGTCCAGCCTTCCTCACATTTGTTTTTTTGCTGTTGATCTAAAAGAAGGCAAAAAACCCCAATTTGAAGCACTTCCAATTTTTCAACAAACTAGAATAAAAAATCCTTCTTGACCCCAGAATGGCAGTCAGATTAATCCTTGGATCAAGAAGCTATTACCCTACATTGAAAAATTATATCCTTGAATATTCTGTTTTTTTTTTTTTAAAGAGGTTTAAATTTGTTAACCTTTCTTCATAGCTAAAATGTTTTCCTTTTATTAATTTTGTAGCTCGCCTCTTTTTTCTAGTGCTGTAATATTCTTCTTTAGAACAGGTGCCAAAATTTCACAGCATATTCCAGATGTGGTCTTACCAGTGACTTATACGAAGACAAAATGATATTCTCATCCCGAGAATGAATGCCCTTTTTCATGTATGGCAATACCTTACTGGCCTTTGCTATTGCTGATTGTCATTGCTTGAAGGGCATTTTTCTACATTAAATTTCATCTGTCATTTAAGTGCTCAGTCCCCCAGATTAACTAAATCCCTCTGTAGCAAAGTAATATCTTGCTCACATTGTATTTCTTTACTGAGTTTTGTGTCATCTGCAAAGACTGAAACATTACTTTCAATGCTTTTTTTCAAAATCATTTATAAACATGTTAAATAAAAAGGGTCCTCGTAAAGAATCCTGAGGGACACCACTTGCCACCACTGTCCAGCTTGAAAATTTACCATCAATGAAAACTCTTTGTACTCTATTTTTATGCCAATGTTCTACCCAAGAACAAGAATTTTCATCTAGACCGATTTCTTTGAGTTTGAACGCTAATCTATTGTGTGGAACTGTATCAAACGCCTTGGCAAAATCCAGGTAGATTCAGAACAATTCCTGAAAGAAAAGAATCTAGAACGATTAAAAACAGAGGTTCAATTATTTCTACACTTAGTTCCTTAAATACTCGTGAATGAATACCGTCAGGCCCTGGAGCTTTGCTTATATTAGCTTTCTTTAGTTGCCTCAGCACCTTGTCTTGAGTTAGCCAATTACAATTTTTCTGCAAGTTTTTTTGCAGCCATCATGTGCTTATCTATTGCCATAGGTTCTTCCTTAATATATACAGAGGAGAAATAGTTATTTCAAATTTCTGCCTTTTCCTGGTCTTTAACTAACTCCCCCATCCCAGTTTTTAGTGTACCTACACTTTCATTTTTTGTTTTTTGAGAATTTTTGCACTTAAAAAATGCTTTGGGGTTGGTTTTGCCATCTTTGGCTATCATTTTTTAATTTTGAAGTTTAGTGAATCTAATCGCCTTTTTGCACGCATTATTGGCTTCCTTATATATTTTATAGGACGCCTCTGATTTATCAGATTTAAAGATTTTGAATGCCATTTTCTTATTTTTAATTTCGATATTAACTTTCCCACTAAGCCACATTGGTTTCAAAGTTTCTTTTATATTTATTACCCAGTGCCACATACTGAGAAATGTACCTTTCTATAATATTTGTTGGAAGATGTTCCATTTATCCTCAGTGTTCTTTTCACTAAAGAGTTTATGCCAGTCAATATATTGTAAAGCTGTCATTAACTTATTGAAATTGGCCTTTTTAAAATTACATGTTTTAGTATACCGCATGTGCTTTTGTTTTTTTGAGTTTATTTCAAAGGACACTATATTATGATCACTATTTCCTAAGTGCTCACTTACTGGAATGTTGGTCAAAAAAATCATCGTTGTTTCTTAGACCAGGTCGAGGCAAGCGTCCATTCTAGTTGGTGCTTGTACAAGTTGTGACATGAAGATGTCATTTAATAAGTTCAAAAACCTAATTCCTTTTGCTGAACTACTAGTCCCTATGTCCCAATTTAAGTCCGGGTAATTAAAATCTCCAATAATTAGTGTGTTACCCATAAAGCTTCCACATTTTCCTCATCACATTCCACTAGCTTGAGATTTGGCCTTAATTCATGATTGACATACAAACATATCCCACCACCTTCCCTGCTTTTTCTATCCTTCCTAAATAGTGTATCCATTTAAGTTAACAGTCCAGTCATGTGTCTCATCCCACCATGTTTCAGTTATTCCTATTATGTCATATTGTTTAGGGAATGCTATTGCTAGTTCCCCCATTTAGTTATTTAGACTCCTTGCATTGGTAAGCATAGGCTCCTTGCATTAGTAAGCACTGTTGTTCAAGAATAACTTGATAATCAAAAGTATGCAAATTTACAATGTTTAATTGTTTTTCATGTAGTCATTGATCTTGTATATATACTGGTGAGTAAGAAGATTTAGAAATTATGTGTGTAATTTATATCAAGTCTTTACATATACTGTATGTATTAGCCTAAAGGTAGAGAAGTAATATGACAAAATTTAATTGTAAAGAAAGAACTGGCATGTTTATGAATGCCACCCTAAATTAAAAGCAATGTCTGCATGTGGGCCTAATTCCCATACACTGTAGGGACAGTTAGGTTGTTAACACTAAGCACATTCACCACACAAGTCATTGCGGACTGCTATTGCAGCATGGACAAAAATACCCCTTCTTTCCTCCTCTTCTGTCTCTAGCGATTAGATTGGTCTTTACTTGAGCTGAGTGTAGGAATAAAAAAATGAAAGTGTATATATTCACAGGGTTGTGAGGGAAGTTGTTAAGTATAGTGTTCAAGACACGTGACACCATCCTTCCATTCAGTGTCAAATGCTTTTTAATTTCTTATTGCTAAACGATAGTCCCCAGCAGCCTATCCCATCTGTGCTGCTTGGATAATGAGGAAGCTTTATCCTAAGCAGCAATGGGCTGCTGTGATTGACTGTGACAGTGTCAGATGGGTGTTTTCAGGGTATCACAGAGCCCATTCCTGGTATGAATCGATATGACTAAAAATAAGTGTGCAGTCTCTGCATTAGCCATACTTCCAGTGGGCCGGTGCAAGGATTTTTGGGTACACAGGTGAAGATGATTTTGGAGCTCCATCTTATCCCCCTTTTTAAATTTCCCTTAAGTGTCTTATCCCCTATTTTTTCCCATTGTGTGTTTTACAACTCCCTTGTGTATCTCTTACTATCCCCCTTTGTGTTTCTTACCTCCGCAACCTCTGTCTCCTTCTCTCCCAGACCCTTTGTGTCTTTTACTCTTACAGCTCCTTTGTGTGTTTCTCTTTCACCACCAGCCCGTCTATATCCCCACAGCCCCTCTGTGTCTCTTTTTCCTCTTCTCCGGCCCCTCTGTGTCTCTTTAATCCCCAACCCCTTTGAATTTCCACTCACAGGCTCTTCTGTGTGACGCTTTCATCCCCAGCCCCTCTGTGGACTTTCTCATCCCCAGGCCCATCTGTGTGTCTTTCTCCCCCTCATGTCCCTCTGTGTGTCTTTCTTACCACTCAGGCCCCCCCTTGTCCTTTAGTGTTCCTCTCTCCTCCCCTCTATATCCATTAGTGGTCCTTTCTCCTCCATGTCCCTTAATGGTCCTTTCTCCTCCATGTCCCTTAATGGTCCTATCCCCTCCATGTCCCTTAGTGTTCCTCTCCCCCTCCCTTCCCTGTCCCTTACTGTTCCCCCCCTCCCTTCCCTCCCCTGTGTTTGTCTTTCCTCCCCCTTACCTGTCTTTTAGTGCCCCCCATTTCCCTTAATGTCCTTTCCACCCCCCTTCTTAATGTTACTCTCCCTTCTCTTTTAGTGGTCCCCCCACTACCCCAGTGTTCATTATCCTTCCTCTCCCCTGTACCTTAGTGCCCCCCAATATTCATCTCCCATCCTAGTGTTCATCCCCTCTCTCCTGTCCCATAGCATTTATTTCCCCCCTCCCTGTCCCATAGCATTCTTTTGCCCCCTTCCTGTCCCATAGCATTATTTTCCCCTCCCTGTCCCATAGCATTGTTTTGCCCCTTCCATCAATAGCATTCTTTCCCTTCCTCCCCATAGCATTCTTTTCCCACCTCCTGTCCCATAGCATTCTTTTCCCCCCTCCCATGTCCCATTGTGTTCTTTTCCCCCTTCCCTGTCCCATAGTTTTTCTTTCCCCCCCTCCAGTAGTTTTCCTCCCCCCCCTCCCTGGTGTGTCTCCTACCTTTATTGTAGCGTGGCCGAGTGGACCTCGGTACAGGAGCTTCAGTGTCATGTACCCGACCGGACTGACAGGAAATGCTCTCTCAGTAAGTTCCTGTACCATGGTGCACACTGCTCTGCTCGGCAATGCTACACAGAGTGCCTGGCAGGAGGGAGCGTGTGCGCTCACCTCCTGCCAGTCACTCCAATCTAGCATCCCCCGGGCCGGTGCACACTGAGGCGGCCGCTTGTGGCCCTGACTCCATGTACTATAGCCAATTAAATGAGAGGAAATGGTTATAGTGCATACAGTGTTCCATTAAAGCAGCACTGTCATGCTGAACTTACCTTTCCCGAAGTTACCAAATTTTGTCCTAACAGAGTGAGAACTGTTTTTTCTTTCATGTTAGGAGGACTGTGGCGAAACCAACCTCGCCACTGGGCATTGGAGAAGACTGATTGCCAGCCTCCTGCCATGTGACTATGGCCCCTTGGATGTATTGCCCTTTAAAGACATGATTTGGGCATAATGGATTTGTGTTGTGCTGCTGCTAGCCCTTTAAGAACCATCTGGGGACATACTGTGGAGTTACTGGGTGGCCACCATTTCATGTATCAGAGGCACATGGTGAGAACAATGGATGAAGCACATGGTGAGAACAATGGATGGCGACTATTTGGACTTTTCTACACGGTGCCATCTCGCCGGTATTTGGTGCACAAAGACATTGTGCAGTAGTTTAAACTATACAACAGGGGACACATTATACAGTAATTATTTTTCATATAGCCTGTATATGTTCTGCGGAATCTGCATTAAACGGTATCTTCCAAACTACTGAACGGATCTGGGTGAATTTTGGATATGTGGTTCACCCAGATGCCCCGGTTCCGAGTTGCATGGGGCTATTGCATGTTTTGGGGTCCCTGTGATATGTTTTATAATACTGTATTTCTCTGCCTGTGATAATTATATTACCCATTGTGTTCAGTAATCATATCACAGGCAGAAGGGAGGATTTTGTGTGGGAGTGTCTGTGTGTATTGTACGGATTGATTGGTTGTATTTCAAAACCCTGTGGGCAGTACTATGTTTGTGGATTGTGAATAAAAGAGGCTGTATGTGCCAGGACAGTCAGTTCTACTTCACCCTCAATCTGAGTCCTGTCTCTTATTGGGGAATCTGCTACAAGGGATTGCTATGCTCTGCATATTCCCTTGCTATAATCACTGAGCTCTTGTAAGAGCTTGTTCCTGTCTTGCTCTCTGATGGAGTCTACGGTGGTTATGGTGTCTGCTGGAGTGCTTGGAGCCCTCAGGAAGCGCTAGGAGCATCCTTCGACGGAGGTATCCAGTCTGGTGCCAGATGATTTGTTACAAGGACATTCAATACTTTTTGTTCGGTTTGAAATTTCATTGGAATGAATGAAATTCCGATCCGTGCCGCGGCTGCATCTTGCATCAACTTAATAAATAGCTCCCTAATTCCCATGGTATTAGGGAGCTATTTACCAAAAGGCTGAAAGTCCAAGATTGGTCTTTCAGCCAGTTTACTAATACTAAGTAAATTCTGCCCCTACTTGCTAAATCGTGAGTAGGGGCATATCTACTAAACTGTTGTAAAAAAAAGACCCCCACTCCTATAGAAATAATTAAAGGTGAGGAGGACAAAGTGTCCCCCCTCCCGAGCCCCAACCCGAGGACACGTGAATGGGGGCTATTAAACTGAACGGGGGACCTAGCGTCTTCCCTGGCCTCCACCCATGAGCGGCGGGTGATGGCCAAAAGTAAAAAAAAGAGGGGACCTATTGTTCCCACCCAGCCATAAGTATCTAAAAGGGGGGTGACCTATTGTCTTCCCCTTCTCCAGCCCCCACCAATAAGTGGCGGGTGGGGGCCAAAAGTAGCAGAAGGGGGGTGACCTATTGTCTGCCCCCCAGTCCTCACCCATGAGCGGCGGGTGGGGGTCAAAAGTGCGGGTGGGGTCCCTAAGTAACAAAAGGGGAGACCTATTGTCTCCCCCTCCGGCCACCACCTGCCACTCAATATTAAAAATATCCTAGGTAAAAGTGAAATGGAATAGGTACTCAGTCTACAGACACTCACACCCCATGGCCTCAACGCAGAATTTGATTTATTTAATTTTATATAATGTCATTATGCCTTTTACTGTGTACTCTCCCTCCTATTTTTTTGTTTTATTTCCATTTCATTTTATTTTTAGTATTTACCACCGTCTTAATATATACATTATTGCAACATTTTTCTGTATATTATGTATCCACATATTGTATTTATGCATATGTACTTATGTATATGCCAATCATCCCCTTTAATATATACTTAATAGCTACATGTCGCCCATTCCCATTACGGCCAGCCATTCCCATTATGGCCGTCGTTACGGCCGTCATTCACAACACAGCAGCCGGCCATCACAATATATGTGCTAACCCTTCCCCATTATGGCCATCCATCCCATTAGGGAAATGCCAGCCGCCATTCCCAATATGGCACCCACAGTGTAAGCAAGAAGGAGTCTGTGTCTTTGTATGTATGTGACTGTTTGTCTATGCGTGTAGGTGACAACTATAAAGAAAAGGTGAATTTTATTGGACAAATATGGCATGTTTGGTCATTATGCCCAAGGATTTCAGAAATTAGTATCATATATATATAAATGTTTATGCTTTCCTTAGTTTGGATTCTCTGTAAAAAGAAAAGGAAGGTCATTATTACACTGTATTCTCTGTTATCAGATAACAGAAGAAAAATAAAATGCTTCTCAAGGGAGTTCTGTTTGTCCAGACAAAAATCTGTAATTCTTTTTTATAGAGAAACACATGAGAGCTTGTTGATCATATCCCAATTGTATTTTTTTCAATGTAAAGCACTTTGGAAAACAGAATTGCATTTTCTATTTTATTTTCAGTCTACAGATACCACGATCTGGTACATAATATTCTACAGCATTATTCTTTAACCTAAGCTTTTTTTGTTTTTCTCTGCTCTTACATCTATAAACAGAATTTACAATTTATAGATATCTTTGTCAGTAAAACATGTTTAGTAACATAATTAAATGGACACTATAAGCATCCAGACCACTTCATCTCCTTGAAGTGGTCTGGGTGCCATGCACTTGTCATTTTAACCCTGCAAAGGAAAATATTGCTATTTTGCAGAAAGAGCAATATTTAAATTGCAGGTTTAACATGCCTCTAGTACCTATTCCACTGACAGATACTAGAGGCGCTTCTGCCAAAATAACCAAGTTAAACTCAGGTATTGCAGTTAGATGTCTCATAAAGACTATTTGGTTGAGACTGAATGGTGTTTTACATGCACACTAGCCTCCAAAAAGTTTCCAATGGGAAAGCATTGGATTGGCTGAGGTCATCAAGATTAAGGTAAGTGAACTATATTTTTTCCTTCACAATGCTATTGATGAAATGAATGACTTGGACATAACAATACCAGAATACTCTTTATATAAAAAAAGACAGAGGAGGAAAGAAAGGGGGGAGGTAGGGTAGCTAACTTTTAAGGACACCATACTAGATTTAGTGTTAACAAATGGAGATGTGGTATCAGATATTACTGTAGGGCAAAGTTTAGGATCCAGTGATCGTCAGTCAGTGTGGTTAAATATAAGAACAGTGACTGAGTCACACCACACAAAAACAAGTTTTAGACTTTAGAAAAACAGACTTTTCTAAATTAGATTATGTGCAAAGGAGTCATTATCAGACTGGAGAAGTTTAAATGGAGTCCAAGAGAAATTAGATTATATAAAAGTTGCACTACTGAAGGCAACAAAAAAGTGCATTAAGCTTGTCAGCAAGTGCAAAAAATTAAAGAAACCACTGTAGTACTCAATAAATATTTTTGTTCATGAAAATGAAGGAAAGGGACCTCAGTTAGGAAAAAGGACACATTATTCATTTGCTACATGTGAGTTTGCAGAGGAAGAGGTACTATTTCAACTGTCAAAAGTAGAGACAAATAAGTCAATGGGGCCTGATGCAATGCACCTGAAGTCATTAAAAGAGCTTAGTGGGGTACTAGCAAAACCATTAACATTTTATTTGATATGATTTATTTAACCAATCATTGTTAACGGGAGCAGTTCCAGAAGATTGGAAATTAGCAAATGTTGTGCCCATTCACAAGAAAGGTAGTAGCGAGGAGTCGTCAACTATAGGCCTTACTTCAGTAATGGGGAAAGTAATGGAAACCATGTTAAAGGATATGATTGTTGAACAATTAATATCACATGGATTTCAAGATCAGAGACAACATGGGTTTACTTTAGGGAGGTCATGCCAAACTAATCTTATTGATTTTTTTGATTGGGAAACTAAAATAATAGATCAGGATGGTGCATTAGACATTGCTTACCTAGACTTCAGTGAGGCTTTTGACAGTGTTGCACATAGAAGGCTTATCAATAAACTGCAATCTTTAAGTTTAGATTCTATTTCTAATGGGTAAGGCAGTGGCTGAGTAACAGGCAACAGAGGGTTGTAGTGAATGGAGTATATTCGAAGCATGGGCTTGTCACCAGTGGGGTACCTCAGGGATCTGTACTTGGACCCATTCTCTTTAATATTTTTGTTTTACTTTTATAATTCTTTATTTTCAAGATGATTTGATAACACAAGTAGTATGAGTGGTAGGCATATGGTAAAAGCATATGAGTTACTTAAAGCAGTGAGTGAATAAACAATCTAAAAACATGCATTGCAGTAGTGATTAAAGGCATCAATTTTTCTTTTTGATCCAAGCATTTGACATTTGTTTGGGGACAACGGGAATGAGTCAGCTCGGGTATGAGCCCTAATAAGGTCATCAAGCTTGTCGTGGTCCCTAAGCGTGGTAACTATGATGTGTTCCCTAAGGTGATTCAGGCATATATGTGGAGGCGCGGACTAAGGCTACAGTGTCATATATGAGATATCATGCTAGCATCAGGCTAAGGAGGTGGGTGCATATTGCGCTTGATGTGAGATTATGTGCTCCAGATAATTAGTGGGTGGATTAGGGGGATATGCATTCATGCTGAGAACCCCTGACTGAAGGGGGCAGCAGGGGGGGGAGGTGGTACACCATATGGTGAGTGCTATGTATGTGCCAGCCTAATTAGCCCTCGCCTTTGCAGGGCTCATGCCTGTGAGGGTAGTGTGAGGTGTTGCCAGCAGTGAACAAAATGCAATATACAAAATTAAACCAACTATGAACACAAACTAAGTCAGGGCTTTTCTTAGGGGGTGTCCCACATGAAAGTTCCCCATGCAGTCATGATATCGCAGGCCGTGAGCTCGTAGCTCTTGTGACAAAGGGTGTTATTGAAGCAGGGTCCCAGGAATCTGCCGGTGCACTTGAGGTTGAGGGTGCATTCGGGTGTAACAGTCCCAATGTTCTCAGGAAAGTCTGGGCTTCTCCCATAGAGGGTAGTACATGCACAGCTAACGAGCCATTCACTCCCCAGTGGTAGGCAATTCCTGTGGTTCTCAGATGTGTTGTCACCAGTCTAAAGGATTTGCGCATCAGGAGGGTGGCCTTCGTGAGATCCTGGTGGAATGTAAGAGTTGAGTTCTCAAAGGTGAGAGATGCCTTGCCTTTCAGCACCAACATGATTTGGAGTTTATCCGGCATGTGATACATCTGAGAATTACGTCCCGTATTATAGAGGTTGTGCGGTGAGTAGATGATATACACTGTCAATATTCATTTTCTTGGCCACTGTATGAGGCAGGATAGTAGCCAAAATTCTTCTGATGAAGTGTGGCAGTTCTTCCCACTGAGGGGATGCCCTTTATCTTAATATGCGCGCATCTCTGACGGTCTTTGAGTGTTGTGAGTCTGAGTGACAGGGTTTGGTTTTGAGCTTTGAGCACTTGCATGGAGTTATCCACATTGGTTAGGTGATTTTGTACTGCCATCATGTTTTCCTCAGTAACTCTGACTCTCTCTGTGATGCCTGTATCTCCGTTTTAAGAATTGTGGAGTCCGCCACCAGTAGTTTATGGATGTCAGCCAATAGGAGTTTTAAGTCCCGCTTAGTGGTGCGAAGTCGTCAGACAGCTCTCGTGGCTCAGCTTGAGGGATTGGTGAGTGCCGCAAGCCTTCTGGCCTGTACCCGGCATGCATATCTTCCATAGGAGTGTGTCTGGGTTGAGCGGGCCTTTGCAGCATGGCCCCTATATCCCATCCCTCTTACGGGTTTTGGGATATTTGAGAGCGCCGACCAATGCCTAGCATATGTGCTGGTGAAGCTGGCGGTGTTGGGGCATGTGGGATCTTGGCACTGTTTGTGGCAATGCCTCCCAGGGGATCTTCCAGGCCTTGAAGTGTGCTTCCTTAGGGATGGCATTGGCGCCACAAAGAAAGGCATAGAGTGATTCCACTTGCCTTTCTGAAACTGGCTGGGTAGGTATGATGGCTGGATTGTGCTCAGGTTTGCAGATAACAGCAGGCTTAGATGAGAAATTGAGGAGATGTTGGAAATGGAGTCTGATCAGGCCAGTGGACAAGCTCTGCCCTCTCTTTCATATTTTTATTAGTGATATTGCAGAAGGCCTTGATGCTAAGGTATGTCTTTTTGCTGTTGATACTAAAATGTGTTTCTGTTCCAGGAGTGATAAGTCAAATGGTAAATGATTTAGGTGAACTAGAAAAATGGTCAGAGCTGTGGCAACAGACATTTAACGTGGATAAGCGCAAGATAATGCATCTTTGATGTAAAAACCCAAGGAGAGAGAATAGAATATTTGATCGAGTCCTCACCTCAACATCTGAGGAAAGAGATTTAGGGGAAATTCATTCAGATGACATAAAGGTGGGCAGACAATGTAATGGAGCAACAGGAAATGATAGCAGAATGTTTGGTTGTATAGGGAGAGGTATTAGCAGTAGAAAGAGGGAAGTGCTGGTGCCACTGTACAGAACATAGGTGAGACCTCACTTGGAGTATTGTATGAGGTACTGGAGACCCTATTTCCAGAAGGATATTGATACGTTGGAGAGAGTTCAGAGAAGGTCTACTAAACTGGTTCATGGATTACAGGATAAAACTCACCAGGAAAGGTTAAAGGATCTTAACATGAATAGCTTGGAGGAGAGGAGACAGGGGGGATATGATAGAAACATTTATATACATAAAGGTAATCAACACAGTAAAGGAGGAGACTATATTTAAAAGAAGAAAAACTACCACAACAAGAGGACATAGTCTTAAACTAGAGGGGTAAAGATTTAAAGATAATATCAGGATGTATTACTTTACTGAGAGGGCAGTGGATGCATGGAATAGCCTTCCAGCTGAAGTGGTAGAGGTTAACACAGTGAGGCAGTTTAAGCATGTGTGAGATAGGCCTAAGGCTATCCTAGCTACAGGGCCAGCACTACCATAAGGCGGCACATGTGGCTACCTTAGGGCGCACCGGCTCAGGGGTGCAAATATCTGGGTGACCGGCAGGAGGGAAGCACAGCCTCCTCTCCTCCTGATCATTTTCTGTAGCGTGGCCGAGCACCAGTACCTCAGCTGCCTAGTGCAGGAGGAGGGCGTCAGCTAAGGAGCACCGCTCTATGTACGCATTTCCTGTAAAGCACCCTCACATGCCCTGTAGAGGTCCTGGGAGCTGGAATGTGACATCATATTCCAACTCCCAGGCACTACTGTGGGGAGCACAATGGAGCTATTCAGGAAATGCAGACATAGAGCGGAGCTCCATCAGAGACAGCCCACTGGACCTAAGTTCTCCAGAAGGTAGGGAGAGGGAGGGAGTGTGTGTCTAAGTCCCACTCCTCCACAATACTGCCCCCTCCATCCCACCATAGCGACAGTCCTCGACACTGCTGCCACCAATACTTTCCTTACCCCTCACCTTAATCCCAGCCACCCACAATGCTGCCCAGCTGCCCCAATATTGCCCCTACCCTACCATTATAACCTGAGTCCCACACAGTGCTGCCCTGCTGCCCCCCAAAACTGACCCTACCCCCACCATAACCCCAGTCCCTAACAATGCTTCCTGCTGCCCCAATACTGTCCCTCCCCCCACAATACTGCCCCCAATACTGTTCCTACCCCCCAACATAACTCCAATCCCCCACAATGCCACCCTGCTGCCTAAAACATTGTCCCTACCCCCCACCATTACCCCAGACCCCATAATTCTGTCCTGCTGCCCCACAATACTGTTCTTATCCCCCCACAATAACCCAAGTTGCCCACAATGCTGTCCTGTTGCCCCAATACTTTCCCTACCCCCATCATAACCCCAGTCCCTCACAATGCTGCCATGCTGCCTCTCAATATGGTTCCTTCCCCCCACCATAGCCCCAGTCCCTCACAATGCTGCCATGCTGCCTCTCAATATGGTTCCTTCCCCCAACCATAGCCCCAGTCGCCCACAATGCTGCCCTACCTCCCCACTATACTGCCCCTGACCCCCAATACTATTCCTATCATCCACAATAGCCCAGTCCCCCACAATGCTGCCCTGTCCCCGAATACTGTTCCTATATGCCCCACCATAGTCCCAGTTCCACACAATACTGCCTCTACCCCCATTAATGCCCCTAACCACACTATACTGCTCCTATCCCAACACATTAAAGCCCCATTCTCCACAATACTGTTCTTATCTGCTGTCACATTCTATGTTTCTATGTTTCTATAATGTTATAGTGTTCCTTTAACAATGAAATGACTTACATAAAAATTGGAAAACAAAAAAGTACTCTCAGTGCAAGCCCCAAGTTCCACCCCTTTGCAAAATCCAGAGTCATCACAATTATAGGTTTAGAGATATAAACCTACAAATATAACAAAAATGTATATGTTTTCCAGGTCACATTTTAGTAAAAAGGCCCATATGGTTAAGGAACATATCATAAACTTAGGTCAACCCTATCTAATTTACACATTTATTTTCCTTTTAGCACCAGCATAAACATAATCAGGACTTTTGCTGGAAGGGTTTGAATAGTTGATATCTTTTTGCCCATCTACACCAAGTATGTGTTAAATGAATTTCAGTTTGAAATGTAAAGCTATTATCTGGTGATCATCAGCAGGCAGTGTGTTCAAACACTATTATCAGACTACTTTTAGTTTTTACCGGAGGCAATTGCGATACCTTGAAGAGGTCAGTAACCCCTGTCCATTGCCCACTGCCCACTGCTAGCTGTGTGTGATAGATTTTCATATCTACTACTTAAGCTCACAGCAAATAAATTGTTTAGAAGTCATGGCAGGCCTGCAGTGATAGGAAATGTATTACAAAAGAGATTAGAGAAGAAGTTAAAATGTATGTCTTCTGTGACTCTAAAACCAGTATTTGATATCATTTCAAAGCAAAACACTAAATGAAAAGGATGAGTACATGGAATAAAATATTTATAGCAATGGTAGCAATAGGTGAAAACACTAGGAATGTTTGCTTGTGGATACTTCATGTACATTACGCATTGGAGTCAGGTACTGCCATGTTCAATAAACAGACACGAAACATGGCACACTCCGGCAAACGTGGACTGCAAGGTGACACCTGTACAGTGCTGTGTCAGGTCACATCGGATTTCATTTGTGTAGTAGAACGCAATGAGAACTGACACAACCAGATGCAAAATAAACAATGTGTCACGTAACATCCCATGCATGTTTGTTTTATCTAAAAACGATGAAGGGTTACGAAATAGTACAGATACCCCAAGGATATGTGTAGTTTGATTTAAGTCAGCAAGGTTCTAAGATAGAATGTTTTGGAATTCTTGAAATGTTTCTTATATTATGAAGCAAGGAAGAAGAATATATATTTGACCAAGTATAAATGGTCTACAAATCCTGTTATGTTAAATGAACATATTTATTAGCTATTGAAATGGTTAGCTTGGAGAGGGGCAGAGGTAACTTAAAGGAACAGGAAGGGAAAGTCTGATCTTAATTTAACAGCCCCACTTAGCACTGCATATGTAATGTGCTAGCAGCTGTAACACCATTATTACTTGACTTTATTTATAAAGAGCTAACATATTCTTTTGTACTGAACAATACAATAGCTTCAACTAAAGTGTCGTCAGTTTGAGGCTGGAACTCTGATCTCTGTATCTTTTTTGAGAGGTGACCTGATCACTAGCAGAAATTGCTGTATGGACGAGTCACAATTAGCTCAAACTCAACTTAAGACTGAAGTCCTAGCTGTAGATTTGTAATGTTCGGTAATTGTATGGCAAGATTAGTATGATATTATTAAGATTCCTCTTCTAAATGGTATTACGATAACTCATGAACATTCATGGTTTCAAATGCTGTTAAGTTTTCTTTTTGTGCTGGCATAGCGGTTCTGGACTGCACTTATGGGAGGATCAGTTTTTATATGCAAATGATACAGGTTCTCTTTGTAATGGCACAAGTGAGCAAAACAAAATTTAAGATCTGAGTGGAGATTAACTGAAGGGTAAGCTACTGAGTTTCTCTAGGCTTTTGCCTCTTCTCAGAGTTCTCATATTCCCTGTTTTTGTCGCACATCAGATTTTTGTTAACTTACAACCTCAAGAAGCCTATGGTCTATGGTCTTTTGGCATAACCAGGTCTGAAATCGTGGACTTTGTCTATTTATCAATGTGCCTAAACTATGAGAGTGATCTTTGTATAGGGGATCTTCCTGTATTTGTGAAGAAATTTAATCTTTTGTTAAACTCCAATGATAAGGCAAGTCAGACTTAAGGCATATAAGACCAATTCTGTGAGATTCCAAATTAAGATTTGTCAGATTCCAGGTTGTTCTGATATATAAAACATTGGGACCTTATTTGAATTATTGACTTTCTTGTCATTGTTGTGTAGTTCTGGCCTAAGATTATTGATGGTTTAGTTTGACTTTTTGAACCTAAATATCATCACTCAATTCTGACAGGCTGAAATGTCTTGTGTGCTGCTTGCAGTACCTGGAATTCTCTACCTGTAACTTTTTTTTCACTGCCATGTGAAATAAAGTATTTAGCAAATTATTCTTTATCTCCTCATTTTCTTTTGTTATTGTGCTATTGTGATAGAACTGCAATACTGTAATTATTTTGCAAGATGCTCTCATGCGCCTTTGATGAATTACATGTTAACTTCTAGCCGAGTTAGGCATTTGTATAGATATTGATGATGGCTGAGATGAAAATCAACCTTCTAGCTTTTGTCCCTGAATGTAGCCCCATGTAGCCAAAGCACAGCTTAGCGGAAAAGGGCCTTGACAGGGGTTAGGAGGCGGGCTTAGGAGGGACCGGCCAGGACTGGTGGGTTATGGGATGGGGGCTGGCTATTTAAATAGGCAGCCATTTTTGAATGTGCACTGTTAATCTCCTACCTGTCTGAGTTTGTCCCACCCTCCCTCCCTAGAATGGGTTTAATTGGGGATGATCCCGTTTTGTCACAGCAGCGGGATAGGGAGCTAAGGAAGAGGAAATAGGCACCCCATGAGGAACGTGAGGAACATGAAGAATTGTGGTCACTAGTGGTTGGTGGGTTTCGAGTCCTGGAGGTGGCTCAGAACCTGGTGGGGTAGGGGTATCCGGGTATACCCCTGCCGTGGTTACTTATGGTTGGCACTTAAATCGGTTCATGTTGGAGTAAGGTTGAAAAGCGTTATATATATATTTATGTGTTGGTTATGTTGGGGTCATTGCCTTTTATATTAAAGAAGGTATAGATGCGAGGGCGGAGTATGGGGGCAATGACCCATGTTTATATATGTTAAATTATTATTATTGTTATTATGATTGTTATTATAAATTGATCGTATTATCATATCCTTTTAATAAAAGCTGTGGACAATTTGGCCCATATACCCTAGTGTCAGCGTGTTATTGGGGATAGGTATGTAGGGGGTTTTGTCCAAGGTTCCGACTGCCCATATGGCGACTACACACCAGTCAAGAAAATAAACAGACAAGTCTCTGTCTGTGATAATTTCTTTATAATTCTCTTCTTCACACAACTGCTTAATGCAGCATACACAATTACATGGTATAAACATATCTAACTGACCATGGACACTTTGAAACAATCAGTTTCAATACCTGTTACTTACTATATATGTAATCATCCTCAAAGAGTACTTTGTATTTAAATTAACCCCTTAAGGTCAAAGACTCTTTTGAGAGGCAGCATATATACATATTAGCTTGAGGTTGAGGTGGCAGTGGTGCGTTCAAGAGTCCTTAGTTGTAGTGATACGAAATTACTATGAAAAAGCCTACTTTTTTGGCGAAACGTGTAAGGGTACTTATGCTGTTTTAGGATTTTTAAGAGTATTTAATAAACCATCAGATTATCTTTTTATCTCCTGGAGCTTCATTTTATAATCTGTGGCATCCTTGATAGAAAGAAATCACCAAGTGCTGTGCATTATCTTACACTGTCTGATTACCTATAGTAAGAGCACCATAGAAACAGATATCTTTAAGTGGAAATTCAACCACTTCCCGCTGATTATAAGGAGCCATTTTGGGGCTCATTCAC
This sequence comes from Pelobates cultripes, assembly GCA_933207985.1. Classification (NCBI taxonomy): domain Eukaryota; kingdom Metazoa; phylum Chordata; class Amphibia; order Anura; family Pelobatidae; genus Pelobates; species Pelobates cultripes. The sequence continues at coordinate 74,776,213 of OW240914.1, read as the reverse complement.
ATGTGAATGCAAATTTGTAAATATACTCACTTTTACTAAACACTTTAAAATACTTTACCTAAGGACTCTTGAGGCTCCACTCTCACCTTGATCCTTGACCTCAAGCTTATCACTATACGTCAGAAAAAAGACATCTCTGGCCAAGTTGTTCTACCAGTGTGCTTCTTCAGAATGCTACACCCATACATATTATACATATTTTTTTTGAAAATTAAATAAGTCTTTCATTTGATACCCTATGTGTATTCATAACATTAATACCTAATACAATATTAAAAAGTGAAAAAAATAGAAAATAAAAATACACCTTTTTCAGATTTGCATTTAATAATTTCTACATTGCAAGTGCAACAAAAAAAAATCCTTGAAATAGATTCACTAGTTAGTTCTTGTTGCTAAAGTGCCCAACATATGTTTGACTTAATTTAATTTTTAGAAGTTGGAAAACAGATATTGCAAGGAGTGAATTACTGTTGGAACTAAACCTTTACAAATTTCGGCATGCTGAGATTACAACTTTAACAGTAGTCACACAATCCAAAATTGATACATACAATTATATATTAGTCAAAATCAGATCTCCAAGGTTATTGAACTAAGAGAATTTTGACACTTTTCATAGAATAATTTGATCAAAAACTTTGCTCAAATCTCCTGCTCATATTTATTAGTTTTGTGTGTTCTCACACATAAGTGCATCCATACATTTGAGCTTGAGGTAGAGTTAGAGTGGTGTTTTATTTTCATGGAGAATTTGATACCTAACATGTATACCCTTTGCCACCAGTTTGAGGGACTGTAGGGTCAAATAACAGACATGTGCTAACTCTGACATGCCTCTTTGCTTACTTAGGAATATGAGTTGGTAAAGTGACACTACCTGTGTCACAGTACTGAATATCATAAAACATTAGAGTTAATTTTAAACAAAACATTACCCTTAATCCTAAACCTAGAACAAATCTTACCCTAACCCTATTTCAGAGAGTACTGAGTACTGAGCATTCTGTGAGCACCCTCTACTACGTGATGACAGCATGAGAGGGAGATATCATAGTAATATACAGTAATCTGTTCTAGGCAGCTTGCAAAGTCCAGCGCCGATCACGGCCGTCAGGACGGCATGCAGGGATAAAGGACCCTCCCCAGAGTCTTAAAAGACATAAGAAGTATCTTTTCATACTCTGCGGGGTTAGGGGGGAAGGATTCACTCTGTTCCCTGATAGATCTAAAACTTCTGGCATTCCTAGCTATTTATTGCAGCTGAGCATAATCACTGTGCAGCAATGTTTTTAAGGTTGGCTGTGTGCCAGGGTCACTTTGAAAACTGCACGCAGCTCATAATGTTAGTCCAGGGCCACTTATTGTTACCCAAGCTGACAGAGAAGATTCTTAGGTATCAAATGGTACCTCAGGTTCCCTGGGGTCTAGCCCTGATGGTGCTGTGAATGCATGACAGTGTTTGCCATCACAAAGTTTTATACCCCTCCATTGCATTACTGCGGTATACACTCTCTTGAAGTCTTTAAATAGTAAAAATAGCACTAAAGCATTGGGAATACAAACCTGCATTCCTAACTCTTTAGTGTTCATGTCCCTAGTTATATAGATAAAAGCAATAAAAGAAATTATCTTGCTTAACATTTTCTAGTGCCGAGGCACCCTCAGCGCAGCTCACCTCTCACAGTATCATGGAGGAGGCATTGCCTCCTCAGTGATGGTCCAATTCAATGCTCCTCATAGAGGCACTTCACGTGCATCCGGAGACTCAGTGCTTTCCTATGTGGTCTTCCATATCATGTGACTACGTTTTACTGGATTGATGTAAGTGTGCCTCTGTCTAGAGGCTGTCAAGAAGACAGCCACTAGAGGTGGATTTATCTTGGCCAGGTTTGAAGCAGATTTCAGCCATCTTGCTACATTTATTCTGGCTGAAAATCCAGGCCTAACTCAGACTCAATCAGATTTTTGTATTTAAAATCCAGACATTGTTAAAACGTCCGGTTTTGCAGTCAAATGGTCATGTACACCGTTGTGAATGATGTTTCCCTTTTTGTTACGGAGCCATTCGGACTTAAGTGAATAACTAAGTGATCAGTGGATTTGAAATACAGATACCTCTATTATTAGAAAGATATTGCACTTACTTTAAGGGTCATTACAGCTATTTACAGTTACACATTGTGCCTGAGGTTTGGAAATATGCATCAATAAAATAGTTGTGTAACTACTTTTCTTTTTCAATACTGTGAAAATAAAATAAAAAAAGAATAATGTAAATCCTAATTACTTTATACCATCCCAATGTTTCTGCAATGGATGATTAAACAAATTAAAAATTAAATTATTTACAGAAAAATAATTTACAAGTTGTTCTTCTTCACATGCTTGCTTTAACTATACAACCTATATTAAAAATATCTCTTACGTTTTATTTTCCATAGCACTATGAAATGCAGATTTTTTTTTCTCTGTTCACAAAATGGTCAATAGAGGAAGAGATGCTATATTAACCACTTAAGGACCACACTACTATGCTGTCATGCAGTACAGTAATTTAATGTCTAGTTAAGACATACACTGCTATGCAGTAATGGTACCAGCAGGAGTTAAAACCTTGCACCCCCTGGTATATTTTTATGCATGGTGGTTCCCTATGTCAGCCACAGTTAGTGGCCTCAGACTGACAGCTGAGCAGCTCTCAAAGTGAGCACAACTCATAGTCCTTTAAATGCCAGGGTAGTGTGACCTATATAGGGTTTCCAGAGAAAGCCCTACTACTCCTTTAGATAATGATATATTGGTGCACTTAAACAGAAAGGGGGAAACTGTGGTGGAATGAAATTATGTGAAAAAGGCCTTTGTCACACATGCATTGTATCTCAAAATAGCCTTAAGGGGTTAAACATTGTTTCACAACATTGTTTCTGTGCTGATAGATTTAAAAAAACATGCATATTTGGTTTATTTAAGATATTAAGAAATCACTCAATTTCATTCACAACTGTGTGATAGATTCCTACCTTTCATATTATTTGACAACACAGTTTTTCTCAAGGACATTCCAATATGCTTCAGTTTGGCAATAAAATAATACTGATATGGCCAAGAGAATCAGGACAAGAACAAAATCCTTAGTCTGTCATCTTACAGAGACTGGGGAACTGCAAGTGCATGAAATCTTTCGGCTAAAGGTCCATCTCCGTAATGTATAATCCATAAAGGAGAAAAATCTTGGCTGTAATTTTGCCTCCTTAATTGTGAGTTGTGAAAAAAACAAAATTGTAGAACTTCATGCTCACATGGTCACCCTTAATTAAGCCCAACTAGAAGCACATTCCCTTCATTAGCTGAAGGGGGAGGTTGTTGTATGCTTTGAATATTCAAATTGCAAAACAATAGGAATAAAAAAAACTTCCAACATTTATACAGTGGAGGAGACAGAATCAGATAATCATGTTTATAGAAAAAGAACTTGCAAATATATGCAAGACTGAATATTTTATAGCCTTTAATTCTGTTTGCACAAGGGAAGGGTGATGGATTAATTGAAATTTGCAAAGCTTCCAATATTTCCACCACCTTCTCACTCGCACCCTTTAACAATGCACATCTGCACTCATGTTAATTGAATTCCAACAAATTATCGAGCACCGTCGAAAGAAGCAGATACTAGACCTAACTATCTCGAATGTTTCTTGCAAACTGCACAGCAATAATTGGTCTTTAACAAGGAAGTAAATGCAGGATTGAACATGAAAACATTCACTGATTTGGGAAACAAAATAGATAGCTTAGAATCTAATATAGGAAGTGAGGAGAAAGTAAGCTTTGATGACAATATCAGTATTATTTGATGAGGGCAACATAAAGTCATTGGTTCATCTATTCTAAAAATTGGAATCCAGTCTGATTAGACGGCATTTGGCATTTTGCCTTGCATTAGTCAGTTAATGCTGTGCTTATTCTTGCTGTACTTAATGAAGCTAGCATGCGTGCCTTGATTTTTAAGCAAAGGCTTACCCATAGCCTGTTCATGATTTTATAAGCTATATGTTTAAAACTAATTGTCTTGATCTTTCTTTAAAGTATGGAAATTGGATGAAAGGACCTTTTGAAGTATATTACGTACATTTTATAGATCTTTTACTTTTTAAATTACAGCTTGCCAACATTTAGTTACTTTGATTATTAAGATACATGATGCTGAAGTGAATTTATAAGTATAATTGCTCTGAGGCATAATGGTATAATTGTATCTATGTGTCTCTATTGTTTAACACTCTATGTTCGGGTTCTGACCTTCTTTTACAGAACACTTAGCAAGACAGCAACAACAAAAAAAGAGAAGGTTTAATTGTATCATAGAAAGAAATATATATTTATTTAAATTCATTAAAAACAGCTAGCTTATGAAATAAATTCAAATAGTGATTTTTTGCAAATAATTTTGTTCACGGAAGCCTAATAATTAAAATTAAGTTTATTTACCGAAATCTACATGTACAATCTATGTTAATTAGCATAATCATTTCAGAAATGTGGAGGGCGGAATATGTTTATTACTAATTCTATTCATTGGCTTTAAAACACATGCTGTAAACACACAGGCACTGTGCAGCATATACACTGATTAGCGGCAATATTAAAACCACTGACAGGTGAAGTGAATAACATTGATTATATCATTACATTGTATGAGGCTGTGTAGTCGTAGAGTGCCCATGGTTACCCCTGTCCAATGCCAAAATCGCCTTCCATGGGGATGTGAGTGCCAGAACTGGACCATGGATCAATGGAAGAATATTGCCAGGTCTGATGAATCATGTTTTCTTTTAGATCAGGTGGATGGACGGATGTGTGTTAGTCGTTTACCTGTGAAAGAGATGGCAGTAGGATGCACTATGGGAAGAGGGATGGCCAGCAAAGGCAGTGTTATGCTCTAGACAATGTTCTGCTGGGAAATCTTGGGACCAGGCATACATGTGGATGTGACACTTACCAGCTACCTCGAGATTTTTGCAGACCATTTACACCCCTTCATGGCAATGATCTTTCGTGGTGGCAGTCACCACTTTCAGCAGGGTAATGCACCCTGCCACACCTCAAAAATTGTTCAGGAATGGTTTGAGGAACATGACAAACAGTTCAAGGTGTTGACTTGGCCTGCAAATTCTCCAGATCTAAATCTGATTGAGCATCTGTAGTAAGTGCTGTAGAAACAAATCTGATCCATGGAGACCCCAACTCACAACATGGAGGATTTAAAGTATCTGTTTTTAATATCTTGATGACAGATTCTACAGGACACGATCAGAGGTCTTGAGGAGTCTATGACTTGATACATTGGAGCTGTTTTAGTAGCACAAGGTTTTTTTATATGATATTAGGCATGTGGTTTGAATGTGGCTGATCAGTGTATATGTACAGGCTAACATGTTACTCGACACACTTGCTTAAAAATTTGTGCAAGAATTTGCCATCTCTCCCTTTTAGTGAATTTTGGCCCAATTTTTGATAATTGATTTTTAGGTAAATTTACAATATTCAAGCCAAAATAACCAAAAACTAAACAATCGTGAAATCAATAATTTTGTCACATTGACATTTTTGGCTTACATCTAATTATTACCAGTTCTCTACAATTCACTGTTTAGTAAATGTGATCAAGAAGTAAAATAAAAAATCTCCTAGATGTGAAATCCTTTGCCCTAAGCAATTTACAGGCTAAGTGTAATATCCTCTCTTTTTTTACTGAAAGGATTTATTTGACAATATGTTAATGAAAATGAAATTTATATTAATGTTAGCAGATTATGAAAAAATAGCCCTGTGATCGCTTCAGGCTAAAGTAATTCATACCATTAAAAGTGTTCTGATTTTATATGAGACTGCATATGGCATTAATTAGAATTTAAAATGAAAAATTCCCCAAAAAGAGAAAAAAAGGTCCTGCAATTTTACATTAATATTTATACGCCATGCACTAAACAACTAAAAAAAAATATATATATATATATATATATATATATATATATATATATATATATATATATATATATATGTATTTGGCTTTTGATGATCATTTCAAAGTGCAATTTAGATGTAATCACTAAGACCTGTTACACATTATACTTTCACAGAAATCTTTGCTTTGAGTCTAGGTATAAGAAGAGGACTATAGACTTTTTAAAAAAAAAATTTAAATCCATTGCTTTCAAATTATAATAAAGTACTGCAAAATATGTAACAGTTGTGAGCGTTATAAAAGTTATGTTAATGTTCAGCTAAATTTTCAGAGCCTTTACAATTTTGAATAATGCTAATTAGCCACTACATGGCTACCTCCATCCTATTCCTCCTCATTACTGGTTGGCAGTTCTCCGATCCCTCTGTGTCATGACTCCCACAATGCCTTGGAATAGCCCACACCATTGCACATGTGCCAATTATATAACATCCAATGATACAGATATTGAGGTAACCAGAGGAACATGGTCAGGATTAGGTCAGGAAGCAGAGTCAATGTGTTCGAGGAGCACTACTGATGAAGATAATCCCAGTCTGACACTCCAAAGTCACTGAGGTCCCCGGATGCAAGATTGTCTACTATTTCCTGGTTGTGGATCACAAAGGTTAGTGGTCTTGGAGTTGTAAGCAAAACTGGGTCTGAATCGAACACTATACTTTCAAAGTTGCTCCAATCGATATCCTTTTCTTATAAAACTTAAAATTGTAGAACAATTTTAATACATCTGCCATGAGCAATAATTAATGATTATGAATCTTTTTTAGTAAAATAAAATACTTTGCTGCCATGTTGTAGTTTTAATAAGTTTTAATTACACAAAAGGGATTACAAGTTAATTCCAGTCCTAAAGAGAAGATGTCACCGCTTTATAAGCAGAATCATGATGATATGGTATATTCATCCGAATAGATATATACAAATGTTTCCATGTTGTGCAATTTACTCTTATCGTAAGCTGATTTATTTCAAGGCAAAACTTTAGAAATTTTTTATCTAAATTGCTAAATATGCATTTTATAATTTCTCCATATTAGGCACATTGTTCAGAATTTCTCTGGTTTTGACTGAAGTACGATGTGTATGAAGTATATGACTTGCAAATCATAAGTTATCAATGTTTCCAAACAACGGAATAGTGAAAAATATTCCTCAGTCAGTTAAGTTCAGAAAAACTGGAAAAAAATATCCTAACATGTTGGACCAGATAGGACCGAAGACAAGATAAATAAAAATTACTTTATAAAAAAAAACATTATTGCTAGTTAAATCAAACGGGTAAATATTTAAAAAAGAGCAAATGCTTATAATGAATTAAATGTGATTATGTGAAAACATTTCGAGTTTCCTTATTTAGAAGCAGTGAAAGCTGCAAGAAAACCCCCCACAAACAATGGAAATTGAGAGGGAAACAGGCATATATAACCTAAACTTCTACCTAAATAAAATCATTGAAGTATAGCACTCAAACCTGAGCAGAGAATTAATAAGTAGAATATAAAAGCATATAAGTAAGGGAGCATATAGCAAAATAGTAAAATGAGGTATCCCGCCTCCAGCCTTCATAGTCAAAAATAATAGAAAAAGGGAAAGCGTGTTAAATGTCTAACTTGAAAGTCACTCAAACTCAGATATAAGTGAGATACAAAACCCTCTAAGACTCAATACACTCTAAATAGATAGGTGGACCTATGTACCCATAGGGAAGGAGAGAAGAAAATACTACTGTTCTTTTTTAAGTATTAAGTAGTCAATTCAAAGTACTAATTCACACCTAAAAAACACTGAATAATTCTAGCTCCTTTTATATCTCTTCACTAATCTGTAGGTATGATGTCCCTTCTCTGTCTCTCCGCTCTGAAAATGTGCCCCTTCTCCTATCTGCCGCTTGCACCTATATGGCCAACTCACGCTTGCAGGACTTCTCGCGGGCGGCTCCCTTCCTATGAAATAGCCTGCCTACCGCCATCAGACTCTCCCCTAGTCTTCAATCGTTTAAGAAGTGCCTCAAAACCCATCTCTTCAGGAAAACTTATGGCCTCGCTGAGTAACCTCTACCTCACATAACTGTCTCTTGCTCTATCCTAAAGGGCAGCACTCAACTCTCTTCTCCACCTCTGGCTCACTCCCCCCTTATTTGATTGCTATTATCCTGTCCTATTGTGTTTTATACCAACCTCCTCTAGACTGTAAGCTGATTTGAGCAGGGTCCTCTTCAACCTGTTGTTCCTGTAAGTCTTTATAATTTTCTTTGTAATTGTCTAGGATTGAAGATTTGTAACTGTCACTACAACCCATCTCCTCTTTATAGAGGGGGGGAGGGGGAGGTGAGGTGCTGCGGTTAGTACTTTTGTCTTTGTATTTTGCAATGTTTTTTTTTTTTTTTTATTGTGATATTAATGATGCGTGGATTCATTTCTTACTGAATAAATTATGTCACTAAAATCTCACCTTATATCTTCAAAGATATATCAAAATAAAGGAATATATCAAATTAATAAAATAGAGTAATACAGTAATTGGGATACCCTATAAATTTTTCCCGTGGAACCCTTTGACATAGTGTATCAACATCATGGAACCCCCCCGGAATTTGTTTAAAAAAATTGCGCCTTTTTTGTATGTGCCGGTGTGTGTCAAGGTGTGTATATCTGTGCTTATATGTGCCAGTGTGTGTATCTGTGTGTGTGTGTGTCTGTGTATGTGTGTGGCACATAGTGGCACACAGATACACACACTGACACACAGATACACACACCTTGACACTCAGTTTGTATCTGTGTGTGTGTCTATGTATGTATCTATCTATCTATCTGTGTGTCAAGGTGTGCGTATCTGCGTTTGTATGTGCCAGTGTGTATGAATCTGACACACGGATACACACACTGGCAGATAGTGGCACACAGATACACACACTGACACAGATACACACACTTTGACACACAGGTGTATCTGTGTGTGTGTGTATGTATGTATCTGTGTGTCAAGGTGTGTGTATCTATGTTTCAAAGTGTGTGTATCTGTGTTTGTATGTGCCGGTGTGAGTCAAGGTGTGTATATCTGTGTTTTTATGCACCAGTGTGTGTATGTGTGTGTGTGTGTGTATGTATCTGACTCACAGATACACACTGACACACACTGGCACACAGATACAAACTGACACACACCTTGACACACAGATATACACACTCAGATACATACTGACACACACATCTTGACCCACAAATACACACACACTCAGATACACACAGTGATATACGCATACTTGCACCCACACTGGCACACATACACACACTGACACACTCAGATACACACACACACACACACACAAACACATACACATACACATACACACACAGGCACATACAAACACACTGATGCACACTGGCACATACACACACTTAGATACACAGAGTGACACATACACAAACCTTGACATACAGATACACACACTGACACACTCAGACACACATACTCTTTGACAGACACACATACACGCTCACTGACAAACACACATACCCTTTGACAGACACACTTACACTCTCACTGACAAACACACACACTCTTTGACAGACACACATACACTTTCATTGACAAACATACATACTCTTTGACAGACACACATACAAACACATATACACTCTTACTGACAAGAACAGATACATTCTCACTGACAAACACATACACTCTAACACACTCACTGACAAGCACATATTCACTCTCACTGACAAACACACATATACTCTTTGACAGACACACAAACACATACAAACTCTCTAACATATACACATACAATTTTTTTTAACATTTTACTCCACCCAGCCCCACTATCTTTAGGAGTGCTGGCATGGAGTCCCTGGGGTCTAGTGGGGCTGCTGGGCGGCTGGCATGGAGTCCCTGTGGTCCAGGGGGGCTTCTGGCAAACACTCCCTGGGGTCCAGTGGTGCTGCTGGGTGGCTGGTGAACAGTCCTTGTGGTCCAGTGGGGGTACTGAAAGGCTGGAGTGCGTGCGACGAGGGAGCAGTGATCTCTCTGCTCAGCTCCCTCGCACGCCTCTTAGTGATGCCGGAGCCAGAATGATGTCATATTCCGGCTCCAGCATCACTGCTGTGCGCGTGAGGATGCTGAGCAGGGAAATCACTGCTCACTGCTCCCTCGCCGCCAGCAGCCATTTTATTTAGAAAAATTTTGGTGGAACCCCAATTAGTGTTCCGAGGAACCCTACGGTTCCGCAGAACACCAATTGGGAAACGCTGGAGTAAAAGAATGTGTTACGTATTTTGTTTTTACTATCTTTGATAACATTGTTTCTTTTCCAGTTGGGAAATAATATCTGATTTCAGGAGCCCATCCAAAGGACTTAGGAACAAAATAAAATTGTGTAAAAAGGAATTTTATTGCAACAATATATAAAAAAAATATATAAAAGAAATATATGTATATATACATACATATATATATATATATATATATGTAAATATATATATATATATATATATAAAGCACAACACGTTTCAACCATATATGGTTTTCCTCAGGTAGGTATGTCTAATCACTAGCTTGCACATCTATATATACCCCCTAATAGGACAACAACACCAGCATCCAGTTATCCCTATATGTGGATGAAACACATCTATAGTTCAGAGCCAATCTTTAAAATGGCTCTGTAAATTGTGTTTTCCAATATTATTTGCTACCTTAAACTTGTTGTAACAAATTACACTATGGTATGCTTTTTATTTGCATTACACGGGGTTTATGTATAATTGTTTTTACTACAAAAAGGACCTATCTGGGACTATATATTGAAAAAGCAAATCAAATATAATCTAAGTTTGCGATATTACCTTTTTATATTTTTTTATTTTTTTTTCTGCCTATTTAGTGTATGAAGTGACTCTACACTGAGGGTTTTTATGCTGCACTGGGTTATATATTTTTTTAAATGTAGCGTCTTTTTTTACCTTAAAAATTTTTGGTACTTAAATTGTTTGGCGCGAACAAGTGTATGTTATGTAATAAACTACTCGAATGGACCCCAATGTTTTGTCTTGACTGTGTCTATTACTAACATTACATGTAAATAGAAATTATCCTTTTTCAGTATATATTCTGGTTTACTCTGTTAAAGTATGCATCTTAAAGTTCTCTTTGGTTAGAAGCACTTGTAAGAAGTGATACATTCATGAAATGTACAGCTGTACATTCCCCATAAACTCTTGGCCAATATAATAGTTTACATTAAATTGAATGAGGACTACTGATCAAATGCACATATGACATCATATTCACTGCAGAAGGACCAGAATTAGATTATAGAGCTGAATATTTTCCTGTTTGAAGGTGAAACCACTGAGTAATGCACAGCAAGATAATATAGAGCAGAGAAAAAAAAACAGTTTAAAGGCTTAAAAGACATTTTAAGAATTACCTGTCTCAAGTAAAAATATAGAATTTTAGTCTCACCATTGGACGATAATGTGTTAAGCCTATCATTGCATAATGTGAAATGGCTTAAATCACAAACAACTCACTATGCACAGTGATACATACACTACTCCTTAGTCACTTAATGTATGGCTTCAGCAAACTATTTAGTTAAAAAACATAATGCATAATTCGTATGTATGGAAGGTATTCACTATCCCAGTGTCCAGTGGTTGATCCCAAATATCATAAATAGATTTACAAATATGAACTCTTGACCTGGTAAAAATCCAATGGCTTTATTCACCCCATGGGGTATTAAAATCAGAAATATATCAAACAGGTATAACTCCGAGTACTGCTCAGTATACACAGTGGCATAGCTCTTTTGATATTTTTCTGATTTTAAAGCCTCATGGAGTGAATAAAACCATCAGAGTTGTTGCAATTGGATACTCAAAGGTCACTGCAAAAAAAAAAAAGGAAAATGATTGGTAACTATCCTTGAAAAAAATAAAATAAAATTAAACATGCTTTAGCGCTTTAAAACATGGCTGTCAATTCCCTCCCTGGAGAATGTTTGGGAAGTTATTTCACATTTTCATTTGAAGGGAAATGTGTTCCGCCATATTGAATAATTTGTGTTCAACATTTTTCTTTCCATGTAAAACAACATCTGTTTCAAACAATCACAAGTTTTGTGGCACAAAGTCACTCAGCATCAGTATGTTTCATGAAAGCTGTTGCCCTGGTTCTTTTTTAATATAGTATAAAGTTGTGGACAGTTTTATAGGCATAATAGCTGGCAAATATTTAAGAAGTAGTTTATAACCTGCTGTCAAACTGCTCTCCTGTACTAGTATGGCTTCTGAATTGGCAATTAATCCCAGTCATCCACTGTCACTAGGATTTTCATACATGTTTGAAGTAGGCAAGCAGGCAACGTCTTATTGTGCACTAATCTGCCGGGACATGTATGATTTAAAATCAAATGTCAAATGTGAGAATAGCTTCATTGCAATAAATTAAAAGGCTATATTGAGGTAAGGAATTTCAATGCTTCAATTCAGCACCCAGTATCATGGGCGTCCACAGGAATTTTTCCAGGGGGGGGGCATAATTGTAATGACATCCATGCTTGGTACCTTTTTGACAGTGTCATGAAAGGGAAGGGGCATAGCCATTATCACATAAAGCCAGGGTGAAGGGCGTTTTCACAACTATGGTGTCAGGAATATATGTTTGTATTCCTGACACTATAGTGTTCCTTTAAGCAAATTAAAGGACCATTTTGGTCACCATAACAACTTCACCTAAATGAAAATGCTATGCCAGGAAGCCCCTGGGTGCTCGCTTTCCTTTAAGGGGTTAAATTGCTCTCAAATGGTTTAACCCCAAAGGCTTCCTCCAGCTCCAGGTCGCTCAGTGGTATTTAGCTTCTGAAACAGAGTGTCAGGACATGCAGATTGACGTCAAGCATGGGTGCCGCTGATTGGCTAGAGTGGACAGTTGACGCTCTAAGCTAATCGCTAGTTCCCGGTTCATAAAATATTTTTACTTTTTTATGAATGGGGAGCTACTGATTGGCTTAGAGTGCCAGCTGACCGCTCTAGCCAATCAGCAACACCCCTACCCAACGGCACTCTGTGCTTCCTGACACTCAGTAAATAAAAGTGAACACATTAATACTGATATTTTTTTACCTTTGGAGATGAGAAGGTCCAGCGTTTCCCTGCCTGGCCCAGGTACCAAAGCCTTATGATATGGTGTCCAGAATAAAGTGGAGGGTTCACTTCATTTGTCCTTCCTGCTCCAATCTCCTTTTCCTCTCCTTCATTTGACAGTCTTTTTTTTCTTCTGACACTGTTTTCTATCCTTGGCCCCTTCTGCTCTTTTACCTTTATGCTACTTTCTGCTTATTTAGCGCCCTTCTGCTCCTTTCTCATTCTGATCCCTTTCTGCTCCTTGCAGACCCTTTCTGCTCCCTTTTCTACTTTACCTTTGTGCTCCTTCTGATTCTTTCAGCTCCTTTACCTTTGTGCTCCTTCCTGTTCCTTGCAGGCCCTTCCTGCTCATTCTCCTATTTTACCTTTGTGCTCCTTCTGCCCCTTCCAGCTCATTTCTTTTTCTTTACCTTTGTGCTGCTTTACCTTCCAGCTCCTTGCTGACCCTTCCTGTTCATTTCTGTTCCTTTGTGCTCCTTCTCCTACTTTACCTTTTGTGCTCCTTGCTGTCCCTTCCAGCTCCTTGCTGCCCCTTTCTGCTCCTTGATGTCCCTTCCTGTTCATTTCTGTTCCTTCTCCTTTTCTTACTTTACCTTCTTGCTCCTTGCTGACTCTTCATGTAGGCTGTCTCCCCCATCCCTCACTTCCATAGGCGTGCGCACGGGGTGTGTCGGGTGTGCCTGGGCACACCCTAATCCCCGCGGCACGCCAATGGATAGAGACCGGCAGGGGAGATCTCTGGATCTCCCCAGTCGGCTCATGTAGAGCCGACGCTATCCAGCGGCGGCTCTGGTCTAAGCCTCCATGGGCCGGTGGGGAGATCAAAGTTCTACCTCACCGGTCCACAGCAGCATGGAGGGAGGCAGCAGAGAACCCGGGCTAGAGTTCACTCTACACTGAACCACCAGGGAAGGCAGCAGGACTGGGATATTAACTAATCTGCCCCCACTCCACCCAAACATACAGCACACACACCCACAGTACCTACACACAGCACACACAGCCCACAAACAGCACCCACACACATACTTCACCCTCGCACACACAGCACCCACACACATACAACACCCACACACACCCAGCACACTAACAGCATCCTCACAAACACACAAAACCCACACACAACACCCGCACAGCACCCACACACAAACAGCACACTCACACACAAACAGCACCCTGACAAACACACAACACACACACAGCACACTAACAGGACCCGAACAAACACGCACACACAAACACCCTCTCACACACACACACACACACAGAGCACACTACCAGTTCCCTCACACACAGCACACAAACAACACCCTCACCCACATAGCACACTACCAGCACCCTCACACAGCACTGTGTGTATATATATATATATATATATATATATATATACATATACATATATATATATATACATATACACACACACATACATATACATATACACATGGCGTGTGTTTGTGCTTTAGGGTGCACACCCTAATGCAATAGGCTGCGCACGCCTATGCTCACTCCCCTAATCTATAGGCTGCTGCCCCCCCCAAATCTATAGGCTGCTGCCCCCCCAAATCTATAGGCTATCTAAATCCCCCCCCCTCACTCCCTAATCTATAGGCTGCTGCCCCACCAAAAAAATCTATAGGCTATCCCTCCCCCCATCCCCACTTACCTGATCTGTAGGCTGTCTCTGGCTGCATGTGTTGCTCCCCTGCGGTTTCAATCAGCAGAGAGAAGCAGGGATAAGATGCAGCTTCCTATCCCTGTCTCTCTCCATACACAGCGCCACCTACTGGCCGGCGCCGGTATTGCAGTTCATTTTAAATCTCACACAAAATAGCAGGACAAGCTGAAAAATCCAGGGGGGGCAAGTGCCCCCCCTTATCCCCCCCTGCGGACACCCATGCCCAGTATAGGAATAAAGGGGCTTGGGTCATACTATCTAAAACATTGCAAATTGAACTGAAATGGCTATTGGAAATTGCACACCTCAATACACCACATCCGCTTCTTCTGCAACAGTGACCTTTGTTCTCCAGCTTGAAATACTGACCATCTGCTGTTGGCCAGACTCCTCAAATATTAGCATTAAGAGTCTATTAATATATATTACATTTATTAATATATATATTTATTAATATATATTAAGCAAGAGCTTCCTAAGCTGTTGCTTAATATATATATATAATAAAAATATAATTTGCTTTCTCACCTCTCTCTGGGTGGTATTTTTTGTGTTTTCCTAATTTTTGGGTCTTCTTCTGCACTCTACTGGACAGATGTCTTAGATGTCCCACCTGGAATCTGCTGAAGCCACTATCTCAACTTGAGGGTTACAGCCCTGAGTGTTCCTTTCACAACTTTGAATACTACGGTCTTCACTTTCCACATCCTTTCTATCTCCTCTTTAGGTACTTGGAGGTATAAGAATAGGACAGGTGGGTGGGCTCTGCTGGTGGTCTGTGAAGCATTCTACATATGCTCTGTGCTGTTCATGCCATGTAGGTCAGTGTGTCTTATGTGTTTATTGTGAAATGTGATTGTGGGCATTTATTGTAAGTGAAATTGCTTTATACCCAGCTTTGTGAATAACTCTGGACAATAGATTTTTTTTCACCCTTGGATGGAGCTTAATCTGGCCCTGATTGCCTCTGTTACACGTTATAACTTTGACATTTGTGTCCATTCTGTGTCTGACACCTTAAACAAATCAAAGATAGAGCTAAGAATCAAGGCAGGTAAAAAAATAAATAAATAACATTTTATTACAAAAAATAAATAAAAACCCCTCTGACCACTAGATAGGGATTTAAACTGCAAAAAAAAAAAAATGCGGACAAAGTAAAACTGAATAAACAAGCATATTGAATGGTGTATGTTAGTGATATGAATGCCCAGGATTTGCCTTATAATTATGGTACCTTAGCAGATACCTGGAAGTTGGATAAGTGACTTAGTCTGACATTTAATGTTCCAAAGAGGATCTACTAGTGTCTTCGGTAATAGGATTTGGTGCACTGCCAGCGGATGGACTCTTGATCTGGTGAAAGGATTTAGTCTTGATATTTATTATAAAGTGCTCTCTACATTATTTTTTACTTATTTATTTAGTTTCACTTTGTCTGTATTTTCAATGCCCCTCTCTAATGTCGTGTGGTTTTTATGTATTTCTTGTTCTAAAATGTAATTTTTTTTTCTTAATTCTTTATTTTTGGAGCGCAGTGTTAAGTACATGTTCAAGATATATTTCACTGTATAACACCACCCAGTCTTCTTGGTTGGTCTCGGTGACCCGAGCATGCACACGGACTTAGAAAAGTATGATGACATTTCTGCTTTCCTCTGCACATATCTGCGCATGTGTGGTGACGTTCAACCCGGAAGTGACCACAATGGAACGCAGTATGCGTTCCCCCGCAACGCCCACAGGTGATCTGGCGTCTTCCAAGCACACATGGTCAGTAGTTTGCTTTTATTTCTTTATACCAATTATTAATGCAAATTAACCAGTGCTCATGAGTACACTTTTTAATTACTATGAACAACATGCAATGATGTACAGCTGTTATCTGTTTACCAATTGCATGCATCCACTTATGTATTGCTTGTTAATTGATTGTTAAAATTTACCACATATACTTTGTCAGTTGGTGTATTTGTTAGCTTGATAAAGACCTATTCGGTCGAAACGTTGCTGTGGTTCCAATAAAGTGCATGTCTTGAACCAAGGAGTGCCTGGACCCTTTTATTTGATTCAACTGATCTTGGGAATCTGGTGTTTGGTTCTGGTACAGTAAGCACCCTGGCTCAGACTGATGGGAGTGAGTGCAGTTCCATACATTTTTCAAAGCATGTTCCAGATATGACATGAGGCAGGTGACATGAAATATAACCACAAAGATATGCATATATGAGCAATATGTGCTGCAATTTTTTTTTTTATTTTTTTTTTTGTGAAAGAAAAAGAAGCTTATAAACAGGATTGGTAAACAGGTCTGGTCAGAGATGAGTGTACAACCTTAAAAAATAATAAACTTTCCAGACGAGCAAATGATAAATATAGCTATTTCAGTGACTCAATAGTACAATTTAGCTTTGCTATAGAACTGCTGGGCATCAATGGCAGAAATTAATGTGCAAACATAGAGCTCTAGAGGATGCCATTCTTAGTTGATGAAGGATCCACTCAGTTTTATTAGCCTATACCACTAAGAGTCCAGTGTAGGTAGAACAGATCCGAGCCAGGCTTTTAGTGTTAAACATGTTAAAATAAGTAAAAACAAAAATGAACTTATAACATCAGGAGAAAACAAAGAGTACATAAAATACAGGAGTCCACTGCTTGATAAACTAACCAGAGTGAGACATATCCTGGCAGGATCGCCTCTTTGAGCTTCGTGCCCCTTCACCCGATTCCTGATTTGAGGAAACTGCTGGACATTCAAATGTAGATCCCCCATGGAGAGGCAAGCGCTGCGTGATTTCCCAGATGAGGTCTGTGCCCCCATAGCTCTCCGGTGCAGGAGGCGCCATCTTAAGGGATTACATGAACACTGGCTAGGCCCCAATCAGCTGCTGGCTTTGCTTCCAGCCCCTTGAGCCCTCGGGTGCTTAGTAGAACCTTGTTCCCTCTGCATCTGCCATGCAGGGAGAGGGGTTCCCCGATCAGTCAGGTTTCCTTGAAGTTTGGAGGATGAGATGGGCTGATTCATGTGAGGTGCTGGTGTTGCTGCGTCCGAGATATGTAAGTCAGCAAAACACGCTGATGCCTAGCCTCTATTTTCGCCCAGAATTTGGTAAAAATGCAATCCAGCTTACTCAGAGTCATTGCAAGGTAGGCCTATGCTGAACCTCCAGCTATGAACACCGCCATTTTTTTAACTGCATAGGTTGTTAGTGCTACCTTGATTTCCTTAAGTTTTTAATGATTTAGTGAGTCACTCCCAACTTTTCTACTTTTATTTTTATATTCTTTTTAGTATATTTACATTCTGTGTCTGATGCTGTTGTCCTTTCAACATACTCCAGTCTTTCTAAACGCAAACCACACAAAAACAGAGCTATACATAATACATTAATAACTTAAGGTGTAGCACCTTTTATGTACTGAATTAAAAAGACTCAAATTAACCTACACTTAATTTTCTCCTATAGAGCTTGATATGGCTTATGAGACATTCATCCCTTGGGCATATACCTACTTTTATTTTTTTTTTCCATTTCTTATCAAGCTAGGCCTAGGTCTGTCTAAAAATAAAAGCACATTATTAATATTCATTTCACAATTTCCATATTAAAAATATAATCAGGTCACTTAGGTATGCATAAAATTAATCACACAACATATTAACATCTTGAAATCTTAAAATACCGATTTTTTAATTAGGACATTTACGAGGAAATATGATCATCTAGAAACAATCAATCTATTCACAGTTATGAATGAAGAGCTGTTTCAGTCATCTTCACGCACCCCGTTTCACAAGGCCTTAGGTTCTAACACATATCATGATTAAGTTGTACGCCAATACACTTACTAGTCTGCAACATCACAAGTTCCCTGCAGAGTTAATTTCCTGTGTTGTATCATTTCAAGTGTTGTGGCGTCTTAGGTCCTTGAGAAAACATCAGAGCGTTTATCGTCCTACTCATAAAGAGAGCACAATGATTCATTCGCTGATAATGAGTCTTTTCTTAATTCTTTTTCTTTAATGTTCTGTCTGCTGTGTTTGGGAAGAATAAGAATTTGTTGGGTGATCAAACATTTAGAGTAGGTGGGATAGTGAAAGGGTCATTGTCCTGCAATTTCTGTCTCAAATCGAGCTGCTGGGTCTCAATTTATATTTGGTTAACTATTTTTACCTTATTTTTTTTACCCATATTAATAGATTGACACATGTTTTTGGAGAAAAACAGAATTTCAAATGAGAGATATACTGTATATATGCAGTTTCTTCCATTATGTCAAATCTCGTAATGTCACTTTCTCCAACTACCTCCAGAGCAATGTTAGGAGAAAAAAAAAAAAGTGGGTTTTTTTTGTTTGTTTTTTTAAAAGGATACTGTTTTTACATACTGGAGTTTACGTAATATATTACACTCACAAAAAACAAAAAGCTTTTTTTTTAATGTCTAGTTAAAAAATGAGCTTGAAAAGTAGTACAATAGTGAAAAAACATACCCCCAGGGAATAAAAGACATGACAAATACTTAAAGCCTCAGA
The DNA here is from genome assembly GCA_933207985.1 of Pelobates cultripes. Classification (NCBI taxonomy): domain Eukaryota; kingdom Metazoa; phylum Chordata; class Amphibia; order Anura; family Pelobatidae; genus Pelobates; species Pelobates cultripes. Next base: position 74,756,814 of record OW240914.1, on the reverse strand, counting down.
ACTTTACAGGAGCCTTGTAAAGCTATTCCACAGACTCTAAAAAATCCCATTGTTTAGTACTTTGTTTTCGATTGAATGCTGAGATCATACATGATGGATTTCCCGATGACACAGGCTTTGTTGGTAAATGTTTTGTACCATAGCTAGAGTCATATGGGATTTATGTTCTTGGTATGTTGAGTTGTCTTCATTTTGTTTGGCCATCGATAATGAATTGACTCTACAAGAAGACTTGGAGCTCAGTGTACAGAATGAAATTATAAAGTATTCTAGGTACGCATGACACGTACTAATTGTGCACAAATAGTCACTTTTGCTTTGCTAATATATAAAAATATTACTTTAAAGGAACACTATAGGGTCAGGAACACAAACATGTATTCCTGACCCTATAGTGTTTAACCCACCATTTAGGTGGCTTCCCCCCCCCCCTTAGTCCCCCTCTAAAAGGTTTAAACTCACCTTATTTCCAGCGCAGCGCGGGTCCGCCGGTGCTGGCTCCGCCCCTTTGTGACATCATCAAAATGGCAGATTTTCAGCCAATCCAAGGCTCTTCCATAGAGCTAAAACTGGCACGGGGTGGGCCAAATGCTGTTTTGGCCAATCAGGACCTCCTCATAGAGATGCATTGAATCAATGCATCTCTATTAGGAAAATTCAGCATCTCCATGCAGAGCGTGGGGACACTGAATGTCAGGGCTGCTTTTTCAGCAGCACTTACCCAGGAAGCACCTTCAGTGGCCACATAAAGAGTGGTCACTTGGAGGTGTCCCTAGAGGTAATGTAAACACTGTTCTATGTTAAATTTTGTATTTATTGTGTATTAATATTGTTTTTGTATTTTATTGTACCCTAATTATAACAATGCAATGATTTGGGGACCCAGGACATACTTGAAAACGAGAAAAATCTCAATGTATCTTTCCTGGTAAAATATTTTATAAATAAAAATAAATAAATAAATGTTTGCATGAAAAAAGCCTGAAGGGAGCTATTATACTCACTAGAACAACTACATTAACTTGTAGTTGTTCTGGTGACTATAGTGTCCCTTTAAGACTGATTGGTTTAAACAACATTTCAAATAACAGCCATACAATAATTATAAATATTTAATTCATATTTTGGGATCACCTGGATTCTAGACTGGTTTGAAGAGGGCCAATTCACCTCGTTCCACTTCACATTCGTCTTTAGTTGTCTGTAATTTTATATGCTGACATAAAAACTGTAAAGTGCTGCAAAATATGTGGACACTTTCTGAATAATAATAATGCACCGGATGGATAAATGCTAATAATCAAGCTCCTTCACTAATCATATGTCATGATAAATACATATATTTTACAAGATAGCTAGCTTTTTTTTTAAATTGTAATTTTTATTGAGTTTTCACAGATAAGAAAGACATGACATGTAAGAAAAACATCAAAAAAAAGTGAAGAGTGATGAGAAAACAATATTGTTTGGAAGGTTACAGAGGCTTGCAGGACTCCCAACATTTGGCAATAATATAGACAGGGTCTCTGATCAATTCACTATCTACATAACATATTAATATGGGGGGGGCAAATAAGTAGTATGCGCCACAGGTGCCCATATACCTTCCATTTACAACATTACTTAACAAAAGGGAAACTCCAACCAGGTCTGTAAACATGTAAGCTGTGAATGAAGAGCCATGCAACATGGTATAGTATAGGATTGGTCTGAATCCAATATTTTATATGAGTCTATTAGTGTAAGTTACAGTTTTATCAGTGCTTTAGTCAGGGAGAGGAGCTTCCTTTATGGCATTGTCCCCCTGACATGGGGCCGTCTGTTACATCTCGAACACTTAAGTAGTGAGTTATACCCACTTTGAGTTTGTGTTCCCAGTGCCAGAGCCCACATCCAGGCCATAACAGGAGTGACAGCCCAACTAGGTAAGAGACAGAGATTAAGCAAAAAATGAGATGTAAAAAGAGAGGCAGTGTGTGTAGTGTGCGCGTGGATTCCTTTGTCCCACCTCAGCTAGAAGCTTGCACACTACCCCCAGTCTCTGCATGCGCCAGGTGGGTATAGCATAAGTACCATGCAGTGCTCTGCATGTTTGTTGCCTTGGCCCAAAAGCTCTGCCTGTATGGCTTATGCTAAGTGAATCTCTGACCTGTAGCAACCATTGGTCAATAGTTGGGGGTCTGGTCTGTTCCCAGAACGCAGGCATGAATGATTTGGCGGCATTGACCAGGTGTCTCAGAATTGATTATTTCAATTGGGAGAAGGCAGTACAGTTGGGTGTAGGACGCCATTCTCAATGCAGAAGTTTGGGGATTCATGTTGAATCTGTCACTATTCTGATGACCTCCTTTCAGAAAGGTATTATCTTGGGACAAGCCCACCAAATATGTTGTATGGAACCGACCGTAGAATTGCATCTCTGGCAATTCTCAGGGATCACAGGGAATATTCGGTGGGGAAGAGCTGGAGTACGATACTAGTGTGAGATTAGTTTAAAATGTACCTGTTGGTATTTTGAGCTTATCAAGCTTTTATGTTGTAAAATGAGGATCTTCTCCACTTGGGGTTCAGAGAAGATCTGAGATGTCAAATTCTCCCACTGTCTCTTAAAGGAGTCCTTGCATTTTAAGTTACCCACTAGTAATTGTTGGTAAAGGGTTGATACCCAACATTCCAAATCCACCATGCCCATACAAAGGTCTTCAAACTATGATAAGTCTCAATGCACTTTGGATTTGTTTGGCAAATTAAAATCAAAATGCTTCACTTGTGAGTACCGCGGTAGAAGTACCGGGGTAGAAGCCACCACCACCATCAGTTCCCAGAAATCCATCACTCCTGCATTGTCGAGTACAGTTTTCAATGGTAAAAATTCTGCACATTTCTTGAACGTCAACGCACCGGGAGTGGCCAGCCCCCCACCCAGCCCCTTGTTATATGTCAACGGGATCAATGCACTAAGCCTCAGGGATAAGTGTTGTTCATTCCTGATAGTGCTCCAAACCTTCAATATCTGCGAGATGGGTGAGTCATTATTCAGAGACGATGTTGTATCTACTTCCCTATGCCTGAGATAAATAAGGTTAGCTAGCCTTATCTAAGAATACACACTAGTCATGCCCCGGGGCTGTGTGCTATTCCCTAATTCATTGAAGAACTGTTGCCTGGTGATACTTACAAAAGTCAGGTAGTGCAAGTCCCCACCACACTCTCGAAAGACAGAGGTTTTTATGTCAAAGTCTTGACCTCTTGCCCTTCCAGACGTATAGGAGTACTGCTGCATAACGTGGTGATGAAACACGTTGGAACTTTAGACACATGGAGTTAAAGATGCTGGAAAATTAAGTAATTACATGATAAATTTTAATTCCTGCATTTTCTGAAAACTTTACAATTTTACTCCCCTATCTATTTATCTTTTATTAAATTTACCCTAAATTATGTAAATAGTGTAACAAAACAAGATGGGAAAGAATGAGTGATTCAATGAGGTCTATGAAGATATGCTAGATTCAGAGGACAATACTGCAGATAAAATGGACTTTACACACACAGGATAGCCAGCCAAGGCCATCAGGGAGAGGAAGAAAAAGTGATAGTAACCCAAGAGGAAAAAATAGTAAATTCAGTATCCATCATACAGTCAACGAAGAATCGGGAGGATGAAGAGGTCCAGATCTAAGAGTTCAGAAGAGATCCAAGCACCAAAATTAGTCCCAATAAAACCAGGAAATGTAATGCTGCTGGTTCTGTCCTACGAGATTGGCTCCATTCAGCAAAAGCAGGGCAAAAGACTTAAGGCTATGCATTGAGCGAATATTAGATATTAAATGTCTTAAGTTGAATGAGTATGTAGTATTAAATGATTGAGGCACGTGTGTAAGAGCCACCAGATATCTGATCAATTTCTGACAAGGTTGCTGCTTGCCAGAAAGCCTGCAAATCCAGACACTCAAGCCATATGTAAAGAAAAATGGCAGAGGCAGAAGTGTATCACCAACAACTATCTACTACAATGGGAAAAATAGAATGAAAGATGTGAAGACCAAGTGTTTAAAAGAAGATGTGTGTGATTTTCAGTTAATGGAGGTTTTGTGAGTTATAGTCGTCAAGAAAAGTCTTCAGAGTTTGTAGGAATAACAAGCACTGCATTTGCAAGGTTCCCTCAGAACTTTAATGACTACTGAAAGGCCCCAAGGAGAAGAAATAGATTCTTTCAGACGTCTGTCTGACAGCTTTGATGAATCTGTGGATGGCATGACATGAAAGATATGATCCAAAGACCATCTCTTGTTGGTGCAGATAAAGCAAGGACTTTAACAATCAATTTTCTAAGATTAAATGAATTAACCCTTTTTTGGAGAAAAAAAAGACAAATAATCTCTGATGACCTGAATATTCTTCTTGGTCGTCACCAGGTTTGTATCTCTTTAAACGTGTTCTAAGCACCACATGTTAGAAAAAGAAATGAAAACGGTGCTGTTTGTTTGAGTTTGATGAGAATCAAGATTGCATAAAATAAATCCTGTTAAAGCACAGGCAAAACTAGTAGTGTCATCCCCACTCTGATGCTACAATGATAGTTTCATGCTGAGGATGATATCAGTTTAACATTCTTTCTTCGTAACTGAAAATGAAATGACGGTGTAATGCTAAAAGTATACTAGAAACCTGACATACTGTGACACTTCTAGCTGTTTTTAATTCTTTTATGTTGGTCTGTTCAATTAGTTGACATAATTTTATGAAAGAGTTAGTTTTTCTGTGATATTTTAACTCTTTAAATTCTCTGTGCTTTTTTATTAACTTTATAATTTTATAAAGTTATAAATGTTTCTGGTGTAATTTTGTTTTGTTTTATTTACAGAATTTATTTGAGATTTTTTGGTACCAAATCAATTTAAAGCGACACAATAGTCACCAGGACAACAATAGCTTAATGTATTTGTTCTGGTGTCTACTCCCTGTCATTGCAGGCATTTTAATGTAAACATGGCCTTTTCATAGAAATGAGGTGTTTACATTACTGTCTAGGGACACCTCTAGTGGCTTTCAGTTAGAAGTTCACTAGAGACGCTTCCTGGATCAGCGCTGCACAACGTGCACCACTGAGGTTCAGCGTCTACATGCTCTGCATGGAGGTGCTGAACTTTCCCTATAGAGATGCATTGATTTAATGCATCTCTATGAGTGAAGGCTGATTGGCCAGCACAGTGATTTTGTTGTGCGTGTACATTAGTCATCCCATGCTTTCATATTGGAGTTTGTCAATTCTGATATCAGCCGAGGAGGCAGATTCGGGGCTGGGCCAGCATTAACATACAATGTGCTTACCTTGTGTTAGGGATATAGCAGGGATATACACCATATAAATAAAATGATACAAAGAGAAACATATATAGTGTATAATGGTTATGGTAAGAAATCCAGATGATAAGAAATAATTATAGCCACTCACATGAATCTTAGCCTGGAAATACTGGCTCAATAAGTAGTACCTTTATGCTTTTAAGGCAGCATCACACCTTCAAATGGATAGAACTCCAAGCTTGAATTAAGGATAAGAAAGAAAAACTCCAATAGTGTAATATGTCTTATCTGTTTAACTTAATAGTTAAAATATGAACTGAGCTCACCTTATGTATAGCCTGAGGATCCTGGCTCTAGCTTAAACCCAGCTGATGATCCCTGGAACCGATGATTAGGCTGGACAGTGAATCACAAGGGTGTATTTCGACCAATCCCACTAGGACTTTGTGCCCTCTTTCACGTGTCCACAATCTTGTAACAGACGCCCCCTCCCCATGACTATATTTGGGTGTTATGCCTATTCCTCTCTCTGTGCCAGTTTCCTATTACGATAGCGATCAAGAATAATGGAAATGATGCAGCATTATTGAGACACGTCACATCCGGGGATCATCACAAAGGGAAAAATAAATGGGATAAAAGGGAAGATCAAAGGGAATGCATATATAAATGCATTATATATGTTCTAGCTATTTACAAATATCAAGTCTAAACTACCTTTTGTATATATATTTTATACATTAATTCCAAATGAGTGTTTAAAATGGTAATAAAAATTATATATTAATAAAATAAAAATAAAAAAATCTAAAAGTCAAACAATCTTTATTTAATCTAACTTTAAACATTTTAAAAACAAGTCCAAATATATATTCTCCTTTGGAATATACTGATAATATATATCACTTAAAATACACAAACTTTTAAATAAAATATACAAATGATATAAAATAACTTCATTTGTTGTTTTTTTAATTAAAAATAATTAAGAACAGATGATTACAAGAAATGGTGTAATTCAAAATCAATATTTAGATACATGGGTTGCAGAGTTCCTAAACAAAAAATCCACCTAATTTTTGATTGACCAAGACTCTCCATAACATCTCCTCCTCACCAATTTCCTAAAACTCTTTGGTTACCCAGGAACAGTGGTCCTTTTGGGTCCCCATTATGTTTAGTTTTGAAGTGGTGGGATACACTGTGTCCCTAAACTTCTTTTTAATGTTACGGATGTGTTCCTCTATTCGTGTATGTAAACAGGGCTTTGTTTTTCCTACATATTTGAACTTCATTTATTTAACTAATTAGAAGGCCTGGGAAGCGCAGCTTAAAGTAAAGCCTCCTAGTCCTCTAATTATGAGAGCAGGGGATCTTACTTCCTGACTCTCATACCATAACATACCATGGCTTCACTCGAGCATACGAAGTGTGGTCACAGTCTTCATTAGAATCATCGAGTATAATGATTCTCTACAAAGTATTTGTAGGCACATAGTGGCAGGTGCCTTTATATCCCAATGCTCCTCTATGAGGCCTGTCATTGTGGAATCAGACCTCCAGATGACGCAATCTAAAGAAGAGATCACAACAGCGGCAAGGGAGACTTGGCGCTATAGAAATGGGGAGTAATTTGTTAATTTTATTAATTTATTTCATTTTTTCTTTTTTAAACAGTTGAGGGGGGTAATTGTCAAAGGGTAACAGGACCTAAAGCTGCAGTATTTCTTTGTTTGCACATAGGTTTTGTTTACTTTGACTATCTCTAAACATAAATCTTAAAAATACAATAGAAGTAAAAAAATGCAAAAATACATATTTCAGCTTTGGATGCAGATTGATTGGTTAATACATGTTTCTCTGCACAATACTGCTTTAGGATTTGACTTTCCTTTCCCCCCTCTTTGGTCAATTAACCATATAAATCCAAAATGGCACCCAAGAGGAAAACACAAATATGTGTTTTCCTATTGTTTATCACATTTCATTTCTAACTTAACAACTAGCTTCTGGCTTGAAAAATGGAACCAGCTACGGTTATGCATGTTCTGATTGGTTCCAGCAACAAAATGGTTTATTTTACTTTTTTTAATTTGTTTGCTGGAGACATTGCAAAAAATAACCTCATAGCTGTTTATGAAATAACATAAATCACACAGTCCTGAGTGAGTTTCCCATTTGCTCAACGTGTCTTTTTAATTACCAATTCATAAAGTCCTTTGCACGGCTTATGTCTCTCTTCCCCTTTCCTCTTTGTAATACTTGCTGAGTATGCATCACGCTGCAGACTGACAAGGCGAGTGTCAGTGCTGTGCTGCCTCCTACAAAGACAGCAGCTGCCTCCGTCCCTCATTCACTTTTCATGCATATAATCTAAAAGCAGTTTATCATCATCAAGAGTATTTCTTTTCTATCTTCTTGTACTCTTTGTTTTTTTTTTGTTTTGGAAAAAAACAAACATCTTTTATTCAAGCCTTAAAGCCTTGATGCTCTCATTTTATTCAATACACGTTTTTCTCTCAGAGTAATATGAACGAAAGCAAATAATTTCAGTGAAGTTTACTCATTTTAACGTTACTGAGCAGTGGGTTATAATTTTGGAAGTTATACTAAGCAGTGAAAAGCAGGATAATACAATTGTTATTTTACGATAACAAGGGCTGGCTAGATATCTTTAATAAAAACATTTGTAAATTGCATTTTTTGCCTGTCTCGTGCTCGTATGTTCCATTTTGGAAGTAATCCAGATGGGATCACTCGTGATTACCTTCCTAAGACAACATATCAGATGAGGGAAGATCAGATTACTGCAGATCATCTTTGCACAAAAAAGCAGATCAGGACTAATTACCGAAGACGACAGGCTAGACTAAAAAGAAGAAGGCTAGAATCAGGTGACCCGTTACAGTTAATACGTATATATAGGTTCAGATAGCAGTTTGCACCGGTTGAAAAAGTCATGCAGTATGAAAGTGTTAATGCAGCATAAATCTGTGAAGATGTTTGGACTTACAATCAGGGAAGACTGGAAATAAAAAAAAAAAACAGCCATGGATATAATTTATACCATCCCTCTAATGCATTGTTTCAATACATTGCAAAGATATTCAGGTGGGAAGAAACACTTAAAATTGTAAATTATTCTTCCAGCAGCCAATATTTGAAACCTATTACCTTAACGCCTTGAGAAAAGTCAGGTATTATACTGAGATATAAACTGTATGTTGATCCATGGCAACTTAAACCTATTTACATTTTTAAATTGTCATTGTAAGGGAAAAAACAAAAACACACATACACATTATCTTTCTCTCTCTCTCTGACACACACACACACACACACACACACACACACACACACACACACACACACACATATATTTAATTTCTGTAAGTAATGCAAGTCCATTGGCTACCACATGAAACTACAAAATGCATTTAGCATTTTGTAAATTGGATGTATGTCAGGTAAAAGTTGCTTTGTGATCATCTGTGCAAGTTGAACCTGGTGTTTGCATATACCCGACATGCCAAATTGCTAAGGTTTTTGAAAACTACACACAGCTAGGACAGTCACCATTACGAAACACAGCCACTGGGGGAATGATCAGCATGTGATATGCTGTCAGCTGAAATGGAACTCTGGAGAAATGCGAAAGTTTTTTTTTTAAATTATAAAAACATTACTTAGCACTACTTTCTGTTGGCTCTTCTGAGCTAAGCCCCGTAGTATAGGGCTATCTCACAAGCTGAGTGCATCAGCTGATCATTCCCAGTCAATGAGTTAAGCACTGCACCACTGGGCTTAGTTTAGACAGTAAGCTTCAGGCTCTCACTGTGGTGAACGTTGGGACATCAACCATTCCCCCCCCCCATAGACCCTTTGGGACCGCACAATAAAGAGGGCCATGCACTAATGGCCACCCAGTGGGCTTGTGTCACCAAAATTATATATAAACACACCCCTGCATTCAAAAACCAACACTACAAATGAATACATGCTTGCATTCAAATGCCAACACCAGACACAAACACACCCCTACATTCATAAACAAATGCTCCTTATAAAAAACACACAAACATACTACATACAATAACATGCTTACATTCAAACACACAAACACTGCTCAGTGCTAAATACAAACCTGCAAACATGGGTAAATGGTAGAGCCCCAGCTGTCAATGCATTGTTGGAGTTGTATGACAGATGGAGATCTACATTTTGGTCACCCTTGCGATAGGAGGGCCCAAACAAATTCATGCACCTCTCTACTTTAGCTCCAGCATTGCGTTGGAGGGCATGGTTGCATGCAAGGGAGTGGGGGGGGAGGGGTAGGGGAGGATGGCAGGGTCCACGGGGCTCAAGCAAATGTTTTTGTTTTTTTCCAGGGTCCAATCAATATTAAATACAGCCCTGAAACCATTCTAAAATGGTTTAAATGCTATTTATTATCATGAACTTATAATTGAATAAATAAAACATTTAAAACACAACTGTGGAACTGACACCTGTCGGCGAGCACAGTTTAGTATTCTTGCCCCTTTCTTTTCCCCAAGAAGAGGAACATGCAATGGTAAATACTCAATAACTGGGGAAACATGCATGAAATTTAGGGCACGATATCTTATTTTTTTCCACATATATATTTTGCATTTTATACAGTATCCGTATCGTCATTATTTTTCCTTTGTAAGTCCTCGTTAAAGACCTGTGAAGTGGTTAAGGTTCCGGATGCATCTATTTGACACGTCTTCTTTTGACTCAGAGATCTATTCACATCTTGGTTACCTTCCACTGACAGTTATAACTTCTTGTCTCTATTTTTATCAAAGCAGCTAAATCTCCCAGGCTGGATTCATCTGACTCAGCTACTAGTCACTTGTCACTTAGCTTGTAGTTACTTCTTTTTTTTTTTTCTCAATTGCCATGATAATTCCAGCTTTTGTTAAGTATTTTTTTTTTTTACTTTACTTTAAACTTTCAATAATGTGATTTGGTGTAGCAGGAGGACTTTAGATAATTCATTCAGGGCACACATTCGTTCTAGATAGTGAGCAGCCAAGAGAAAGCAAACTGCATGCAAATTACCTACACTCACTGTAAAATGGTTATGTCAGAGTATAGCCTTTGGGCACAAAGTTTGGAATATTTTTAAGGAAAGAGCTGTCTGTGTCACTGGGTAGAAGGTAACAGATGGTGGCTTGGAAATAGGACCAGAGTATAGCTGGTACTACAATAATGAAAATAAACAGCTTGCTCAGAATATTTAAAGGGCAAAAGAAAGTCAGATGATATATTTGGATGACAAATCAAATTAATAATCCACAAATAGTTAAATTATTTTTAAAGGGATGAGACACAATATATATTGGGAGCATATATAAAAAATACACAAACATAATATAAAAACAGCTCTGCTGAAGTTCTTAAGATGTTCAGCTGCTGCAGTAATGATACCTACCCAGACTATGCAGTGACTTTCAGGAAGTCTTTTCACTTTGATTATGTCAACGGGATAGAAGACTAAAACTCTTCCCAGATGGAGTTTATGGAATATGTAGTCTGTTGGTTTCATTCATAGAAAAACATAACGCAGGTAGTAACTGGGGCTGACTTCTGTCAGTTTACTGATTCTTTTTCAAGAATGGAGCTTGAGATGATACTGCACACGTGCCCCAGAACTGACATCATTCCTATGAAGAAGTCAACTGGTGGAAAAAGATCTTAGGGTTGTACTCAATCAGTAACCACTAAATGAGTGGCCATAGATACCTTCCTATTAGAGCAGATGGCCAGGCACATTAAGGATATGGAAAACAGAGGGAGCCATAACAACATCAGATTAAGGGGCATGCCAGAATCTGAGAGTGGCCCTGAGGATCTCCAGAACTCCATCACCTATTAATTTAACCTACTGCTGGGCAGAGGTACGTCCAAGAACATAGAATATGAGAGACTACCAGAGTCATGTGCCCCAGGGGGCCTCCTAATAGCCCACCGAGAGACTTAATATGCTGTCTTAAAACATGAGTTAAAGGAAGATATGATGAGCCTCCAATTGGATTAGATTCCATAAGGCGACTATATCCCTGCTTCAGAATGTCTCCCCACTTATATTGCATGAGAGGAGACTGCTTAGGCCTCTCATCTGGGCCTTGCACAGCAGGGGACTGACATACTGGTGGATTCACCCACGTGGACAGTCCATAAGAACAGATCATGGACTAATTAACATTTGCTCAGAAGCCGAACTGATGGCGGCTTTATTGCAACTAAATCTGGCACAAGACACTCTACAGGGATGGCCTAACCTATCAGGATACCTACTGACAAAACCAAGAGAACATGGGCCGTCATGCATCTGGAAGCAACGCTCAGCAATGCCGTCAGGAGACTCCCCATCTCACAGGCTGACCTGACTTAGGATGGCTCTACCACCTTCACACAAGTTATATCTCTTTACCTTAATTTTAAATGTTAATTTAAGATATATTTTTGCCTAATCTTGGAGGTGCTGGATATGTGAGTATATAAATTGGGTACATGTATAACTAACCTACAACTTTAACTCCTTAATTAATATATGGCCCTCATTGGCCCCCCATCCACAACCAAAAACTGGTATTTGTACTTTATTGTATTCTGCTATTTCTAAGTGGCAAAGGGAGGGAAGTTCAGGGTCTTTCTATTTTTCTTATCTTTGCTTTCACCAAATATAGTTGTTTATAGTTTATCCTTGTCAGTTATAGATTTCTGAATATGAGTTGCATACATTAACTTTTTCAAAGAGGTACAATTTGGCTTACTTCATTGCACTTTTTCTTTCACAGAACACCATAGGTGACCCAGGGACACAAAGCAGTGCCAATGCTACAAGTTCATGCCCTTCAGGAACTGTGCTTCCTTAACACTGAGTCCAAACGGTAACTTCATTCAACGTGATACTGTAACTGAAGCCACAGGCACTGAATTCCACGGTATATAATTGGTTCTAATTGTTCGTACACCCCCACCTGTTTGTAACTTTCCTATGCTACTCAACTAAGTAGTCTTTTAAAAGGGGGCTTAAAAAAAAAAAAAACTAATACACATATATACTAACCTAACAATATTTTGCAGCAATGATTCCTCGGACATTTTTCCTCTTTTGGTGTGGGAGGCTCACAAGGTTGTGATAAGGAAATATCCACAAGGAGCTAGGCAAAAAAACAAGAGTCCCAGACACAGATAGAGAACCTAATTACGGAGATTAGTGACATGGAAAGGATTACACACAGGTTTTACACAATCATATGCAACACAAAAAAAGTTTTATGAGCTGGGATATAGGAGTGGAAAACTATTGACAAAAGAGCTAGAGAAGGCAAGATCCCTCTCCTATGTCCAGAGACTCAAACTGCCATATTGCTGTCACATACAAACACTGGAGGAAATACTCTTGATGTTTTGTGAACTACTACTACTCCTCACTGACTCAGAAGCTCACCAGTGCAATATAAACACTAGCAAAATAGCTGACCTCAACCCTCACACCTGGAGACAGGGATTCTCAAGAGATCGAAATCACCTTAGAGTAAATGAAAGATTCTCCTAAAACCAAGTTAATAGTTAAAGGGAAACTATAGTACCTGGAAAACAAAGTTTTGTTCCTGGCACTATAGCCCACTATAGGGTCCCCCTCTCTCCTTGTGGTGCAGAAGGGGTTAAAAACCCCTTCTGTCACTTACCTGAGTCCAGCTGGTGGGGAAGACTTAATGTGCATGTGCAGCAATGGCCACACTCGGATTAGGACATCCCCCCTAGCAAAGCATTATACAATGCTATCCTATAGGATTTCGGGTGATGCTGGAAGTCCTCATGCACGTCCAATGTCAGGTGACTAAAGTTGCTTAAAAAAACTTGAAGTCCTTCTAGTGGTTGTCTGGTAATAGAGGTGTAGTTAACTCACAAAAGTAATTATTGCCCTTTATTAAAAAACTGCAGTAATTACCTTTACAGGGTCAAGGGACCTGGGAATATGCATCCAGACAACTTCAATGAGCGAAGTGGTCTGGGTGCTTATAGTGCCCCTTTAAAGTCCCAGTATCAGATGGTCTGATGATATTACAAGAACAATCTCAATGCACTTGCTTCCTACTTATTAAAATCATACAATTCATTTATAAACATAGCCCTCCAACATCCACATAATTTAGTAGCAACTATCACAGAGCTCCTGAAACCAGATAAAAAACATGGAATTCTGTTACAGCTATCGGACAATATTTCTGCTAAAAGCTGACCTAAAACGGTTGGCAGAAATCTTAGCTAACTGTCTGAAGCAACACAAATCTCACCTTGTAGGCCCGGGTCAATTTGTCTTTGTGCCAGGCAGAGAGGCACGAGATGGCACTACCAGAGTAGTTAACCTCATGCAAGGAGCTAGACTGTCAATGCTTCTCCTTTCCACAGATTCAGAGAGGAAAGCTCCAATACGTGGGTTTGTAATTCACTGCTTCCACCAAAGACCTATTCCAACAAAGTCAACCCCCATGTTTGCAAGAGACAATTTCACTAGGTAGTATCTAACACATGCTACCTGCCTGGGGTGCCTAAGCTTAATTAAAATTAATATCCTACACCAACTGTTATATCTTTTCCAAACTACCCGTACACAACCATGTCTTGTACTTTGCAACCCTGCGGTCAGTGTTTACCATATTTCTATGGTGTAATAAACTCCCTAGACTGAAATTTCACATGTTCACCAGGACCCATAGGAGTGGCAAACTTGCCTTACCAGACCTATACAACTACTACAGGACATCACACCTTCCGTGTCTTGTGGAATGGAGAGCTGTTGTAGAACAGCTGGGAGTGCAAAGCAGGCTGGTTTCATTGCCATGGCTTCCCACAGCATTGACCTGTACACGTTTCCAGCCCTCTGATACTAATCTCAGATTCACAAAGATATCTCTTTGATGGTGGAGGGCCCTCCTCGCCTCCACCAGAAGCACTGCTCTTATATCACATGACAGAACCCATTGGTACTTATAGGACCTCACTAACAATACACCTACTCAGTGCTGCTTTGTCTCTGATATGAGACACTGAAAAAAACCACGGTGCCCACATTCAGCGAATGGCTAAACATTGTTGAACGCATACAGAGCATGGGAGAACTCATTCACATGTCACAGGGAATTCTGGAATGACACAGGAGAAGAAGGGCAGACTGGGCTAAGTACATAGCTACCTCCCAAACTGGGGATGCTGACACAAAAAAAGGTTAAAGAAAAGTAAAAGGGTGGCTTAGGGGCATTTGAGCTAACTAGGAGGACAATTAGATGCAGTGGAGTCGGGAGGGAGGTTTGTAAAAAAAAGTATGCGGCCATGACAGGGCCGCTTTATTTTTGATTTTTTTTCATATTCTTTATTAAACATTTTAGTTTATATACAACGTATAACAAATTGTAACAATATGCGACCTCTAATATTTAAGCAAATGCGCAGTACATGTTGTGATATTTATATATTATCTTAAGAAAAGAAAATGCTACCACAGTGAGTTGTACTTCATATCCATATGTTATTGATTTTGCAAACTTTTTCCTTTCTCTTCCCTTTTCTTTCCCCTTTTTCTTCTTCCTTCTCTCTCCTTCTCCCCTCCTCATTTTTCCTTTCCCTTTCTTTTTCCTTTTTAGGTATCATCGTTGTTGCATAGATAAAAATTTGTTTTTTATCTATAAATTCCCAACATATGTCCCAAAGAGATGACTTCTTAATATTTTGTATACTAAACATTTGTTCCATTTTGAGCTGAAATTTAAGACAGGGCAATTTATGACACTTCTGAACTGGATACTCCTAACACTCAATGAATATATCTGAAATACTATAAGCTGCTGCTGTACAATGAACATATACAAAAAAAAAAACACTACTACACTATAAATAAAATGAAATAAAGTGTCTCACCAATACCCAACATATATGTAAACTCAAAATGAATATACAATAGTGTATAATAAAATCAGAGAACTCTATATATAATAATAACAGAACACACCAAAAGTGTATATGTAAAAATACAACCTAAAAAGCTATACTAAATAGAATCGAAAAGAAAAAAAAAAATCATAATGGTCCCTAAGTATTGTACTTTATCTTACTTTATAATGTATTTTCTGTCATGTGTGTACCAGTATGCCTCAATAAATAGTAAATACATAAAAAATACGTATTTACTTATTAACGTATACAGGCTGAACATGTCTTACTCTCACTGTTCATTTCAATGTACTACCTTTCATAAAATGCAGCCTGCTTTAAAAGGCCTTGCAGTACAAGTGAATATTGCATGTTCAGTTTCTGCCCAAGCACCAAATAGTATTACGTCGCTTATAATATGAGATCCATTTACAATGATTTGTGGTAATTTACAATCCAGTAAGAAATTTAGAAAATAGTGTTTGTTTCTAGGTGACTTATGTAGTAAAGCTGCTTTTAAAAAAAGGAGCATTTTCTTATTGGTTAGTTGCCTAATTGATTGATTTGCTGAATAATGGATGCCATGACTCACAAATGCATGAGTCTATATTGATTTAAAGAAAGAGTGACCTTGTATCCAAGGAACCGGTCAAAAAAAAAGAAATTATAGGGAGGCAGTTTGGGTGGGATTAAGGGCCCTAAGGGAGCTGGAACTCCCGTTTTGTGTTAATAAGCCCAATGGTGACATCAGGCACTTAGGCTGGGGAATATCCACCAGGGACATTTTAGAAATTAAATTTTAGTGACAGTGGATCTATACAGTACATATACAAAATTACTTTCAGAAAAAATGGCACACTAGAGCATCGTGAACATTATGTAAATAATAGACATTAATGGCAAAGTCAGCAAAATGGTAAAATCCATCATCTCATTAAACTGTTATAAATATTTATCATTATGTTTACATTTTATGATATACATGTTTGAGACTGCCACATAAAATAATTCATTAAAAACATACCTATTAGAAGGGAACACATATTTAAGATATACAGTATATCACAAAAGTGAGTACATCCCTCACATTTTTGTAATTATTTTATTATAACTTTTCATGTGACAACACTGAAGAAATGACACTCTTCTACAATTACCCCTACTTTTACCTTTTGTGCCACTATACCCCACTCCCTCTAGCACAGGCTTTCCCAAACCCCGGCCCGCCAGATGTTGCTGAATTACAACACCCATGATTCTCAGCCTATCTATTCCATTCAAAGAATCATGGGAGTTGTAGTTCAGCAACATCTGAATGGCCGGAGTTTGAGGAAGCCTGCTTTTAGCATGTAAGCTCATTGAGCAGGGCCCTCAACCCCTCTCTTCCTGTGCGCCCAACTTGTCTGGTTACAATTCCGTGTCTGTTAGTTCACCCATTATACAGAGCTACGAAATTTGCTTGCGCTATGTTATTATTATTATTATTATGTTATTTATATAGCGGCATCAAATTGTGCAGCGCTTTACAATGGGTGGACGAACAGACGTGTAGTTGTAACCAGACAAATTGGACACACAGGAACAGAGGGGTTGAGAGCCCAGCTCAATGAGCTTACATGCTAGAGGGAGTGGAGTAAAATGACACAAAAAGGTAAGGATAGTATTAGACTAGTGACATTTGCAGAAGAGGAATCAGTCGGGAGCTATTAACAGTTCAATTGATACTGTAATACTTATTTTGTAATATTTCTTTAATTGGAACTCAACTGCAGCATTTCTTGGTTGCAACAACAATAAGTTTCACCTCCTTTTATATTGGTATGAAACAATGGTCACTGTACCTTTAAATACCCATGAAGGTAAAATTAGGCTTTGTAGCAATCCCTTATGAATAAGAGGAATAATTAGACAAAGTGACACTTTAGTGAGTTTTAGATACTGTGTAATATAAATAATAGGAATTGGCTTGTTTGGTAAAAGTATTACTTAACTTAAAGGCAGTTCTGGCACTGGAAGGGTTAATTCACCCAATGAAGGAGAAATTAGAAGTCCGTTTCAACAAGCTGAGAACTAGGAGTGGAGAGTGGGGAAGTCCGTTTTAACAAGCCGAGGTCTGGGAGTGGAGAAGGTAGAATTCAGAGTTACAAGCCGAGGTCTAGGAGTGGAGAAGGTAGAAATCCGTTTACAAGCCGAGGTCGAGAAGTGGAGAAGGTAGAAATCCGTTTACTAGCCGAGGTATAGAAGTGGAGCAGGTAGAAATCCGTTTACTAGCCGAGGTATAGAAGTGGAGCAGGTAGGATCAAAAGTAGAGCATCTGATCTTCATGCAGCACCTGTGCGAATAATCCAGCCCTTTGAATCTGGCGCGGTCCTCCTAAGTATCGTGGAGGGACCGCGTCAGAGAAAGGGGCGGGGCTGAGCGCCGTGAACCCGGAAGTGGGTTCCGGCGATGAATTACATGCCATGCTATACCTGACAGTACCCCCTTCCCATGGGGCATCCTCTGGGTGCACTATTTCGGTTTGGAGGGATAGCGTTTGTGAAAGGCAGTAACTAACCTCCTAGCATGTACATTAGATGAATCTTCCCAAGTGTCTTCATCAACTCCATAACCCTTCCATCTGATAAGGTATTGTAAGGAGCCACGGTGGACACGAGAATCCAAAATTTTGTGAATTTCATATTCTTCTTCACCTTGGACAATGATAGGTTCAGGAGTTGTTACTATTTCTCTATAAAAAGGATCAGGGATGTGTGGTTTAAGTAAGGAGACATGGAATACTGGATGAAGTTTAAAACTTGGAGGAAGTTTTAGTTTAACAACGTTATCATTAATGATAGTAATTACTTGAAAGGGACCAAGAAAAAGAGAGCTCAATTTCTTTGAAGGACGGCTTGTGGTAATATTCCTTGAAGAGAGCTAGACAAGATCCCCTACCTTGTAAGGAGGGGGAATTCTTCTATTATTGTCAAAAAACTTTTTCTGGTTATTTTGGGCGAGTTGAAGATTCTCCCGTAATTTGAGAAATAGAGAAGACATAAATTCGTTTTTTGATGTAACAGTAGGATTGGATGAAGTAATGGTTTGGATGGGGAATGAAGACGGATGAAAACCATAGTTGGAGAAGAAAGGAGTCATTTTCGTACTAGAATGAATGGTATTATTGTAAGAAAATTCAGCCATAGGTAACCATGTGGTCCAGTCATCTTGGAGGTATGAACAATAACATCGAAGATATTGTTCCAAACATTGATTAACCCTTTCTGTTTGCCCATTAGTTTGGGGATGATAAGCGGAAGAGAGTTTGCGTTGAATTTGAAGGGAGAGACACATCTCTTTCCAGAATTTGGAGGTAAATTGTGTCCCCCTATCAGAAATAATTTCTTCAGGAAGACCATGAAGTTTCACAATATTGTCAATAAAGACCTTAGACAATTCTACAGAGGAGGGTAATTTTTTTAAAGAAATGAAATGGGACATTTTTGTGAAGCGATCCACAACGACAAGAATAGTGGTGAAATGTTGAGAAGGTGGAAGATCAACGATAAAATCCATAGAAATGGATTGCCAAGGTTTTTCTGGAATAGGTAAGTTAAGTAGTAATCCAAAAGGTTGATTATGTTCTGGTTTAGACCTTTGACAGATAGGACATGTTTTGACATATAATTCAATGGTTCTATCCTGGCGAGGCCACCAATAATATCGTGAAGTTAGTTCAAGTGTTTTCTTTATTCCAGGATGTCCAGCTAGGGGGGAATCATGAACCATCTTAAGTAATTTATTCCTAAGAATGGGAGGAATATAAATTCTATTTTTAAAATAAAATAGACCATCCTTTTTTGTTAGTATAGGTGTTTTGGGAAGTTCAAGATCCTTCTGATTCAAATTCTTTATGTCATCATGAAGAGAAGAGAGGATTCCTATTATTTTGGTAGAAGGATAATCATCAGTAGTAGTTTTAGAAGGAATTCGAGAAAGAGCGTCAGCCTTTTTATTTCTATTTCCAGGTCTGTATATTAATTGGAAGTTAAATCGGTTAAAAAATAGGTTCCATCTAACTTGTCTAGCTGTAAGGGTTTTGTTAGTATAGAGATGTTCAAGATTTTTATGGTCAGTATAAACTATTATAGGTTGTTTTGTATCTTCCAGAAGATGACGCCAATTTTCGAAGGCAGCTTTAACACTTAATAATTCTTTTTCACCAATAGGATAATTTTTTTCAGCAGAGCTCAAGGATCTTGAAAAAAAGGCAACTGGATGAAGTGGATCTTGTGGAGTCTTTTGTTGAGAAAGAACTGCTCCGATGGCTGCATCTGATGCATCAACTTCAAGAACATATAGGAATGTTGGATTAGGTAGTTGTAGAATAGGTGCAGTTGTAAATCTTTTTTTTAATTCGTCGAAGGCTGTTTGTGCATCTTTATTCCAATTAAAAGGACATTTACTACTGTTGAGGAGGTTAAGAGGATGTGATACATCCGAATAGTTTCTAATAAATTTTCTATAGAAGTTTGCAAATCCAAGAAAACGTTGTAATTCTTTTGTAGTAGTAGGAGCAGGCCAATCAATAATACATTTGATTTTGGAATTATCCATCTTCAAAGAATGAGGTGAAATAATGTATCCTAGAAAAGAGAATTCAGTAACCTCAAAAAGGCATTTTTCTGGTTTAGCGTATAATTTATGAGTTCTCAGTCTAGATAGAACCCATCTAACATGCTTCCTATGTTCATCCAAATTGTTAGAATATATTAAGATATCATCTAAGTAGATAATAACACATACATCCAGAAGATCTCTAAAGATATCATTGATAAAATGTTGAAATGTTGCAGGGGCATTACAGAGCCCGAAAGGCATCACTAGATATTCGTAGAGACCATATCTTGTCCGGAAGGCGGTTTTCCATTCATCATCCTGTTTTATTCTAATGAGGTTATATGCGCCTCGAAGGTCGAGTTTAGTGAATATAGTTGCAGTTCTTAACCTTTCAATTAATTCATTTATTAGTGGAAGAGGATAACGATTTTTAATAGTTATTTTATTTAAGGCTCTGTAATCTATAATAGGACGGATGGTTTGGTCTTTATTCTTCACAAAGAAAATACTAGAAGCAGCAGGAGAGGTCGAGGGTCTGATGAACCCTTTGCGTAAATTTTCATTAAGATATTCTTTTAAAATTTCTAACTCCTTTTCAGAGAGTGGATAAATATGACCATAAGGAATAGGAGCTCCGGGTATGAGATCTATTGGGCAATCATATACCCGATGAGGAGGAAGTGTTTCCGCTTCTTTTTTACAAAAGACATCTGCAAAATCAGAGTAGAATGGAGGTATAACTGGTTCTACAGTAGTTTGGAGAATAGGAATGTGTTGTAAGCACGTTTTTTTACAGAAATCAGAAGCAAAGGAGATGGAGAAGGGAGACCACTTAATTAAGGATCATGGTTTTTTAACCAATTAATTCCTAGAATGACGGGATAAAGTGGAGATTTAATAATATCAAATGTAATGAATTCGAAATGTACGTTGTTGGTAATCATTCTTAGAGGGATTGTTTCATCTTTGATGGGTCCTGAGGATATAAATGAACCGTCAATAACTCTGATTGGAATAAAATTGGTTTTTTGAACACAAGGAATTTTATTTTTTGAAACAAAAGAAAAATCAAGAAAAGTTCCATTAGCACCAGAATCAATGATGGCCTCAGTCACGATTCTTTTTGTATCCCACTGTAATATGAGAGATATAGAAAAATAAGTAGATGCTTTTCTTTTTTGAAAAACGTTCAATATAGAGGTAGATGAATGAAGCTTACCACCTTTTGAATGTTTCAGTAGAGGACATTCGGAAATTAGATGTTCATTCGAAGCACAATACATACATAAGTTTAGTTGTCTCCTTCTTATTCTTTCTTCAGAAGTAAGAGGACTTTTTATTATACCTACTTCCATAGGTTCAGTTTGTGGAGGAATTTTTCAGGTAGTTTTAGAGTAGTGAAAGGTTTTCTCCAGGTAGAATTAGTAAGAACCCTTTCAGCTTTTCTTTCTCTTAGACGTCTATCAATACTGATAGACAGTTGAATCAATGCATTTAAGGTAGGAGGAAGTTCTGTACGAGAGAGTTCATCTTTCACAGCTTCAGATAATCCGAGACGGAATTGATTGCGTAAAGTAATGTCATTCCATTGGGTTTCTGTAGCCCATCTTTTGAATTCTGCAATATAATCTTCAACAGGTCTATTCTTTTGGTGTAATGTTCTGATGGTTAAATCAGCAGTAGTTTGTTTAAAAGGATCTTCATATAATAAAGACATAGCTTCAAAGAACTCATCCAATGAATCTAATATGGGATCATCATTTTCCAAAAAGGAATGGGCCCAGGCCATAGGTTCACCTCTTAAAAAAGAGATCACTGAACAGACTTTGGATCTTTCGGTGGGATAAGATCTAGGTTTTAAAGCTATTAGTAGTTTGCAAGAATTCAAAAACTCTCTGTACTTTGTTCTATCTCCATAAAATTTTTCTGGATTACAGACAGCAGGATCACCAGCCGATTGAAGAGCGGCATGAGGAAGATGACCTTGAATGTCTCTAACATAGGTTAATATTCTCTCATTTGTAATTTGCAGTTCCTGTAACCCTTGAGCAATCGTATCCACTCTATTAGTTAGGGCAGAAACTTGAGAGTTAATATCTGCTGGTTCCATTGAATAGGGCTGGATTATTCTGTAATACTTATTTTGTAATATTTCTTTAATTGGAACTCAACTGCAGCATTTCTTGGTTGCAACAACAATAAGTTTCACCTCCTTTTATATTGGTATGAAACAATGGTCACTGTACCTTTAAATACCCATGAAGGTAAAATTAGGCTTTGTAGCAATCCCTTATGAATAAGAGGAATAATTAGACAAAGTGACACTTTAGTGAGTTTTAGATATTGTGTAATATAAATAATAGGAATTGACTTGTTTGGTAAAAGTATTACTTAACTTAAAGGCAGTTCTGGCACTGGAAGGGTTAATTCACCCAATGAAGGAGAAATTAGAAGTCCGTTTCAACAAGCTGAGAACTAGGAGTGGAGAGTGGGGAAGTCCGTTTTAACAAGCCGAGGTCTGGGAGTGGAGAAGGTAGAATTCAGAGTTACAAGCCGAGGTCTAGGAGTGGAGAAGGTAGAAATCCGTTTACAAGCCGAGGTCGAGAAGTGGAGAAGGTAGAAATCCGTTTACTAGCCGAGGTATAGAAGTGGAGCAGGTAGGATCAGAAGTGGAGCAGGTAGGATCAGAAGTAGAGCAGCTGATCTTCATGCAGCACCTGTGCGAATAATCCAGCCCTTTGAATCTGGCGCGGTCCTCCTAAGTATCGTGGAGGGACCGCGTCAGAAAAAGGGGCGGGGCTGAGCGCCGTGAACCCGGAAGTGGGTTCCGGCGATGAATTACATGCCATGCTATACCTGACAGATACGCTTTTATGAAGAAGTGGAGACTGGGTGAGCATCTATTGGAGAAGGGGAGTGAGTTCCACAGGAACGGTGCAGCCCTCGAGAAATCTTAAAGGTGAGCATCAGAGGTGGGAGTATGGACAGAAAATAGACTTAAGTCTTCAGCAAAGTGTAAGGGCCTAGACGGGACATACTTGTGTATAAGGGAGGATAGATAGGTGGGAGCAGCATTATGTAGAGATTTGAAAGCAAGAACCAGAATTTTAAATTGAGCTCTATATCTTATAGGAAGCCAATGTAGGGAATGACAGAAGAGTGAGGCGTGGGAGGTGCGGGCGGATAGGAAGATGAGCCTTGCCTCCGCATTCATTATGGACTGTAACGGCGCAAGTTGGGAGCATGTAAGACCAGTGAGAAGCGGATTACAGTAGTCAAGGCAACTACTACATCTACAAGTCATCTGACTACATATATTGCCTATTTTACAAGAAGCTCAAAGAATCAACAGGTGGGGATTATAACACCCAAGCGCCTATATTGAGCAGTACAAACCTGCTCAAAAGAATGTGAGTGATATATATTTTATACTCTTTTAAACTTTTTACTACAATACAGAGAGCACTATATATTTTATTCTCTTCTTCTGGGTCTAACAATACCAACCTGGACGTTGAACGTGTGCCAGAGATTCGCTAATTGAAGTCTACTCCGCATATCCTTGAGTGGGGATTATTCCACTTCACGTGCGCAATATCAGAGCTGGATTTTAGCTCTGAAAAGTGTTAGTAAGACCTATTTTATTATTTTATTTTATTTTCTACCCATTTACATACTGTACCATTGGAGTCCTGTCTTTTCTTTCTTCACATATGCTTCACCGAATCCCAAGCATACAACCATGAAGATTTGATTCCATTCTACATCTCAAGAATTCTCTTTTCACACGTGGGACCTACCATCACGAACTTTGATAAGTTTTGGACTATTGCTAATCATCTATTTTATACAATATTTTAAATATATTAAATTTTTTTTACTATTTATTATTTTACTACATTTTATACATTTGAGTATATATTTTAGGCGCACCCTTATTGTAATGTTTGTTTTGTGTTCCTCTTTACCAGGACTGTTGTTTCCGTTTAATATTATTTCAATTTGTCTTAGATTATATTTATCTAAGCTCTCCTCCTCCTCTCCGCCTCCGATCCTCCTCTTCGGCTGAATGCGCATGCGCGGCAGGAGCTGCGCGCGCATTCAGCCAGTCTCATAGGAAAGCATTTATAATTTATAATGCTTTCCTATGGACGCTGGCGTCTTCTCACTGTGATTTTCACAGTGAGAAGCACGCAAACGCCTCTAGCGGCTGTCAATGAGACAGCCACTAGAGGCTTTAGAGGCTCGATTAACCCATTTATAAACATAGCAGTTTCTCTGAAACTGCTATGTTTATAAAAAGAAAGGTTAATCCTAGAGGGACCTGGCACCCAGACCACTTCATTAAGCTGAAGTGGTCTGGGTGCCTAGAGTGGTCCTTTAACTGAGCTAGAACCACCCTTGCACATAGTTGCACGTTCAGAAGTTGCTTCAAGCTCTCACTGGGCTCGATATTAAGCAGATTTATTGAGCCATCACATATACAACAAAATTTCAACCTACGCAAAAGTCTTTGTCAAGCTTTGTGTAGGTCAAAAAATTGCTGTATAGATGTTGGTCCAATAAATCTATTTAATAATGAGCCTGAAGCCTCTTTTGGATGTACTATCTTTTTTAACTGGCCCAACCTCCTTTTTCTGGCTAGAACCTTTTTTTTCTTTTACTTTTGCTGTATTTGTGGATTCAGAGGGATCCCCATTTTCCAAGTGCTTTACTTAAAACACTTAATCTATTCTTTATGTTTATTACAATCACCATTAATATGTGTTTCTATGATAACACCCCCCCCCGGGAACTGTTTAAAATAGTATATATATATATATATATATATATATATATATATAGACATAGCAGAAATGACCGCACTCCAAGGATTTTATAGAGATTTTAAACTAAAATTTAACTTTTATTCAATCCATTTAAAAAGTCAACGTTTCAGCTCCCACATGGAGCTTTCATCAGGAAAACATGTCCTGAAAAGCAATACCCCATATGTAGACCGTTGCCAGATATTTAAAACATTACATAGCCAGGTTACTAGACTTGTACATTCTATTTTGGACAAATTGTGATTCTGTAACACTTGGACAAATTGTGTAATACGGACATGTAACTGAGCAAATGTCTAGCGTGATGGATTTTTTTTACTGCTCCTCCATTTTTTCTGTCTGTTGGTGACTTTTTCCTTACTTAATCTGTGAACCAAATAGCGGGAAAATGTTACATCAGTGTCGTCAAATATATACATATATATTACTTATATATTTTGCAGTACAGTGAAAGTTCTTTTCGTTTGTTCAAATCATTTTCCTGAAAATCTTTCATGGACAATATTCAGAAAAACTGACAATCAACTGAATGAGTGTTGAAGGCTCCAAACTAAATTTCACTTTCATAAATTTCCAGCTCAACTGAAATTTCCTGCTGTGACATGATAATTCCAATATTCAGACAATTGATTTATATGGCCCTAGTCACCCATGGCACTAAATAGCACTTTATAGCCATCTTAGCATAGCATATTCAGAAGAAGTAAACTATTTATGAGGTACATTTTTAGTATTTTAATATAACTAATTAACAAATATTTTAACATACATTTTTAAAAAAAAATATTTCCATTTTTACATACATATTAAAATTTGAAGGTAACGTGGGTCCCATTACTTTGAAGACCCCAGATTTGTATGTTGTTGTATCTCCTGAGTACAACAATAATCACATGGAAACTTTTGCCATGTTTTGGGACCTTTTAGGGTCAAATTAGAAACATTTTCCAATTTTGACATGCCTGTTTGCTTGCTAAAGTGAGTAGCATTGCGACAATCATCCTTGATTTTTGTATTTATGCTTTTTAGAGTTGACCAGGAATCAGCAAAATAGGAGGATTCTACCTCGGTGTCAGGATGCCAAAAACGTAATCTCTGTCTTCATCATAAGCAGTGGCCAGTTCACTTTTTAAAATTGTTGCCTTATGGTTAATCTTGCCCTGATTCCGATCAACATTTTTAAAGGGACACTATAGACACCTAGACCACTTCATCTCATTGATATGATCTGGGTGCAGTGCCCTTGTCCCCTTAACCCTGCAATGTTAATTATTGCACTTATTGATAAACTGCAATAATTACCTTGCAGGGTCAACTCCACCCCGAATGGCTGTCTACCCTACAGCCACTATAGGCGCTTCAGGGATCTTAGCAGACTTTTGGTCTGCTAACGGATGCTGGACATCCTCACGTTTTGCGTGAAAACATCCAGTGTCAGCTAAAACACTATAGGAAGGCATTAATTCAATGCTTTCCTATGGGGTATTCCTAATGCGATTGCGGCACTTGCCGGAGGAGGACTGAAGGCAGAGCCTGACCCAGCACTGAGTGACATTCTTTAACCCTTTCAGCACCAATGGGGGGGTGGCGGGTCTATAGGGCTCAAAAGTGCTAAGAATGCAACTTTGTATTCCTATCACTATAGTTTTCCCTTAAGTCCCTTGCTGGTCATTCATGTTGTGTATTTTCAGATTTAACCAATGTTTTACCTATTTCATTATAGGTAGGGTCAAATCACAGCACTGATAATTGTTTCTGTTTTACATATTTCACTATAGACAGGGTCAAATCACAGCACTGATAATTGTTTCTGTGTGATACTTGTGTCTGTCTGTGAACAGGTCATTCTGTGCAAATCCATATGTAATTAGTACTTATTATCTTGTGAATGATTTTGTTAGTGTTTTGGATACACCTCTCATAACGTATTGAGAAAAATAATGGACAGACATCTATAGTTAATTAATGTATTGATTTCTCAAGTTTTGTGGAACCTCTTTAGATATCCATTAAGATTTACTCCTACTGGCCACTACCCACTGACCTCTATTTTTTCTAATCTTCCAATACCACCCTATTATTTCTTAATTTTCCTCCTTTATATGTTTTTCAGTAGTATTGGTCTCTCTTATGTTGTTATTTGTGATTATATACACTGTATCTCCTGATTCATAGCATTATATTATTTTACAACAATTTTAATTTAAAAAGAAAGATTTATTTAAAAAAAGTCATTTAGAAAAGTGAAAAGTATTTAGAAAATTGGGCAGACTAGATGGGCCGAATGGTTCTTATCTGCCGTCACATTCTATGTTTCTATGTTTCTATGTTTTAAAATTCTACCCATTCTGAAAGATTCTTACTAAGAAACCCATTAATGGAAAAAATGACTTGGTTGGTAACATTTGAACTTCTTGGTGTTTGTAAAAATGGTCTTGTATTGTTTTTATTGGTTATAGATGAACTCTCATTGCCAATAAGAATCCCTCCCAGTAGGCCACAGATTATCAACTAAGCAAGGGTCTCCAAGAACTAGCAGAAGAAAACTCCCTGAACAGTCACACACAGGAGTCAAGATCAGACAGATTATGTCAAAATATGGAAGACACACAAAACACCAGTGAGAAAGTGTGTGTAGGGATTGTAATAAATTTACCCTTTTACACTGCAATGTAGATATATCAAGATTCCACTAATCTTCATATATAAAACCACAACAATATCTACAAATATAAGACAAACAGAACATAGAGTAGTATTGCACATACATCAATATATATCCTGTGGTTTATTTCAGCCACAAAAGTAATTTGCTTGTAGGCATATCTTCCCAAATTGGATATATAAATTTTTCATTATACTTCTAATGGATTGTGCACATAAAACTATAAAGGAGGCAAACACATAGTGCAGAATTGCCAAATACAAAACACTATTTAATATAAATTGTGATTTCAGAATTACAAATAAATAGAGGCACATCGCAGTACTAAGGAACCAAAAAGCGCCACCCCAAAGTCTAGGAAAACCAGGTTCATGAGATACACTTTTAACTTTGGGAAAATGACAGTGATGCACCAAATAAACATATAAAAACAAGTAAAATAAATGTAAATTCTGTCCAGGCCAAAGTATTTGGTCCAATTTGCTCGAGCCTCTTCAGGGGATTTCTGAAAGTGCAATTTATATTAAAGAGTGTTTTGTATTTGGCAGTGCCGCACTATGTCTTTGCCTCTTTTCTAGGTTTATATGCACAATTCATTGGAAGAAGGCTGAAGAATTTATATACCCAGTTTTGGGAGATATACCTCCCAGCAACTTATGTGAGTGAAATAATTCACAGGATATATTGGTGCATATGCAATATTACTAAATGATCTATTTGTCTTCGATTTGTAGATCTTTTTTGTTTGATAGCTTGTTCTTGATACTTAGCTCTATCCATAACTTAAAATAATTATTCACTAAACTCTGAATCGTAGCAGACTGAAAGTCAAATAAAAACATTTGGGCTAAAATAACTGATCTGTGAAAATCCTCCAGCACAGCTAAAGTCACTGTTTGGCATAATAATTTAAATGGTTGATGACCAAATGTATATTAGAAGTTAAAAATGTTTCTTTCTTTTTCCTCTCTGTTAGATCTAGAGATCTATTTTTCTAACTTAATTTAACTGTACTTTTTTTTAATTTTCTTATTGAATCCTCAAGTGTATAACGGGGTAAAATGTAATAAAAAAGGGTCGTCCCAGAACGTTCAAATCATCATGACATAATGGTATAGCAAGAACGATTGAGGTGGAGTGAAGGCTTTATTATCTATGTCGAAAAAACAAACATGTAAAGCATAAGGTCTAAAACATTAGTACCACTGAAAAAGGAGGAAAGCCCCAGAAAGATAAATACTACTACTAAGATTTTGCCAGGAGCTGCTAACCACCTTGGGTACATTAGCCAGATGCTTATTCAACAATGGTAAATACTTGAAGTTGGGGATAGTACCAAGTTTCCTCAATGTCATTACAAAATGAAATCTTAAAAAATAAACACATAACAAAAGATAACTGTATAATGAAAACATTATTTTTAATCAAACTATACAGTATCCTTCAGGCTTGTTTGTTAGACAAAAAGTGTGGTTGATATGTATGTACGTATGAAATCTTTGAATAATTCATATATGAATGTGAAGTTCAGATAGATCAGAAAGCCACTCCTGACTTTAGACCAGTCGAACTCCAGCTTCCCAGATGTTGCTGAACTACAACTTCCATGATTTCGGCCAACTAATTGCATTCCAAGTCTTCTTGGAGTTTTAGGCCATGAACTTCTGGAAGGCTAGAATTTAAGATACAAATTAAATTAAGGAATTTGTATTACTAGTTTTCAAAATATATATTTTTAGTATATACCTTGTATTTAAAAGAGGACTAAAATAAAGCTCTATCTTTATAAATAACCACACTAGCTAGTCGAGGTCATCCAAATATGTTTCCAAAACCAGAACTTCCATGCCCGTGAGAAAAGTTACTTTACTTAGCTGCTTACTAGAATTCCAGGAAGGTAATTCCATCACCGAAAGACTTTCCTGTCTATTTCCTGTGCCCTGTTTGTTTTGCTGAGTAAATATACCAAAATATATATTTTGTATTTTAAAACAGTACATTTTACCACTTGTTATAGAAACTTCTGTAAAGAGATTGCCATACCTTTAATAATTATATATGCAATATAATTTTATAACTGTACTTA
Source organism: Pelobates cultripes (assembly GCA_933207985.1). Taxonomy (NCBI): domain Eukaryota; kingdom Metazoa; phylum Chordata; class Amphibia; order Anura; family Pelobatidae; genus Pelobates; species Pelobates cultripes. The sequence continues at coordinate 74,727,356 of OW240914.1, read as the reverse complement.
TGTCTCAGATTTTTGGCATTTAATATTCTTTTAAAGGGGAAAACTAACTATGATTAAGAAAACAGTACAAAGATAATTTGTCTGGCACTTTGTGTAGAAAACACAAATTATTGCAATTTACATGCTCAATATATGCTTTGCAAATGATATTTTGAAACTATTAATTTATGACATGCAATTATAGCAAGTAGTAATTTACCTTGCTAGGTCAACTTTCAAAATATTATTTGTTGAAACTCTGAGATCTCTTTTAATAAATTCATTATAGATTTAATTAAAAAAAAAAACACATTATTTTCCAAGTATCTCTACAGAGATCTCAAAATACAGCCGGCAATTGTCAAAATACACTGTAGATATTTTTTTCCTATTGGCAGACTTTCTGTGAGGACAGGAAATAAAACAATCTGAAATTAGAAGCACATGCAACAATCTTCACACTCTCAGGAAGCCATCAAGACACGTACAGATTAATTTTTTTTTTTTTTTGCTTTTTAAGGGCCAATCTAAGGGCATATTAAAAATGCATAAGATGTCTGACTTGCTTCTATTATTTCCATTGGTAATAACTCTTGAATATACATGTTGTGAAACAACTTCATTAAGAATTACAAACTAAAATGAGAATGATAAATTTCAAGGTCATTTGTTTTTTAAATTAAACATTATGCTTTCATTTTCTTTATCCATCGAAGCTAATAATAAAAAGTATGGCAAAAAAAAAATACATTTATTTTATGTAATAATAACAGAAGCTGGGTGTTCATTTTCAGTACAGATTAATTAAGTTTTGGAAAATGAATACAACTGGGAGATGGGCAATCTTGGTTCCCAGTAAAATATAATAAAAAGAAGAGAAAAAATAGACATTAATTTTAAGAGTACTCATGTCAATGGATATCATACAGATCAGTGCAGTAAATATTTTTTCTGTAGAAATTAGCAAATGTTGGGCCTTCTGAGCATCTGAAGTGTACATAACAGCCCACCAGCCTGATATTATCTCTCTTCATTCATCATTTGAGGAATTCATTTTTGAGAATTGAATATGATGAATGGACATATTTCATAATTTCTACAATATTATTAATTCAACTCTTTGAGGGGAAGGGGCCGTAGACAAATTAGGTAACCGTTTCTTTTAATCCTGAAGGATGATCTGTGTTATCCCAACAACATTTCAGGTCCTTAATCTCTTAAAACAAAATGTTACACTTTACTATCATTACAATCTGATCACCAAAATACCATTTGTGAGCCTGGGATGTTCTGTTTATTTAGCTCTGTCACTTATATACAGCCCAGCAGTCATTCCATAAGGGCACCATTCCTTTATGGCATAGGATCCTTTAAAGTCTCTAGATAGTTATGATGGCAAAATCAATGGGTTAAATATGTAATTCCAAAATAGAATGTCTTGCTCATCCAACAGCAGAACAAATGTATTGAGCTCCCAGTGTTTGTGTTAGCATAAGATCTTTATGGACCAGAGTCTTATGATGGCATTAAATGGAATTGGTGGCGGAAGCATTAAAGGGGGACTCTAATGACTATGACCCCTAAAGTGAACTGTAGAAGTTATATTGTCTAGAGTTTCAAACTATTTAAGTCAAAATATTTATAAATGTTTGGTATAAACTGGGGCAGTTTCCCTTGCCCAGAGACTGCCCATTCTCAGCCACATTGATAATGCAGACTTAAAGGAACACTATAGAGTCAGGAATGCAAACATGTATTCCTTACCCTATAGTGCTAAAAACATTGTATAGGTGGCCGGGCACTTACTTTTATTCAAGTGCCACGCGGAACTGCCAGCGTTGGCTCCGCTCCCGATTCACCTCCTTGGCTTCACGTCAGAATTGACCATTTCAGCTGATCCAATCCTTTCCCATAAGAAAGTACTGGGAAGTTATTGCACATGCAGCATTTCGCCAATCAGTATCTCCTCATAGAGATACATTGACTCAATGTATCTGTACTGGGAAAGTTCAGTGCCTCCATGCAAAGAGTTGAGAAGCTGAATGTCAGCGCTGCATATTGTGCAGCACTGACCCAAGAAGCACAGCTTGTGGCCATCAAAGTGACCGCTACTAGACGTGTCCCTAGGCCGTAATGTAAACTCTTTCTTTTCTCTGAAAAGGAAGTGTTTACATTAAAAAGCCAGCAGGGACAGGGGTTTATTCTCAAAATTCCCTAAGGCAGCATGCAGACTAGAAATTGCTCAGCAAACATTTTGCCATTTAGATTTACATTTTCTAAAATTTATGGTTACATTAAAATCAATGGAAGTTTCTTTACATTCATGCACAAGCTGTTTTGCCCACAATGTATGTCTAGTGTTGCTCATCTCGTATTTCAATTAGAGATCTGTAACATGTAGCTGACATTTCTGAATGTTATACAAAGATATGCATCTTACATAATTAAAAAGCTACAGAACACAGGGAAAGGCCATCTTGATTTTGTGATTTGATAAATCGAATTGTGAACTGGTATCATTTTCTTCACCCTGCATAGTTCCTTCTGATGGAGAGTGCTAGATCACATCATTCTATGCTTCATCTAGCATAGTCTTTATCAAAAACCCTACAGATCAGAGGAACAGAAATATTTAATTTGTTTATTTACTGCATTATTTAGCCACTGCCACATTCTCTGTAAAGAATGGTAATTATGAACTGGATTTTTTGGATGGTTCTGGAGTACAGCAATAAAACTGAAGGTAGGGTGTGATGGTTCAAATCAGGGATTTACACAAGGGAAGGAAGTTTAGAGAGTTATTGGAAGAGATAATAAGTACAATAAAGTCTAGGTCTTTGAGAGATCTAAATATTTGGATAGGTTGGAGACAGGTTGGAGAAGAGAAACAGCACTGTGAAGAGGATGAGAACTAAAGATAATAGGCTGGAATGAATATTGATTTTTTTTTAACCCCTTTAGGATCGGACTGTTTTGGCCATGTTGTACGTTAAGGGTCAGGGCTGTTTTAGAGATTGCTACTAAAGGTGTTTGTGTTTAGCTGTAATTTTCCTCTCTCATTTACTGTTCCCATACAAATTATATATTGGTTTTTTTTCAGGACAAGAAGAGCTTTCTTTACATACTATTATTTCTATCATGTCATATAATTTAATTTAAAAAAAAAAAAAAAAATATGGTGAAAAGTTTAAAAAAACATGTTTTTTTTTACTTTTACTTAAAAAATATTTTACTCATCTACAAAAGCTAATGAAACAACCTGCTAAACAGATTCAAATGTTTGTCCTGAGTTTAAAAACACCCAGTGTTTACCTGCTTTTTTTGTAAGTTATAGGGCTATAAGTACAAGTAGGACATTGCTGTTTCAAAACATACATTTTTAAAATTTATCAATAGTGACATTGTAACACAGTTATCTCTTATAAATCTCTGAAAAACACCCCACTTGTACATATTTTTTTAAAGTAGACAACCGAGGGTATTCGTCTAAGGATATTTTGAAACTTTCTATGCAGCCATTTTACCACCAATCTTTGCCAAACATTGCATAGGTAATTTCTTTTTTTTATCTTTGTCACATACATTGCAATTCAGGTAAAAATTCACAGATCCTGTTATGGGTTGCTGCCAAAAAACACACTAATATGTATTGTAACAGAGTGTTGGAGATGGTGGTCAGGGGTGTATATCTGGCACCCAGACTTTTGCACAGCCACTACCCTGACATGTGGGTAAGCACATGCAGCCCCAGGGAAAGTTAAGTTTAAATGTAGGTTTTTTTCCTCTGGTGTTATTTGGGTCCCTGGGGTGGGGTATTCGGAAGAGCAGGGTGGGCCGATTCTCAACCCACTGTCAGAGTGGTTGTGCCTGAGTCCAGCCCAGGTTTTCTAAGGAGTTCTGGCTCACTGCCTAACGAGGTCATTAGCCTCACCTGTAGGGGCTGTGAGCAGCTATATAACTGCAGTTAAAGCAGGGTGAAGTGAGGGAAGTGTTTTGGAGGAGAAAGAAGGTGTTTTGTGGAGAAAGAAGGTGTTTTGTGGAGAAAGAAGGTGTTTTGTGGAGAAAGAAGGTGTTTTGTGGAGAAAGAAGGTTTGCTGTTTATTGTATCCTGTTACTTCATAACAACAGAAAATAAACAGGCCAGATGCCTTTTTGAAACTGGACTTTGTCTTAACCTGGTTTTCTTACCCTAGAGGGCTGTGCAGTTGCCAAAAGATCCTGGACAAACACACACAGGAAAGTAAGTTTGTCAAAGTATTCATCAACATCTCCTGAGTATAGTGATAGCACCCATGCATAGGCTTGTCAGGTTGTTTGGGGGCTAAAAGGCCACATTTGACAGGTGCGCATATCCGTTTTCCAACTTGGAATTTTGACATGTAGTCAACCTGTGCCCATGTCCTATTTGGGCCAATGTATTTTACCCTCATCAAACCATTTATTTTTGAAAATTAGACAACCCAGGATATTTTAAATGGTGGTATTTTATCACTTTTCATTCATCTTTTTTTAATTTGGCCTCTATGAGAGGTCTGGGGAAATCCTTGGCATTTTTTCTCACAGGGCCGCAGGCCAGTGTCTGCAAACCATAAAGAGTTTGAAACAAACGGACACTGCTATAAAAATTGTCCACATAAAGGTGGTAACCTTTATTGAACAAGAGGATAAGTAGGTCCCAAACAATTTTCCCACTTGTCTCCAGAGAGTCAGGACAGCCAGGAGGGTCCAGTTGACCATCTTTCCCCTCAAATACACGAAAGGTAAATGTATAGCCACTTTCACTCTCGCACAGTTTGTAGAATTTTACACCATACCTAAAGTGCTTTGAGGGGATATATTGTATGAATCCTAATCTCCCTTTATATTTCATTAAGGATTCATCAATGGATAAATTTTGTTGGGGAGTATAAACTTCAGAAAATTTGTGCTCAAGATGGTCTACCAGTGTGTGTATTTTATGAAGTCTATCATATTGGGGATGACAGAGGGTATTGTCATTAAAATGTAAATATCTCAGCAGCAACTCCTATCTTGCTCTAGACATGGTTTGGGAGTACACTGGCCTAGAACATATAGGGTTGGTGCTCCAGTAAGAGCGAATTGATGGCTCCTTTATAATCCCCATGAGCATTGTAAGAGCCCAGAATTTTTTGAAGTTCAGGGACATCTGTGGGATGCCAAACATGCTCCCTGACTGCATAGCTACCTGGATTGGTATCAATAAATTGGGTAGCATATAGATTAGTCTGGGAAGAAATCTTCTCCTAGATGGTATACCCTAAAAATAGCTCCATATATTGTATAGGGGAGAAGTCATCCACACTGACATTAATGCCTGCGTTGGCAATAAAAGGGAGGATGTTGGGCTCAGCTGACTGTGTAGCAGGGAATGCAAAGCTTATTTTTGCAGCTGGTTCACACACAGATGACATGTCACTAGACGTGTCAGAAAACTGACCTGGGTCAAAATCAGATGCAGAGTCAGTGGTGTCAGAGTCTGACACCAAGAAGGCATATGCCTCCTCCAAGCTGTAGATGCGCTGCATATTTCACCAACACACTAACTGACTGACTAAAAGAACAAGACAAACAGACAAAAACAGATTAAAACAGACTAAATGAGACTAAAACTTCCTTTAGCATCAATCCCTAAACTAACTCCTGCAAAAATAATCTAATGGAGATTTAGGGGAAGGAAATTGACAGACTAAGACAGACTAAGACAGACCTTTTTAACACAAATGTAACCCTTAAGGGCAAAAAACATATTACAGACAGTAAAAATGCACTGCTGGAACAGATTTGGCAGGCATGGGGTTAAAAGGGAATTTTTATTAAGTTTTGATAATTTATACAGGTTCTGGAACACTTCTGGCAACAATATAACATGATCTCTGTCTCTCTCCCTCTCAAAACGCTACAGAGGAGAAAGGGGCAGAGATCACTGTCAAAGTGAGTGTTTGTAACACCCACTTTGAGATCAGCCAATTATGAGCGATCGCGTGTCACTCAATTGACATAATTGGCTGTAACTATCTGCCTGGCAGATAGTAACTGTGGGATTTCGGCTGCTCGTTTTCCATTATAAGGGTTCAGGACCGTTACCGGTCCTCAAGGGTATGTTTCTGATGACGGAAGGGGTTAAAGGGGAGGAAGAAGGCATTCAACTGTAAGTCTGTTGAGAAGACCAGATATTTACGTATAAAGAGAATAAAAAAAATACTTCCTCATGTAATGTTCTCCTTGGTAAAATTGTTTCCAAATAAAAAGCCTACTGAAAAATTAAACAGTATAAAAAGTATAATTAAACAGTATAGAAAGTTCTAAATCTATCTAGCATAACTCTTAGGTGATGTTTCTATGGTGCATATAAATATCTTAACTACAGCTTTTATTCAGATCAGTCACCGTTGAAAGAGACATCATCAATACTAATTTTCCCTTTCATTTTTCTATTATTCCATAATGCTTTCCTCCTCCTTTAGACCCCACCGTTAAACACAAAAGCAAATACTGAATGAGAAATATTGTTTTCTGTGGGCAGGTCACATCCTGAGAAATTACATCCTAATTAGACTATGCAAATTACTGCGTGCATTTTGGTTTCCATGAATAAAATGCCACGGATATTGCTGTGTGATAGCTGGCGTCTCATTTTGATTTTTACAATCTTATCACTTCTGTGTGAGACTACAGTCATAAATTAGAATTACTTGTTCAGCCATAATTGGCTTTTCTTCAACTCCTATTTCTGATATAGTGAGGAGAACATATTATTCCTTAGCACACTGTCTGCTGTTGTAACAGAAGGAACTAATATAATCCCCTTTCCTCTAGTGTTAGAGAGACGGTGGCCTTGGCTGTATTTTGTCATTGGATAAGGATAACGGCTGAATCTGCAAAGCACTATAAGAACAAATATTTACATTGTCTTTTCAAAAGGTCCTTATTACAATACAACTGATTATTGAATAAATGAAAATGCTGCATTTGTTACATCATTCTACACAAATATCTATAAATTTTGGATGCAGGTCAACTAGTTTTTAAAAAATATTAAAAAATATAAAAAGAATTCTAAAAAAAAAACTAGAAAAGGGAAATAGTTTAAATACTTTCATGTAAATTTCTTTATTTAAGTCCATTTAAATGATGAATAGATTCAAATAAGATATGCATTGAATTAGACAGCACCCATAGAGAGGCTTTTGTGGGTGACAGGCAGTGGGGCGGGGTTCTTGTCGAACACATTTCCATTGAGACCAGGTATGGTCAGCTTTGTAACCAGAGCAAGCGGTTTTGGTTAAGTATAGCACAATAGCTGTTATAAACCTCTCTTGAGTGCAGAAATCACAAGATGTTCTGATTTTTGTGGCCAGAAGCAACCATTATAAACAATCATTTCATGATACTATATTACTTGGATGCATTATGCATTTTAGTTGTAGATAACATATCAGTTATATCCTAGATCCAATGGAACTGACACAATTTATGACTCTTGTTCTGCCATCCTGGGTTGCTTCTTTGGTTTTCCTCATCTCTGACACACTGCAAAAAAAAAAAAGCCACAACATTTCAAAGGTTCTAGCAGTTCCACAATGTGTGTTGTAAACTAATTCTAAAATTCATGATATCTTGATGATCTAAAATTAAAATCATTAAAATGATGGTCATCAAATGATTTAATCTGGTAAAAACAACAACAGCAATAAAAGACAAATTCAACATTTGCTAATTCTGGCTATTTTCAAAAAAATATATACATATGGTGGCAGTTGTTCATTTTGTTGACCCATCAATTCGCGTCTTTCATTTTGGAACAGACTGTCAAGTACTTTAAAACCAGTAACAGTTTGAAACGTTTTCTAACTCAATCTGTTCTTTTTATGTTTTGTCACATTGGTGCATGCTTCAGTGCCTGTGTGACGTGACATTATAGACAATCAACTTCACAATGTATGAAACAGCAAAGCAAAGTACACTTCAAAAGAAACAGAACATTCTTTACCTGATCTCCAACTGGACATTACCACAGCTAGAAGCCACTGCCAGCTGTTATATTACTGTTTCTTTAACATGGGCAGAAATCAAACATAGATTCTTGTTCATTTTAAATGGAGTGCAAAATGTTTAAATCACTGACTTGTGAAATTGTTAAGTCCTTAGTTAAAGTGGCACTGTCATGTCGCACTTGCCTTTCTTTAATCGATTCCTCTTCTCTCCCTCTGTCAGGATCTGTTCTTCATTTCTTCCTATCTGCTCTAGCTTTCTTTAAAACATAAGACAAAGTAGGGACTACTCTGTCTTATGGAGGTTTTCTACTCCTGACCATCTCTGACCAGCAGAGGAGCAAAGTGGGTTTCATTTCCTGTGGTCAGAGAAATTTTCCCACAATTCTTACCTTTCCTCCGTGATCTTACGATGCTTCCTGTCAGTATTCCTGAATGTCCTGTCATTTAGACAGAACGCTTGCGAATCTACCAAATTTCATCATAACAGAATGAGAACAGTTTGTTAATTCATATAAGGACGCAATTCGGGACTTTGTTCGGATCGGAATTTCATTTGAATGAATGAAACTCAAATTCCTATTCGTGCAGCGGCTGCATCTTGCAGCCATATAGTAGATAGCTCCCTGATTCCCACGGTAAAGATTACTCACTGTTAAAAAAATCAACAAAAAATCTAGTATTCCCCCTCCAGAGCCCCCACCCGTGCAGTGCGAGTGGGGGCTATTAAACTGAAGGGGGACCTATTGCTCCCCCTAAATAACAAAATAACAATAAGGGGGGGACCCTTTTGTCCTCCCCCTGGTCCCCACCCCTGAGCGGCGTGTGGCAGCCCTAAATAACAATAAGGGGGGAACTATTGTCCTCCCCCCGGCCCCCACCCATGAGCGGCGGATGGGGGCCCTAAATGAAAATGGGGGGACCTATTGTCCTCCCCCATGTCCCCACCCATGGGCGATGGGTGGGGGCTAAGTGTACAAATACACCCCCCCTAATGACTAGGAGACCCCAAGCCCCTAGTCACCCCCATTCAAATAACATGAACTCAATCACTACCTACCCCCCTCACCCTAAAAATAATGAGGGGGAGACAACAAAACTAAATAACTAAAAAAAAACTATAATACCAAGGGAACATATGAAATAAAAAAAAACCTGAGCACCTGTGGTGAAGCCAACCTCGCCACTATGTTCTGGAGAAGAATCCTGCCCGCCTGCTGCCCCAGGATTATGGCCCCCATGTTAAAACCTTTATTTCTCCACACAGAAAGGCTTGTTCATGCCTTTCTGCCAGGACGTTCGGTAAATTGAATTTACTGAACAAACAGACGAATGACCTGACCACCTGGGTAAGCAGTGTGCCAGCAATTTACCTCCCAGAAGCTGCGGTTAACTGCAGCTTAATTGACGAACGCTGGGTGGCCGTTGTTCGTATAGCCTAACACGTGGCAGCGGCCATTTTAAACTACCGAACGGCCAGCGGTGTTCAGCTACAAAACTCTGGAACTAAAAACGGACACTTTTCTTCATGAACACCGCTGAAGCCGCCGACCTTTCTTCTCATATCTCATTCGTTCATACGAATGCCGGACTATTCAGGACATTGAACAGACGAACAGAGCTACCCCAGATAGCTATGCCATGGAGCCCATTCGTATAACGAAAGATTATGTGAAAGACTTTGGCTCCATGGCGATTGAACTGTATGTATGTGATCTGAGCGCCATTTGGTAATCTGAATGTATATGTTTTATGCAGTAGTTATAACATTGTGTATTTTTATGTCTTTTATTGCCATGTGCATAATGGAGTTTTGCCTCTATCCTCGGAGATAATTGAATTACTTCCCAATTATCTCCAGGATAGAGAGGAGAGATTAAAATGTACCTGTGGGAGTGTTTAATTGTGTATGTCTGTGATTGATCATTTGACTATTTTGTCCAAGTCTTCCACCAGCTCCCCTAGGGGAGTGTCCACCTGGTGGAAGACTTGCATAAATACTGGGCAGGTAGCCCAGATTAAACAGATCTCTGCTTGACCTTCAATATGGAGCCTTGTCTCGTACTTGGGGGGATTGATTCGTATGCTTTTCCTGTTCGACTGCTAGGAGTGTAAACCTATTCATATGGTTTTTCCTGTTCGGCTGTTTAGAGCATTTGTATGGTTTGGAGCATTCGTATGGTTTGGAGCATTCGTATGGTTTGGAGCATTCGTATGCTTTCTCCTGTTCAGCGGATTGGTGTCTTCAGTAGCTGCCTGTATATCTGGAAGGGGATATCTCCTAAACGGCTTTAACCCCTTTTATGCCCGAGGTGCTGTTACAGCCCCCAAAAAACAAATCAGCCTAAAAAAAAAAAAACCTGACGCTAATAACGAATCCATCTTCACCAGGCAAGGGCACGGCGCAGACTGAGTCAAATTGCAGGGCATGTGAATTGCAGGGCCTTCACATGCCCTGCAATTTGACTCAGAGCACTCTGGTTGGCCTGGAATCCAACCAATCAGAGTGCTAGTCACTTTACACAGGGTGGGAAAAAGTTCTTTGGAATTTTCCACGCTGTGTAAAATGACTCAGAGCAATCTGATTGTTTGGCTTGGAATCCAGGTAATCAGAGTGCTAGTCATTTTACACAGCATGGGAAAGTTATTTGGAATTTTCCCATGCTGTGTAAATTGACTCAGAGCATTCTAATTGGTTGGATCCACCGTTTGTTGGAGGGGGGGTTATTTTTATAACAGTGAGCAGCCACAGTGACCTGCTCATGGTTTAGTAGACATGCCCCTACTTGTGGCATAGATTTCAATCTCCCTTATGCTATTATAGGGGTCATACTGACCCCCATCGAGTGAGGAGGACATGGAGGGCTTAGGAAGTGACGGCTCCCTGACGCTTTTATTTTTACATTTTACAAGGAGGGATCTGGGAGTGGTAGCTCTCTCCTTGTAATAAAATGAACGAACGAACAAACAACACCGATATTCGGTATTTGTTTGGTCATCTGACCTTTCCGTTCATTCATTCGTCTTTCTAAATTACTTTGTCTTCCAAATAAAAGCCTACCATTACACATATTTTATCCACCAACCTACCATTTTTTTTTGTATTTTTACTGTGCATAAGATAGGTACATGCATGCCTGAGATACCCCAATTGCAATCCTCATGCAACATATCATGCTTTACAATTCAGGTATTAGAGTAATCGTGCACAATTTTTTATTATATTAAACATGCGTAAAGATAACAGACATGCTAAACTGTTGCGTCCAGGCTCTGAACATATGTAGTGATAAGTCAATCAAGGTTTAGTTTGCAGGAGTTATTTAAACATGCTCTATCGTAGCCTATAGAAGTAATATGAGATAAGCTAGTGCTGTGGTTCCTGTTCCTGTAAAGTCATATATACGCTTAACTGTTGCTTCAAGCCTATGCATATGTGGTATGTCCAGGTGAAGCTAGCTAAACAGGAATATAAGCATCGCATTCAAGTGCTACTGAACTGGTTAGGTTAGGCTGTTACATGTAGATAAGACACTTATGTGTAGAAGTTACAAACTAACATGTTAAGTGATATAGCTAAACGTTTGTTGGGCAAGCAAGACATGGGGGGATACTCTGCGGTAGACACCCATGTGGGGAACATAGGAAAAGCAATTCCACTGGGTGTTAGCTACTGGGTAGTAGTGATAGGAGTTGGAATCCAAGTCCGACCCACAGTCTAGTGCTGGCAGGGTATTGTCCCGTAAGACCATTAGGTCCTCGGAGTTCCTGCTGTCTGTTGACAGGGTCATTTAGCCTATGCCTGCAGAGGGGAGTATGTCGGCACCTAGACATGGTGGTCTAGGGCAGTGGGGAGGGCTGTTAATGACAATACCATTGAATGCTGCATGCCCTCTCACCATCTCTAGTTTGGGTCATGCAGGGAGCCCATGCCTCTCTTGTAAGGGTCTGCAGTCGTGTCACTGTGAGGAGGAAGTCTCGGGATCCTGGGCAGCGGTGCGTCATCCACGTGCGAGATCTGCCGGCCGGTACTTGGAGCCTCTTTGTCCTCCGCATGGGAGTGGGGAATCGAGCCAGAGTTCTGCCTGGTGGTTGCGCCTTGGAAGCGGGTGTAGTAGGTCGCTGACTCCGCGCCACCACAACCGCTGGAAGATATTGTCAAATGCCATGAGGAATTTAGTTTTCCCAGTAGCAAGATTGTTGACGGCCATCTTGGACCGCGTAGGAGCTTATTTCACCAGGTGAGTTTATGCTTGTCTCGGTGGGGACTGGGATAATCCCTGCCGCTCTGTACGGGGGGAACGGGTGCTTTTTTCGAGAGTCTCTGCTGGTTGCCGTGGCAGGAGAGCGGCCATCTCTCCCACGCTGGCCAGGCTTGTGGGCCGCAGAGGTAGCGTGGTCCTCGTGTTTGGCATGAGTAGGTATCATGTGCTGTCCCCTGGTACCCGGCAGCTGACCTTGGGTCAGTAGGTGCTTGATTTGGTCGGTATTTGGCAAAAAAAGTCACCGGGAGCAGATCCCGCCCCAGTATATATACTTTTTAATTGTTATATTTTTATATATTTTGTATTAGTACTCTATCTTGTCACAGGACACATTGTTTACTGTATTACTATGGTAACTAGGTTGTCATATGGTACCTCAGGAAAACCTATTCCTGCTAACCAATCAATGATATAGCATGATGTATATGTGATCAGAACGAACTGTGTGTTGGATAACTTGATAAAGACCAAGCTGGCCAAAATGTTGTCAATGCTGATGTGAATCTACAATTAAGAGATTGCTTTCAGAGATTTTTGGAGTGCCAGACATTTGTTTTACTGCTATACTAGGACCCATTGGCATAGGAACCTAAAATGATCTGAGATCTACAGCCTTTTATAAAACAATAATAAAACCTGGAACCAATTAGAGAGAATAATTCAAGCCCTACAATCTCTTTTTATGGGCAAAAATTATAAGGGCCAGTAAAGGACTGCAATACTTTTTGTGCTTGAATGTACCAGGTTTTAGAATCGTTTTTCTGTGTTTTCATAATTAGTATCATGGATATTTGAAAAGCTAGAATGGATTATAAATTTCTTTTTTTTTCTGCTACTTGACCTCACATTTTAATGTATATAAGTATGCTTTTTCTCTCACAAAAAAAAAAATCATTATGATGATTAAAAAAAAAAATATTAATAAAATGTATGTGGTATATTTCAGTTTTTCTATTGAGTTCCCTTTATTTAGAAAGGGAATATTTTTAAAGACTTGTGAAACAGGCACACAACTTTAACATCCATTTATAATCATTCCCGCAAATCCAAATGACTATTTCAAACATTTAACTCTCTTCTTCGCCCTATTGTTCCTCCTCCACCTACTAACTTGACCGCCTCAGACTTTGCAACTCACTTCACTAACAAGATCTCCACAATCATGAAAGAAATCTCTCATCTTTCTTCTCCTCCTTACAATACCTCCCCTAACCTCACTCCCTCTTCTGTTCTATGTTCATTCGTACCCGCTACAGCGTGGTCACTACTCTATCCTAATTCTCCTTGACCTTTCTGTGGCTTTTTACACTTTTGATCAGCAACAGCTTCTTCTCATCCTCTACAATATCGGTCTACAAGATATTGCTCTCTCCTGGTGCTCCTCCTACCTCTCCCAGAGCTCTTTCAGTGTTTCTTTCTCTGCCTCAGCTTCTTCTCTCCAACTCCTCTCTGTTGGTGTCCCCCAAGGTTCAGTCCTTGGCCCTCTACTGTTCTCCATCTATACTGCCTCCCTTGGTAAACTCATTAGCTCCTTTGGCTTCCAATATCATTTCTATGCAGGTGACATGCAAATCTATCTGTCCTTTCCTGATCTCTCCCTCTCCCTCTTGACTAGTGTCTCTGACTGCTTCTCTGTGTCAGGATTACAAGTTGATCCAGCACGCAGTACTGTGTCACACCTAGTTCTAAGGATAACGTATAACTGGACCGTAGAATGGCAGGACTTAACGTCTCCAAAAATAGTCAAAATACTGGCCGAGGTCAGGGACACATACATAGAAACATAGAAACATAGAATGTGACGGCAGATAAGAACCATTCGGCCCATCTAGTCTGCCCAATTTTCTAAATACTTTCATTAGTCCCTAGCCTTATTTTATAGTTAGGATAGCCTTATGCCTATCCCACGCATGCTTAAACTCCTTTACTGTGTTAACCTCTACCACTTCAGCTGGAAGGCTATTCCATGCATCCACTACCCTCTCAGTAAAGTAATACTTCCTGATATTATTTTTAAACCTTTGTCCCTCTAATTTAAGACTATGTCCTCTTGTTGTGGTAGTTTTTCTTCTTTTAAATATAGTCTCCTCCTTTACTGTGTTGATTCCCTTTATATATTTAAATGTTTCTATCATATCCCCCCTGTCTCGTCTTTCCTCCAAGCTATACATGTTAAGATCCTTTAACCTTTCCTGGTAAGTTTTATCCCGCAATCCATGAACCAGTTTAGTAGCCCTTCTCTGAACCCTCTCTAAGGTATCAATATCCTTCTGAAGATACGGTCTCCAGTACTGTGTACAATACTCCAAGTGAGGTCTCACCAGTGTTCTGTATAATGGCATGAGCACTTCCCTCTTTCTACTGCTAATACCTCTCCCTATACAACCAAGCATTCTGCTAGCATTTCCTGCTGCTCTATTACATTGTCTGCCTACCTTTAAGTCATCAGAAATAATCACCCCTAAATCCCTTTCCTCATATGTTGAGGTTAGAACTCTATCAAATATTCTGTATTCTGCCCTTGGGTTTTTACGTCCAAGATGCATTATCTTGCACTTATCCACATTAAATGTCAGTTGCCACAATTCTGACCATTTTTCTAGTTTACCTAAATCATTTGTCATTTGGCTTATCCCTCCTGGAACATCAACCCTGTTACATATCTTAGTATCATCAGCAAAAAGACATACCTTACCATCAAGACCTTCTGCAATATCACTAATAAAAATATTAAAGAGAATGGGTCGAAGTACAGATCCCTGAGGTACCCCACTGGTGACAAGTCCAAGCTTCGAATATATTCCATTAACTACAACCCTCAGAATCAGACACAAAACTGAGGGAAAGCCAAAAGTCAAGGATACCAGATACCAGGGAAGTAATGACAATCTGCTATTTCTAACTGGATGGCTGCCCACTTCCTTAAACTCAACTTGACCAAAACTAAAATTCTGGTCTTTCCTCCCTCAAGATAACACACAACAGACAGAAGGGTGCGCCTTAAAAGAAATGATAAAATATTAACAATAGTCCAGATAACTTATCATAAGTCCAAGATGATATAATCCACGCATTTAAGGAGGACTCTTGAGATATAAAGTGGAGCAAGTCTTCACGGGTATATACTTGAAATTTGGTGAAGCATTTGCAAAAAGAAACCAAGAACAGAACTCCAATGGTACAGTATATAGGTAAATTAAAATAGTAAAATAGTAATAGTCAGTATTACTCACACTTTACAGAGCTAAAATCCAGCTCTGGTATTGCGCGCATGTAGTGGAATCATCCCCACTCAAGGATATATGACGCAATACTTGATTGGCAGATATATAGCACGAGTTCAGCGTCCAATGTTGGTATTGTCCAACTCAGAAGTAAAAGAATAAAATATAGTGCTCTCCGTTTTATGAATAAAAGATTTTTTAAGAAATATAAAATATTTTACTCACAATGTTTGGAGCAGACTTGTACTGCTCGGTGTAAGCGTTTGGATGGTATAATCCCCACCTACGGATTCTTTATACTTCTTATAGAGTACTCAATATTGATGTAGTCAGGAAAAAAATAAAAAATAATAAAAGAGAATATTATGGCAATTAAAATATTTGTGCCAAAATAATTCCTTTATTGATATATAGTAAAAAACAGTATCTAAACGCGTTTCGCCTAAAAAGGCTTCTTTAAGTAGATAATAATAAAAAGAACACAGCCTGACATACATGGGTTTATATAAGGTACAATAATGCTACTGAAATTTGAATTTCCCGCCATAATGACGTCATCGAAATCTCATTTTCATAATACAAATTGTAAATAGCAATTAAAACATAACATTGTAAAAAGATGAGTGGTGTTAAGAAGCTGCAACTATTTATACTGCAAAACGAAGCTTGAAATATGTAGAATTAAAGATTAAAAGCCGATCACGTGACGCACGGCTAAAACACGTCCGCGTCACGTGATACCAAATGGAACGTATGTCTTCCATCTAGGTGGAATGCATGTGTAGTACTACAGATGACGTGGAGAGGGTGGACTGTCTGAAAAATCGTCACATCCTAGAAAGGAGTGACGAGGGAATGTTAATCAAGCTGTCTGTCTGCAAAAGCAGGCAGACAGCAAAGAAGCACCAGCCTAAGGGAGACACAGGTTCAAAGCCCAAAATGGGCACATCCAAGAATAACAATAAATAAATATATTAGTTAGATGGATAAACATATAAATACAATTACAAACATCTACAGAAAACAAATGCTTAACATAATAAATCATTCTGTAGGTATATAGTTAGTATAGCAGTATATAAAATTAAATAGTGAGGACTAAGTATTTTTTAAAAGACAGTACATATTAATATTATATACATTAATATATTATAAATAATACAATACTAAAAATAGATATTTAATATAAAGCGTGAAAGCACTATATAAAAAATATATATATTTTTAAAAAATATTAAAAAATATGTATATTAGCTAAAAAGTAAACAAGGTTATTTTTATAAAACGTTAAAAAGATCAAAGTCTATATTAAGCCCTCTTGGAACGAGGGTTTTTAGGTTATAAGCCCATTCCATTTCTTTTTTGCCCAAAACTTTTTTGATGTCTCCACCTCTCAATGGGACATTGCAGATATCTATGCCAATGCATTTAAGGTGTTTTGGATTCTTTCCATGCTGTAAGAAATGTTTAGACACTGAGTGATTCTCATAGCCTTTTAAAATGTTTCTACAGTGTTCGGCTAATCTAGTTTTTAAATCTCTAGTGGTCATACCAACATATTGAAGCCCGCATGGACACTCCAATAGATAGATTACATTTTTCATGTTGCAATGAATAAAATGTTTTATATGATATGATTTCTGTGTGGATGATGATTTTAAAGAAGTGGTTTTAGATTTAATGATGTCACTCGTACGTTTGCATACTATGCACCTATTGCATCTAAAAAAAAACGCTGGGTTTAGTTAAAAAGGTAGAAAGACTAGGGAAGAGGTACTATATTTGTGCTTGGCATAATTTTTGTAAGGATAGACTTGAAGCTGCGTGCCCCTCTAAATATAACATGTGGTTTGTCAGGGATAATTTCAGCTAGATTCTCATCCTGTTTTAATATATGCCAATGTTTCTTTATAATCTTCTTCATAACATTACTTTTGTTATTGAAGTCGAAAATAATTGGCAATGATGGAGCTGTTTTAGTATCTTTGTTTCTTTTGTATTCTAATAGTTCTGATCTGTTTTTTTCACTAATGTTTTTTAACGTATGGTCTAAATTACTCTTAGAATTATTTTTTTGAGTAAATTTATTGGACAGTAACTGAGATTGTTCTTCAAAGTCTTGAATGAGAGAACAATTTCTTCGTAGACGAAGAAACTGACTTCTGGGTATGCCTTGAAGCCAGGGCTTATGGTGGCAGCTGGACACATCAATAACATTATTCGTGCATACTTTTTAAAAAAAAGTTTTTGTATTAATTTGTTCATTCTTGATAAAAATTTCTAAATCTAAAAAATGAATGGAAGATTTACTATACTCCCAGGTTAGCACAATGCCTCTATCATTTCGATTTAAGTGCTGCAAAAACTGATGAAGAGAGTCTTCTGTACCATCCCAGATGAGAAACAAATCATCTATATATCTGAAATATGTGACCAGGTTTGCCTGCCAGTCATGCGCAACAGAATGGCAGTAGATTCCCAATCTGCCATAAAAAGGTTGGCATAACTGGGGGCAAACCTGGTCCCCATAGCAGTACACTATTTTTGTAAATAAAAAGAATCTAAAAACCAAAAATAGTTATTATTTAAAATAATTTTGATGCCTTGAGTAATAAAATCTATTTGATGATCAGGAATATTTTTTTCTGTTCTTAAAATATTCTCAACTGCTGAGCACCCTTTGTCATGAGGATGATTGTGTACAAAGATTGTACATCACATGTGACTAAAAGGTATGTATTTTTCCAAATAAAATTGTTTAAAAACCGAAGTAAGGTCATAGAGTCTTTTAAGTATGACTTCATACACTTCACTGAGGGCTGTAAAAGAATATCTAGATATCCAGATAAATTAGATAAAATGGAATTGATCCCTGACACGATGGGCCTACCTGGAGGGTTTGTAATATTTGTATGAATTTTCGGTAAAAAATAAATAACAGGAATTCTAGGATGAGAAACATTTAAACTTAAAATGTTCTGATCGCGACCACTAATTAAAAAAGAGGTTAAAATCTGTTGAATTTTAGAGTTAGGGTCTTGTGTTAATTTTTCATACACAATGATGTCACTGAGTTGTCTCATAGCCTTTCTTGTATACATATCCTTGGTTAATATTACTATACCTCCCCCTTTATCTGCAGGTTTTATGACAATGTTTTATTCTCTTTGTAATTGTTGCAATGCTTTACGTTCTAATTGTGTGAGATTATCATGATCAAATTTATTTTTGTGAATTTTTTCTAAACCTTTTGTAACTAGCTTCTCAAAGACTTCTAAAGGGCCTGATTTAAAACTAGAAGGAAAAAATGTCGAATTTTTCTTAAGCGAGGTAGAAATAATTTTAGGGGATCCTAAAGGTGAGGTAGCTAAAAATTGTGAGGTACATGTTTCTGTATTTTTACAAGCAAAAAACCTTTTAAGGGTAGCTTTCCTGACGAATGTATTAATATCTATGAATGCTTTGAATGGTTTAAAAGGATTTGTAGGAGCGAATTTAAGCCCTTTCTTCAGAACTGATATTTGGGTAGATGTTAACGCCTTTTGCTCTTTCTCATTTAGCTGATTTATTATTGTTCTAGCCTTTCTCTTTTGGATTCTTCTGCTACTTCTCCTTCCTCTAAATTTAAACTTCGTTTTCTGGTTTTTGTAGGGTGTGGTGTTGGTATATGTGCATTGTTTTGTGTGCAAAGCTCTAAAAAATAGTCATCATTATCTGTTTCAGAATCTACAGATAACAATTGATATCTGTTATTGTGAACATAGTTCACAGGAGATTGTTTGCCATCAAAGTGTCTATGTGCATATTATTATTATTATTATTATTATTGCCATTTATATAGCGCCAACAGATTCCGTAGCGCTTTACAATATTTTGAGAGGGGGGATGTAACAATAAATAGGACAATTACAAGAAAACTTACAGGAACAATAGGTTGAAGAGGACCCTGCTCAAACGAGCTTACAGACTATAGGAGGTGGGGTATTAGAAACATTAGGACAGGAAATATCAAGTAGGAGTGAAGCAGAGCTGGAGGAGAGAGCAAAGCACTGTCCCATAGGAGAGAGCAGGAGACAGGTATGTAAGGTAGAGATTACTCTGGGAGGCCATAAGCTTTCCTGAAGAGATGGGTTTTAAGGCCCTTCTTAAATGATTGAAGACTAGGGGAGAGTCTGATGGCAGTAGGCAAGCTATTCCATAGGAGAGGAGCTGCATGCGAGAGGTCCTGCAAGCGCGAGTTGGCCGTACGGGTGTGAGCAGCGGTCAGGAGGTGGTCACGGGCAGAGCGGAGGGTACGAGGAGGGGCATATCTATGGATTAGTGAAGAGATATAAGAGGGGCTAGAATTGTTCAGTGCTTTAAATGTATGGGTTAGCACTTTGAATTGACTCCTATAGCATACAGGGAGCCAATGTAAGGACTGGCAGAGGGGTGAGGTGTGAGAGGACTGACTAGAGAGGAAAATCAGTCTAGCTGCAGCATTCATTACAGACTGTAGCGGGGCAATACGGATTTTGGGGAGACCAATGAGGAGAGGGTTACAGTAATCCATGCGGGAAATTACTAGAGCATGGACAAGCTCCTTGGTAGCATCTTGCGTAAGAAAGGTGCGGATGCGGGCTATGTTTTTGAGTTGGAAACTACAGGACTTGGCAACAAACTGGATGTGAGACTCAAAGGTGAGACCAGAGTCGAGTATGACGCCAAGACAGCGTGCTTGCAGGGATGGACTTGTGTGGATATCACTGACTTGAAGGGAGAGCGAGAGAGGAGGATCAGTATTAGGAGGAGGAAAGACAAGGAGTTCAGTTTTAGAGAGGTTAAGTTTCAGAAAGCATGAGGACATCCAGTCAGAGATGGAAGAAAGGCAAGCATTGACACGTTGCAGGATGGCAGAGGACAGGTCCGGGGAGGAGAGGTATATCTGAGTGTCATCAGCGTGCAGGTTGTAGTGGAATCCAAAAGAGGCAATACGTTTACCAAGAGAGGCAGTATAAAGATAAAATAGAAGGGGACCAAGGACAGACCCTTGGTGAACTCAAATCGAGACAGGACGAGGGGAGGAGGTATCCTTGGAAAAGGAGACACTGAATGAGCGTTGGGAGAGATAGGAGGAAAACCAAGAGAGGTCAGAGTCATAGAGACCGAACGATTGAAGAGTTTGAAGGAGGAGAGCATGATCTTGGTCTTTGAATTTTAGGTGTTATTCCTCTTTCATTTTGGTACATCCCAGGGGAGTAATGTGTATTACTGATGTCGTTGGAGGGATTTTGTGTTAATGAAGTGAATTCCGATAATGTTGAGATAGGTGTGAGTGCCTAGGTGGAGCTTGGTAATTTTACTCAAATTATTCTAAGAGTAATTTAGACCATACGATAAAAAAGATTAGTGAAAAAAACAGATCAGAACTATTAGAATACAAAAGAAACAAAGATACTAAAACTGCTCCATCATTGCCAATTATTTTCGACTTCAATAACAAAAGTAATGTTATGAAGAAGATTATAAAGAAACATTGGCATATATTAAAACAGGATGAGACTCTAGCTGAAATTATCCCTGACAAACCACATGTTATATTTAGAGGGGCACCCAGCTTTAAGTCTTAGCCTTAGGCTTAATATAGACTTTGATCTTTTTAACTTTTTATAAAAATAACCTTGTTTACTTTTTAGCTAATATACATATTTTTTAATAAAAAAAAAATATATATATATATATATATTTTTATATAGTGCTTTCACGCTTTATATTAAATATCTATTTTTAGTATTGTATTATTTATAATATATTGTATATAATATTAATATGTACTGTCTTTTTAATATTAATATGTACTGTCTTTTTAAAAATACTTAGTCCTCACTATTTAATTTTATATACTGCTATACTAACTATATACCTACAGAATGATTTATTATGTTAAGCACTTGTTTTCTGTAGATGTTTGTAATTGTATTTATATGTTTATCCATCTAACTAATATATTTATTTATTGTTGTTATTCTTGGATGTGCCCATTTTGGGCTTTTAACCTGTGTCTCCCTTAGGCTGGTGCTTCTTTGTTGTCTGCCTGCTTTTGCAGACAGACAGCTTGATTCCCTCGTCACTCCTTTCTAGGATGTGACGATTTTTCAGACAGCCCACCCTCTCCACGTCATCTGTAGTACTACACATGCATTCCACCTAGATCGAACACATACTTTCCATTTGGCATCACGTTACGCTGAAGTGTTTTAGCCGCGCGTCACGTGATCGCCTTTTAATATTTAATTCTACATATTTCAAGCTTCGTTTTGCAGTATAAATAGTTGCAACTTCTTAACACCACTCATCTTTTTACAATGTTATGTTTTAATTGCTATTTACAATTTGTATTATGCAAATGACATTTCGATGACGTCATTATGGCGGGAAATTCAAATTTCAGTAGCATTATTGTACCTTATATAAACCCATGTATGTCAGGTTGTGTTCTTTTTATTATTATCTACTTGAAGAAGCCTTTTTAGGCGAAACGCGTTTAGATACTGTTTTTTACTATATATCAATAAAGGAATTATTTTGGCACAAATATTTTAATTGCCATACTATTCTCTTTTATTATTTTTATTTTTTCCTGACTACATCAATATTGAGTTCTCTATAAGAAGTATAAAGAATCCGTAGGTGGGGATTATACCACCCAAACGCTTCACCGAATTTCAAGTATATACCCGTGAAGACTTGCTCCACTTTATATCTCAAGAGTCCTCCTTAAATACGTGGATTATATCATCTTGGACTTATGATAAATTATCTGGACTATTGTTAATATTTTATCATTTGTTTTAAGGCGCACCCTTCTGTCTGTTGTGTGTTATCTTGTATCTCATCTTATTGACAGGGGATTAGAGAGAACTCCCCTTTTGAGGTGTGCAGCCGTTTTATTGTGTTTAACATATCTTTCTGTGGCAGCTTAGCGCTGACTTTTCTCTTTGTTTTTTCCAGTCTTTCCTCCCTCAAGTGTTGCTACTCATATGTCTGTCTCCCTCTAAGTCAACGGTGCTACCATCAGCTCCACCACGCAGGCTCGCTGCCTATGTGTTCTCTTTGACTCCGACCTCTCCTTCATGCCTCATGTTCAGTCTATCGCCAAATCCTGCTGATTCCATCTCAAAAACATTGAACCCATCCAACCCTACTTAATGCCAGATGCGACTAAGGTGCTGGTCCATTCCACTGTCATTTCTCGTCTTGACTACTGTAATCTACTTCTCAGTGGTCTTACGTGCTCCCAACATGCGCCGTTACAATCCATAATGAATGCGGCAGTGAGGCTCATCTTACTGACCACCCACACCAGAAAGATGTGTACAATATGCATGGGGCAGACATAAATCCGTCCATCCTATGTCAAATACAAATGTGTATATGCGGTTCAAGAACTACCTTTGACACTTTGTGTGTTACAGACGAAGTTTCCCATGTTGATGAACCATGCATTGTACGTTATCTGTGCTGCTCTGTCCACACTCTATGAATATAACACTCAATACTTCAGATCAGCAGCAGACCACATAGAATAATTAGAAATAAAAAAATTCAAGAAGCTCCAATAGCCCTTACATTTATCTGGTCCTGGAGATTCTGGATCAGAAAATATATTGTGTCAATTGTGTATTTAAAACTTAGGATGCGTAGCTGGCACAAATAATTTTGACCAAACAGCAATTTTGTGTACACATTGATTCTCAAAGAATACACAAACGATTAATATAATTTAAATTTACAGATTTGTACTTATTTTTCAAGTTTACTTAAATATTAGGAAGAGAAAGTATTAGAGATTTTGCACTAACCTATTATCTGAAAACATCCAAAAACTTTAAAATAAAATGACAAATAACACTTCTTTAAAGACTCTACGTCAACAACTATGTGATAAATTGAAATATAAACAATTATATTCTTGGCTCGTGGGTATTTGTAAGGACTCCTTCCTATGTTTGGGATATTCAGACTCCTAAAATACCAACAGAATATAAATAAATAAAACTGCATGACAAAATACGGTAATACGAGTTGTCTATATAAAACATGACATCTATATGTCAAATGGCATTGCAGCCTTAAATATACCCCCATATAAACATGAAGCCTGTTTCAAACGTCTTCTCCCATATTTTTTATTAAGTAGAACTGCATGCATTGAGGTATATTTACTAAATGCCAAATGGCAACCGAATGGCAGCAAAATACCACATTTGTCACAATTTCATATTTTTAACTGACTGAAACCCATTAAGTTATTCATAAAGGGCATATTCAGCTATTACAATTCACAGCAATCATATTTTCTTTGGTCGATCAAGTTCCTCTGATACAGAGTAAGAGAATATCATTGATATTTCTAAGCTCTCCCTAAACCTAAGTCAACTTAATGCGACCTCCAATGCCAAGTAACTGTTTAATGATATCCCAATCTTAAACATGTTTTATTTTGTTTCTTGTAGCAGGAACATTTGTCTGCCATTCGGGAGAAATTTGTTTGAGATATTTTTAAATGAATCTCACTGCAGCAATGATATTCATTTAAAAAATAACAGGAATACATTCAGCTGAATTGTTAGAATTTAGTTAGTAGTGAATACACTAGGGAAATAATATTTTTATTATTGCCATTTATATAGTGCCAACAGATTCTGTAGTGGGGGATTTAACTATAAATAGGACAATTACAAGAAATCTTACAGGAGCGATAGTTTGAAGAAGACCCTGCTCAAACGAGCTTACAGTCTATAGGAGGTGGGGTATAAAGCACATTAGGACAGGAAATGGCAATCAAATAAGGTGGGAGTGAAGCAGAGCTGGAGGAGAGAGTAGAGCTGGAAGACAGAGTAGATTGCTACCTTTTAGGAGAGAGCAAGAGACAGGTATGTGAGGTAGAGGTTACTCTTGGAGGCCATAAGCTTTCCTGAAGAGATGGGTTTTAAGACACTTTTTAAATGATTGAAGACTAGGGGATAGTCTGATGGTGGTAGGCAGGCTATTCCATAGGAAGGGAGCCACCC
Organism: Pelobates cultripes; assembly: GCA_933207985.1. Classification (NCBI taxonomy): domain Eukaryota; kingdom Metazoa; phylum Chordata; class Amphibia; order Anura; family Pelobatidae; genus Pelobates; species Pelobates cultripes. Next base: position 74,702,823 of record OW240914.1, on the reverse strand, counting down.
GCGAGAAGTCCTGCAAGCGTGAGTTGGCCAAAGGCGTGCGAGCAGCGGACAGGAGAAGGTCATGGGCAGAGTGCTTTCAATCGTATGTTAAAGAAGAGAGACAAATGAAAGCTACAGCAACTTTAAAAAAAATCACTTTTTAGTAAATAGACCCAAATTTCCATGCGCCAGACCGAAAAATTGACCAGAGTCACAGTGACACATGCAAGGATTTGCAATGTAAAATTAGACTAAGCTTGTGAATAAATGAGGTTGGTTGTACAGTATAGAGATTATCAGCCTATCAGTGAGCTGTAGTGGTTATGGTGCTTGGCATGTTACTTTAATGACAATTGATTGGATGAACTTGCCAAAGGGGTCGCATTATGATGACAGCAAGAGTGCCATTTGGGATTAATGTGTTAATGGGACACTATAGTCACCAAAACAATTTTAGCTTAATGAAGCAGTTTTTGTGTATAGATCATGGGTCTGGAGGTCAATTCTATGCCATTTAGGAGTTATATCACTTTTGTTTCTGTCCATGCAGCCCTAACCACACCCTGGCTCACACAGCCTGCATGAAAACAACATGCTTTAATTGTTAATCAGGTAACTTACTTTAAAAGTGTTTTATCTCCTGCTCTGTAAATTTTACTTTAATTAGATACAGTAGGATCCTGCAGGTTCTAACAAGCTATCAACAGAGCAGGAGATTCAAAATTAAACATAATTTGCAATCAAGGAAGTGTAAACATTAGATGACTATTTATAGGAAGTGTTTAGGAAGGCTGTGTAAGTCACATGCAGGGAGGTGTGACTAGTGATTTAACTCCTAAATGGCAGATAATTGTGCAGTGAGATTGTAGGGGCTTGATCTATACACCAAAATTGTTTCATTAAGCAAAAGTTGTTTTGGTGACTATAGTGTCCCTTTAAGGGGTAGGCCAAAGAGGTCTATTATCTAAAATAATAGAAATTTGAACTAAAATCAAGGTTTACCCCAACAGTATATTCTAAAAGTAGAGCTATATTAAAGTTTTAGGAATGCAAAAGGTTAACAGGCTTTTAAGAATTGTGGATGTGTTGACAATTCCTATGAATATTGAAGCTATATTGGATCTTGCAGTCAATACCAGGTCCCTGTATATTTTAAATTTAGAGTGGGATATTTCATATTATTATTGATCGTGCTTTGTGCACACAGCTGCAGATGTTTGATATCACTACAATAATAAACCTCAATTTTGACAATTGTGTTGCCTTCTTCTGTATAAGGCAATCTAAGCATTTTTTTCTTTAATTTAACATTTAGTACCATTTTTTTTTATTTATTTCTATATACTATTTCACTTTTCTAATTTATTTAACAATTTTTATAGCACCCTTATTCCAAGCTCTTTTCATATTTTGTATATTTTTTTGAACAGTTTTACAAAGGTAATTTCTTTTTGTGGCGTTTAACCCCCTCACTATGGGACTCATGTATACTTGATTATCAGTGTATGTACCTTTACCCTTGAATCGAATATTCACAATTTTTAATATTATAATATTTTATGAAAAAAAAATCATATGCAATTTGTCCCCGCTTGGGATTCCAGGCAGCAAAACTATGTTACCATTAGAGAGCTGGCTCTGCAGGGACCCTTTGAAGCTGCACTGGCTGAAGGGAGATCTTCCTATCCAGCCCTGCGCTGCTTTCAGAGCTGATCTGAACCCCCGTGCTGAAGGTGCAGAGCTGCAGCTAAGCCCACCATTCAATCATGGGGCCCACAGGGTCACCAGGTAAATTAATAATGGCCCCCTGCCCAATATGCAATCAGGAAGAGGGCAAAAAATCCATTGAGCATTTGGCCCTGTCACAGTCACCCTGTCACAGTTACTGCCCACTAATTCTGTCAAAGTCATCACCCACTCACCTTGCCATAGTCACTCTGTCACAATCATCCCCCAGACAGTCATCTTCATACACATACAGTCACCCTCCACACATTCAGCAGCACAGTCTTGTCACAAGCACAACAAAGCAGCATACACACGCTCCCAGTCACAAAGATACACAGACAAACACACACAAGGATACTCATTGCCAGATTCTCTTAGGCATATACGCAGGTACACAATGTCAGACACACATAGACACACTCAATTAAAAATACACACAACCAGATACACCCTGTTAGACAAACATTGTAACTTCATTATTTAGTAAGTTATGAATTTTTTTTTAAGTTCCACTTTTCTTACTAAAAGTTTTGTTTTACTTGCCATTAAATATGCTATCTATACATACTAATAGGAAAAAAATACATTTAGCATTACTTTTCAGGACCCCAAAACACTGGGATTTTTGCAGGTGTATTTTTTGCAAACTGCTTGGTAGTAACAGTTTAAAGGGACACTATAGTCACCCGAACAACTACAGCTTATTGAATTGTTCTGGTGAGTAGAATCATTACCTTCAGGCTTTTTGCTGTAAACACTGTCTTTTCAGAGAAAATGCAGTGTTTACATTACAGCCTAGTGATACCTTCACTAGCCACTCCTCAGATGGCTGTTTAAGATTCTTCCTGGGTCATGGCTGCCTAAAATGCATCCAAACATTCAGTATCTCCTCCCCCTGCATGCAGACACTGAACTTTTCTCATAGAGATTCAGTGATTCAATTCATTTCTATGAGGAGATGCTGATTGGCCAGGGCTGTGTTTGAAACATGCTGGCTCTGCCCCTGATCTGCCTCTTTGTCAGTCTCAGCCAATCCTATGGGAAGCATTGTGACTGTATCAGGCTACCACTTCAGCTGAGGTCAGCAGGCAGTGGGCAGGTCTAAAGGAAACAGAGCCAGAACTAGCAGCTCCAGACTTGAATACAAGTAAGATTTTGCTATTTTTAGGGAGGCATGAGGGGCTAAATGGTGGTTTTAATCCTTTAGGGTCAGGAATACATGTTTGTGTTCCTGGCCCTATAGTGATCCTTTAATATTTGTTGTATCACATCACTTTTAAGGCAATATGACACTTTGTAAAATCATTTTTCGGGGTAATAGTGGCAGTACTAGTTTGCAAGGTTAATGGTTTAAAATATTTTTGCTCTAACCAGTGTAAAGGGTACAGTGTCAGGCATATGTGTTTAACCTCTTCCCGATGTTAGAACATTCCATGCCATCCTACACTAAGTGGTCTTTAATGCCTTTGGGATGGCTGAAATGCCCCACAGTTTTGATGTGAGCAGGGTTAAATCCATGCACACACTGGGGACCCCAGGTGCATATCGATTTTTGGGGCTCCCCTTTGTCAGCTGGACCTTTTTTAATGAGCTGCATACAGTGCTGAAAGTCAGCGCCTCAAGTGGCTTAAAAAGACATTTAAATACTTTTAAATAGGTTGTGGTGTGGGTAGGGTTAAATCAATGCTCACACCAGGAAGTCCATGTATTAATAGATACCTGGTGATCCCCTCTCTCAACTAGGGTCATTTTTATTGGCTTCAGAGTAACCGATGCACTCTATGCAACACTGGAAATCAGCACTTCCTAGAGCTCTTTAACTCCATTCATAACCACGACCATGATGTTTCTGGGCTGCATGCTTATTAAGGGAGAACCACCATGGTCTGATAGACCCCCAGCCAAATGTGAATAGTGCTTTTTTTTTTTTTTTTTGAGTTTTACCCATTTTTAACATTTTAGTCACAAGAAATACTGTGTTAGCTATTCATATAGGATATTAAATAAAAACCCCTTCTGTCCTTTAAAACACAATATATCATATGTATGGGAGCAATGAAAGAGAAGCCCTTAAATTAAGGTGGACCATACACATTCTAGGTCATGTTTTAGTTTAGAACGTGGACAATTACCTCCACACTTAGGGGGTTTATTTTGATTTTATAATCAGTTGGCAGATAAAGTGATAATTTTGTTATTTTTTTAAGGCAGGAATAGATCCTATGGTACATTTGAAAGCACTCTCTGTCCTTTGACGTGATCTACATCACTGTATTTTTTCGTTCCAAAGCTGTGTATTTTCAGTGTATCAGCAGTCTGTGTAACACAAAAAAACTGAAATAAGTTAAATCTGTGCCCCACTACATACATGTATGTTTTCTGTTTTACAGTATGTGATCAGAAGTAGAATAAGCTGTGGTGGCTTTACAGTTTTTGTGTGTGTGATCTAAATATAAAACATAAAAATATACCTTATAGTACGCAATCTGCTTTCAAAGCAACTATATGTCAGCATATACTACCCCAGAGTTCTGATACCTAGAGTTGCATTTCTTTGAACCTGTGTAAAAAGACTAGTGCGTATGTATGTGATTTTTCTTCGTTTTGAGACAGAAGCCCCCTTTTGGTTTATAAGAAAGCTATCTCAAGGGCTAACAGATTATGCACTTTCCTAGAAAGAAACAGAAGTATATTTATAATTATTTATAGTTATATTGCTTTTAATTACTCTGACTCTAAAACTATTACTTTCATATCTGAAAGCCATCTACCATTACCTAATTTAATTAGAATTATATACTTGAATGCCATTGCATTAGAAAGTGGGTATGAATAGGTCTTAAGAGCTCTTCAAAAGCATTTAAGCGTTTTCAGATTGCTGCATAAACTACCACTTGTCGTTTTGCTCTTTTTTTACTCTAGAAGCAAAAGGGCTTTTGTCTATATCAAACCATTTGGGCTGGTGACTGTACATTGTGCCTATCAGCCCCAATACTGCAAACATCAAAGCATTTTTCTCATTAGGTGTAACTTGTAGATGTGTCTGGGCTGGGGGTGTAAGAAGTGTGGGGATGGTCAGACAAATATCCCCCTGAAAATCTAGTGAGAGGAATGAGAGGGGTAAGATCCACCCCTTCGTGATGGTGTGGGTGTATAAACCAAGTGCTTATTTTCATTAAAAATTAAAAAAAGAAAATATATTTTAAAGGAGTTGGATATCTTCTGCCCATAGCTTTTAACCATTATATTTCATCAAAAAGATGCAAAAATATCTATGGAAGAATCGTTACTGGATTTTTTAATATTTTCATAAATTGCATATTTAAATATATAAAACGGTGAGGTCAAGTATCTTAATAATGTCTATATTAATTCTAATAGACCTACCTGCTGATAGTGTATCATAGTGTAGAAAGTAACATGGTTTAAAGTGATCATATGTTTCCTAAGTGTTTAACGTTTGTTATGAAAGGCTGTTTAATCCAGATTTTCTTTGGTTCCTACTCCAATAGTCTGCTGCACAACCTGAAACTAAACCAGCCATTTCTCAGCTCACTGGATAAAGTAGCATCATAGGACCCCCGATCTGTATATTAACCCTAACTGTATATTTAAAAAAAGAGAGAGAACAAAGTTGGAAACTCTATCCTGATAATTACAGGATTCTTCTAGGAACATCTCTTATTATCAATGTTCTATACCAACTGAGAGATAGGAGAAGGGGGATGGGATAAGCCACAGTCCTTTCTATGTGAACATTGAAATAATAGACAATCATTTCTGGAATTGCCCACGCTCTGCAGCCTTATATTCTCTGCATTTTCCCAAGAGAGTTTTCTTTAATATCTACAAGCAATATCATATCTCCTACATATGTAATCTTTCAGAGACTAGTCATTGACTAATAACATTGTGGTATCACTAAGTATGCAATAAACAATGTTTAGAGTTTATTGCTAGAGTGTTATGACTCCAGATCCCTTGTTGCAGGAGATCTACATATTATTGACTTAATTTGGCATTGTAATGTAATAAAAAGACCTGAATGTAAGTACTTTAATGACACATGTATTGCAAGTTGTGGAATATCGCACAAAACAGTTGGACGCTTTCAATATTTTTCAATGTTCTGATCATTTCATTTCTGTGCTCGTTACATTTACTGGCAGTTGTAAAACTGTAGAAAAGTTAAATATGCTTACTCTTCAGAAAAGATGGATTCCCTCCCCGTCCCATAAAATCGTTGTTTAAAGCTATGTTACGAAGCAGGCATTTCAAGATTCAGCAGATTTTCAAGAACATTATGCAAACATTAAACCAGCATTGAGACAAACTAGCTGAGTGAAAGCATGAATTAAATTCAAGGGTCTGAAAAAGCACACAGATATTGATATCCTTTGACAAATTATAATGGATTACTCACTTAATATTGGTTTCTGGCAAGCTAGGTACATTACAGTACAGGCACCCAGACCACTTCATCTCATTGAAGTGGTCTGGGTGCAGTGTCCCTGTTCCCTTAACCCTGCAATAAAAACCATTGGAGTTTTACATTGCAATATTTGCCTCTCTTGGCCTCTAGAGGCACTTCTTGTAGTTTCACAGAGTTTGTGAAACGATGCTGGAAGTCCTGATGCCCTGCATGAAGACATCCAGCGTCAAGCAAAACCCCATAGGAAAGCACTGAGTCAATTATTTTTTATGGTGAAGGCCTAATGCATGTACATTAGGCTGACATCCGTGGAGCAGTGCAGCCCAGCACTGAGGGATTTTGGTGCTTGGATCGATTAAGTGAAGGAATGGATGAAGAGAGACCAGGTGGGACATCAGGGTCAGAGGGGTGCTATAGTGAGGAATACCTTGTTGTATTAATAACACTAAGTTTAAAGTGTTCTTTTAAACTTACAGATTTACGAACTGTAGTAAACTAAAATCTGAATATCAAAATTCAGACTAATGCAGCTAAACTCTGACTACAGCTGAGTTGTAGAATATATGCAGATCAGTTTTTTTAGCCTACATTTTCCAATTTGAATTTTTACTCACTACAATAAACCCCGAAATGTGACTTGTCCTAAATTCACAGTGAATTCTAATTGGATTATTCACTGAGAGCAATTGTAGTGAATTCAAAAAGAGATTCAAATTTGAAAGCAAAATAACTGGAAACAAATCTGTCATGTTTACAGTTAATTTATTTTGCTCCTAAATTTGAAATCCCCTTTGCATTTACTGTAAGTTAGTGTCAATTCAAACTTTAGTGAATAATCCTGTATTTCTGATTAAAGGAACACTCGATTATTTGTATTTATTTTTAACCTTAGCATGTTCCTTTATGCATTTGGAGTATACTTTTTTTTCTCATTCTGCAACTAATTGCAGTTAAGAATTAATTCAGCCTTAATTAACCCCTTAGTGACCAGACTGTTTTTAAATTTTTCTTACCGTTAAGGACCAGGGCTCCTTTTACATTTCTGCTGTGTTTGTGTTTAGCTGTAATTTTCCTCTTATTCATTTACTGTATCCACACATATTATATACCGTTTGTCTCGCCATTAAATGGTCTTTCTAAATGTACCATTATTTTCATCATATCATATAATTTACTATAAAATAAATTCTAAATTATGATGAAAAAATTTAAAGAAAACACACTTTTTCTAACTTTGACCCCCAAAATCTGTTACGCATCTACAATCGCAAAAAAAACACCCATGCTAAATAGTTTCAAAATGTTGTCCTGAGTTTAGAAATACCCAATGTTAACATGTTCTTAGCGTTTTCTTGCAAGTTATATGGCAATAAGTACAAGTAGCCCTTTGCTATTTCCAACCTTTTTTTCTCAAAATTAACAAAAGTTACATTGTAACACTGATATCTGTCAGGAATCCCTGACTAACCCTTCAAATGTATATAAATTTTTAAAAGAAGACAACCTAAGGTATTAAACTTGAGGTATTTTGACTCTTTTCATGCAACCATTTTACCACCAATCTATGCCAAATAAAAAAAAAAAAAAGGTGATTTTTTTGACATGCATAGCAATTTAAGAATACATGTACTGAGAAAATAAATTGGAATACAGCCTAGGTAAACTCTAGACAGGGGGGTAACCCCTAGTGGAAATAAATATCAAAGAGAAATACAGAGAGTACCTATCAATACAAAAGAGGGAGAGAAAAGGAACTATCACTAAGTGAAAACTGTGCAAATAAAGCACAGTTTAATCACTAATACGATGAAATAAATAAAAAAAAAAATAACAAATATCTTTACTAAATATAAGTAATAAAAAGTATCAAAATGTAGAATGGAACACTAGTGAGCTAATAAAATCAATCAAAAAGATATCCCATAGTGTAAAGATATTCTGATGTCTCAAGTTACAAAAATACCACACTGCACACGTCTGCGCAAAGTGAAAAGAAAAAGGGGGCGGAGGGGAGAACGCCTAAGGGGATGGTGTAATAACTGAAAATATAGACCTAATCCAAATCTATACGTATTGCTGAAAATGGCTAACTGCTGGGAAAAAAAATAAATATATATATATATATATATATATATATATATATATATACTGAGAAGAATGTGTATCAAGATCGGCAGTGAACGGGAGAAGCTAGATAGCTATATCGTAAAATAATGCCAGAATCTAACAAACACTAAAATAATAAAGAAATAGAATGCCAAATGGCCGTAAATATAGTATTAACTAGAGCATATCAGGTACCAGACAACTAATAGAAATGCCTGCACCATAATCTAAGGAAACAATAATTGACCTAGCAGTACAGAGCTAGTTACAGAATGGATACAGAGCTATCGAGTGCTGAAACAAACTTTGTAACGTTAGCTAAATAGTGATGGTAATATGGAAAAGTTCTAACAAAAGACCTTAGTTATGATGAAAGCTACTGCTAAGATATTGGAAATAGCAGTAGGTAAAGCACGGAACGTAATGTCGTGCTGAAATAACAAAATGAGTGTAATACTATTTACAAAAAAAGAAGAAAAATACTAAATAGATAAACGAAAAAATAACGTAATAATAAATAACGTCCTAAGGCTAGAAACCCCCCATGTGCCTTCACGGGCACCAGGACTAGCGCCCCCTAATACTATCCTAGATGAGACAACAGATGAAAAAGAAGATACAGAGTATAAAGAAAATATGATAAATTAAAGGCGATAAAGTAGCGCCAGAATCCCCTGACGCGCGCGCGTTTATCTATTTAGTATTTTTCTTCTTTTTTTGTAAATAGTTATTCAAAATGGGCTATGTCCAGTCTTTTTTAATAGCCACTTAGCCACATACCCTAGCCAAAATTAGTATTTATATTAGTTTTTTGCATTTTTTTTACACAAAAACTACACTTTTACTGGTGATTTTATTGTCGTGATATGTTTTACTGTTTAAACATTCATATTTTTGTTCAGCGAAGTCTCCCGAGTATAACAATACCCCCCATTTACAGGTTTTATGGTGTTTTGGAAGGTTACAGGGTCAATATAGGGTATTTTCATTTTTCACACATAAACTGCCATTTCACTGATGATAGTATCAGTATATTACATTTTACTGCTCTAAAACACTCATATTTGTATAGAGTAATGTCTCACAAGTAAAACAGTACCCCTCAAGTACATGTTTTATGGTGATTTGGAAAGTTACAGGGTCAAACATAAGATTTGCCAATTTCTGTTTTTGTAAATTGCTATTTGCCAGATTGGCTATGTTGCCTTTAAAACAGCGTGGCAGCCCAGAAAATAAAATTTTCCTGAGAATAACAATACCCCCCATGTACAGGTTTTATGGTGTTTTGGAAGGTTACATGGTCAATATAGGGCTTGCCCAATTCAGTTTGCCAGATTGGTTTGCTTAGTTTATGTATGCCTTTTGAGACCATATTGTAGCCCGGAATGTGAATAAACCTCATCATGGCATACCATTTTCAAATGAAGACAACCCAGGGTATTCAAAATGGGGTATTTCCAGTCTTTTGTAGTAGCCACTTAGTCACAAACGCTGGCCTAAGTTAGCGTTTTTATTTGTTTTTTGCATTTTTTAAACAAAAACTACACTTTTACTGGTGATATCGTCATAGTGATAAGTTTTACTTATTAAAACACTTATTAAAACACATATATTTGTGTTCCCGAGTATAACAATACCCCACATGTAAAGGTTTTATGGTGTTTTGGAAAGTTACGGGGTTAAATATAGGGCTTGCCAATTAAATTCTCTGGACTGTCTGCCTGGGTTGACAGGCAGGTGCCTCAAATTATAATTAAGAAAATTATGTAGTTAATAGTGAAATACATATGTAGAATATGTGTTTTATATATAAATATAAAAATAAATAAAATGTTTTTTATTTTCAATGATATTATACACATATATATATATATATATATATATATATATATATATATATATATATATATATATATATATATATATATATATATATATTACATGTGTGTGTATATATAAGAATATAGAAATACTGGCACTCCAAGGATTTCAATCAATAATTCTTCTTTATTCCATAAGTCAACGTTTCAGCTCCTCAACGGAGCTTTCATCAGGACACATAAAACACAAATAATACAGTGAATTCATTCATAGAGAAAGGGATGCTGCACACTCACACCCTCTACTTATACAAAAATTATGCCTGTCATCATTTCCTGTTTTGACAGTGCCACGTCATCATGAAAACCTAGTTTCCACACTTTTTGGAATTGTAAGGGTGATATGAACCAATCAGTGTCTACCTCATTGTTTAAAGAAAAATAATATCCCTACTGTCATTGCCGTGACATGGTTTCCTCTTTGTTGCTCGTTATATATTCCCTGACAACAGGGCCACCAACTACAATGCTGAAAAAAAAACAGTCAGAAAGGAGTCATGATGGCTCACAGAACCGCGATACATGCAAATCCCAAAAGTGGTTGGAGAAATTGCTGCCCAAATTAACACAAGACCCCCACAGTAATTTTAATGCAACAACCCCTGTGAATTCCTGGCTCAGCACTAAAATGTGTCAAAACAAAAAGGAAAGAAGGCAGAAAGTGGAAAAAAATTGCTGTTGAGCCCTGGGCCAAATCGTGTTATGCGAACTGCGGCCAATTTGGTTGGCGCGCTCTGCGAAAAATGTGAAGGTCCGAGCTACAGGTAGGGAAACATAAGTAATAGTGAGAAGGAGGGTGGCAGAAGAAATTCCAGAGGTATGAAGATTAGTCCCCAGAAGGCAAACTTCCTGTCATGTGACCCTTTATTACTATAACATGTTTTTGATTGGTTCTTATTTTTACTAAGGTGGTTTTGCTGCTATGGAAACTAGTAAAGAGAGTTTAAGCTAAATATAAAACCTCATGTCATGTGGTAAAATTCAGCTTTATTAAATATCAACGTGATTTATAAAACAATTTCTTCATGTGGACATAACACTGCCATACAGGTGCAGTTAAAAATAACTGGTGTAATATATAGGGCTTTGTACGATATTAGAGCATGTTAAAAATAATCCATGTTTTCCTTCTCACGTGGGCCCTCATTTCCTTTTCTTCTCCCTGTTTCTTAGAATGCATTGATTAAGTGTTTCTCTGTCAATATGCTTAATGTGTGGAAAAAGAGAAGATGGGTTTACCCTTTCAAGTCCTCTGTTAGAAATGTACAGAGCCACAATGTAGCATTGGTAGATACATTTGCTATTCTAAAAGTTGGAAATAAAATTCTGGACCAAAGGGAAAGATAGGTGGTGCTCAAATTGGAAAATTTTAATTTTACATGTGTCATTCTGATAATGAAGAGGTAGTAGTATTAAAATCCTCAATTGCAGCCTGTAATCAAATGTACAATTAAATGTTTTGACCAATTGCAAAATATGCAAAAATATTAAACTTTGGCAAGCATCCTCGACTTCAAGCCTAGGTCTCTTGTTTGCATAAGCAATTTTTCCTCTAGTATTACTTTGTAATTATGCCCATTGAATTTCCTAGATCAGTTTCCCACTTGTCTACCAAAAATAAAAATATATACATAAACATTGCATGATATCTGGCTATTAATCAATCACAAAGATTTGCACTAAAACCATCAGACCATCAAATAAAGCTTTTTATGTATTTGCTCCCATAGGCCCTAAATGTTTTCCTCTCATTCGCTCACATAACAATATTTAAAGGACAACTGTCACCTCAGAATTACTTTTAATATAATAATAATTTAACCAAGCATTGAAAGGAAATAGATTTAAAAAATGAAGAATATGTTAAAAAAAAATGAGAAACTTTTAATATATGACAGGATCCTTCAGCCATATCGAATCAGCTTGGCTCAGTCAATGTTTGAGAACCAACAGTTAGTCTCTATGTCTATGGTCTTCCCTCCTTCTGTGTAGTGAGTGAAGCTACAACATGTTCCAAATAATTTGATATTACTTATCAGCAATGATTTTTATTTCACCACTCTTTGGCCTAAACAAGCTTTGAAGCCAGATTAAAGTTACCCAATGGAAAGTTTCTTCTATCTCATCTAAATTTATCCTGCTCATTCTATATTACTATTGGTCACTCTGCTGCCTCCTTAAATATTTGCTTGTTTTTGGTGGATAATCTTCGCTAGTAATGTGCTATATGCTTTCAGCATTTTAACAATTAATTTAATAATATTTATGGAGATGTCCACATTTTTCAATATTTGTGTTTATCAACTATTTATGAAATTAATGTTTCTGTACAACTTTATTCAGATGACGTTTTAACAAAACATAGGTTTCCATTTTGCCTGGGTGCTCATAATTAAATTAGTTGCTTGTTTTTTTTAAAAATTATTTAACAGAAAATGAGTAAATATATGAGCACATATTTTCCTCTTGCATTTGTTGTTGAGGATTGCCTTTGGTACATTAGTTACAGCAAATCTAAATTAAAACCCATTTTAATTCTGTAACACAATAGATTGTCATAAAATGTGAAAATGTTCGATGAGATAAATTGTTACACAAGATATTACATAGATTTCTTGAAACTGAACGATTACCAAGCAAGGTATAATCATGGTATGCAGACGAATATTGTGAACAGATGAGGAAATATCTGCCATATGGCCTGTGTATTATATAGAATTAATTGTTTCATAAAAGGTACTACAATAATTTTGTAAATGTTATAAACCCCAAGGACCCCTTCTCTATTCAACACGATTTGCACCAGTAAGCTATAAAATGAATAGTTATATAAATAACAATCTGTTTAAATGTTATTGTTTCAAAACACGCATGTTCTAATGACATTCACACCTCTTGTATAAACTCCAAAACCACCATGGAAGAAACTGGACATTGCATGTAGTTAATAAACCATTACGACGTTTCTGCTCAAAGGACACAGCGATATAAAACGGACAATTTATGCAAAGATATAAACATATACAGTTGCAAGACTAATAACACTAATAACACACAAAGAATGAAATGTTGCCATGTTTTTATTGGACACACCATGTAAACATTCAATGTGCAGGTGGAAAAAGTATGTGAACCCCTAGACTAATGACATCTCCAAGAGCTAATTGGAGTGAGATGTCAGCCAACTGGAGTCCAATCAATGAGATGAGATTAGAGGTGTTGGTTACAGCTGCCCTGCCCTATAAAAAACACACACCAGTTCTGGGTTTGCTTTTCACAAGAAGCATTGCCTGATGTGAATGATGCCTCGCACAAAAGAGCTCTCAGAAGACCTACGATTAAGAATTGTTGGCTTGCTTAAAGCTGGAATGGGTTATAAAAATATCTCCAAAAGCCTTGCTGTTCATCAGTCCATGGTAAGACAAATTGTCTATAAATGGAGAAAGTTCAGCACTGCTGTTACTCTCCCTAGGAGTGGCCGTCCTGTAAAGATGACTGCAAGAGCACAGCGCAGACTGCTCAATGAGGTGAAGAAGAATCCTAGAGTGTCAGCTAAAGACTTACAAAAGTCACTGGCAAATGCTAACATCCCTGTTAGCGAATCTTCAATATGTAAAACACTAAACAAGAATGGATTTCATGGGAGGATACCACAGAGGAAGCCACTGTTGTCCAAACAAAACATTGCTGCACGTTTACAGTTTGCACAAGAGCACTTGGATGTTCCACAGCAGTACTGGCAAAATATTCTGTGGACAGATGAAACCAAAGTTGAATTTATTTGGAAGAAACACACAACACTATGTGTGGCGAAAAAAAGGCACAGCACACCAACATCAAATCCTCATCCCAACTGTGAAGTATGGTGGTGGGGGCATCATGGTTTGGGGCTGCTTTGCTGTGTCAGGGCCTGGACGGATTGCTATCATCGAAGGAAAAATTAATTCCCCAGTTTATCAAGACATTTTGCAGGAGAACTTAAGGCCATCTGTCTACCAGCTGAAGCTCAGCAGAAGATGGGTGTTGCAACAGGACAATGACACAAAGCATAGAAGTAAATCAACAACAGAATGGCTTAAACAGAAGAAAATACGCCTTCTGAAGTGGCCCAGTCAGAGTCCTGACCTCAACCCGATTGAGATGCTGTGGCATGACCTCAAGAAAGCGATTCATACCAGACATCCCAAGAATATTGCTTAACTGAAACAGTTCTGTAAAGGGGAATGGTCAAGAATTACTCCTGACCGTTGTGCACGTCTGATCTGCAACTACAGGAAATGTTTGGTTGAAGTTATTGCTGCCAAAGGAGGTTCAACCAGCTGTTAAATCCAAGGGTTCACATACTTTTTCCACCTGCACTGTAAATGTTTACATGGTGTGTTCAATAAAAACATGGCAACATTTCATTCTTTGTGTGTTATTAGTTTAAGCAGACTGTGATTGTCTATTGTTGTGACTTAGATGATGATCAGATCACATTTTATGACCAATTTGTGCAGAAATCCATATCATTCCAAAGGGTTCACATACTTTTTCTTGCAACTGTATGTATATATGTGAAAATAAAATTTCAAAAATGGTGTATGCTTAGTAAAGGTCCAACAGCTTTTGGCTGGACAAAGGTAAGTTGCAATTGCTATTAAAAAATAGAACATCTTTCCATTATGTAATCCTTCATTACTTAATAAATTCTACTGAATAACAAGAGAAACAGTATTATATTTCTCATGCGGATTCCATTTACTATCACTCCTTTGTACAACTCTTCCTTGCGCGAACATGAGTTAGTTCACATTAGTTTATTGCTCAGAAACACCCTCGACTATGCAAATATGTTGATTCTGTAACTCTGCAATTTGATTACTTGGAAGACACAGTGCAGACATTTAAACATATTCAGAATTGTCCTTCTGAAGTCCTAGTGACCTACTTCCATCTGTTCTGTGGGAAAGATAGGTCAAGTATAATTATGTACAAAGGGCAAGATTTATTAAGATGTAAAACTCTGTGAGCACAGCTTAACAGATAGTGGAGTTCTTCAAAAACATCAACTGCAGTCTTTCTTCTTCTAAAGGTCTCTTCAGGCATTTATTTCAAGCTTAATGAAAATCATAACTAAATATAATTGGATAAACAACCCTGCTCTTGATTTGTTTTGTTTTTCTTCTTTTTTATATAATATAACATTTTCTTAGAGCTAAATGTTTTTTGACCATATGCCTTTTGCATTAACTATCAGTGAGCTGACACTATAGTAAGCTGTCACTTAGTATGTTACACCTTTCTAATACTAGCTAGAACTCACCTTGCTCCCATAACTGTATGAATTGTTTGTGTTTATGGTACAGCTTTCACATTCTCTGAGATTCTGGCCCAAGTTGACATTATAACTGTATAGTTACCAGAGATATATCAGCTCCCAAACATGCTTTATATTCTAGACCTTAAAGGTGCTTTATTGCAAGGGCAGGCAACCTTTGGCACTCCAGATGTTGTGGGCTACATCTCCTATAATGCTCTTACAGCCATAATGCTTGCATCAGGGGAGATGTAGTCCACAACATCTGGAGGTTGCCTGAAGGTTGCTTGAAGGTTGCCTACCTCAGATCTGTTGGACTGTGATCTGGTGATAGTGGAGGGGTACACTGAACTTATTGCTTGAGATGACTTGTTTTGAGACATTGTGTGATTGTGGAGGGATACACTGAGCTTATTTCTTGAGATGACTTGTTTTGAGACATTGTGTGATTGTGAAGGGATTAACTGAAATTATTGTTTGAGATGACTTGCTTTGAGATATTGTGTGTTTTCCTGCTGGAAGTAGCCATTAGAAGATGGGTAATCTGTTGCCTTAAGGCAATGCACATAGTCAGCAACACTGCTTAGGCATTTAGGCTGAGGCATTTAAATAATGGTCATTTGGTCTTAAGGGGCCTAATGTATGCCAGGAAAATATGTCCTTGACTTTTATACCACTATGACCCATATGAATTGTTTACACAAGGTAAGAAGAATCTATGAATTCCTATCTATGTCGAATCCTAACCCTATTATCTTTGTAATGCAGCATAAACTGATATTTGTTTGAAAATGTTTTTAAGTATTCTGCTGGAAGCAGCAGTATAAAGGTCCAAAATAAAAAAAAAGTACTTTATAAACAAAACCAATAAAAAATTAAATAAAAGCAAAGTTCAAAATTACACTAACGCATTTTACCATGAAGTGGGTTTATCAAAGTGTACGGATTACAGTAATGGATATCACCATGCAGTGGGCTTTATCACAGTGTATGAATAAAACCCACACACCCTTACTGTGCAAAATAATTTACTCTAAATATTGTACAGTGAGTTGGACAGTGAGTTTGTCACAAATGATTTTATTGGAAGTGCTATTTTTATTTCAGTGTTACATGGGAGTTGCAATTTATAATGAAATAGTGCCTTAATATGAGCAGGGACTTTTCAGGACAGCACTCGGAGCTGCATCTCAAATCATAGTATTACCTGATCGTGGTTGTTGGAGTAACCCTTTAACCCATTAAGGATGGAGGCAATTGTACGCATTGCAAGTTCTGACCAAAACCTAGAATTTGTGCTATATATTTGTTCAACCATAATTTACCTCGTTCATATTAAGTGCACCCACATTT
Organism: Pelobates cultripes; assembly: GCA_933207985.1. Classification (NCBI taxonomy): domain Eukaryota; kingdom Metazoa; phylum Chordata; class Amphibia; order Anura; family Pelobatidae; genus Pelobates; species Pelobates cultripes. Next base: position 74,686,046 of record OW240914.1, on the reverse strand, counting down.
AGTTTTATGGTGTTTTGTAAAGTTACAGGGTCAAATAAAGGGTATTCCCCTTTTCAGTTTGTACAAATTTGCCAGATTGGTTTGCTGGGCCTATGTTGCCTTTGAGACCATATGACAGCTCAGGAATGAAAATTTACCCAGGGTATTTATGTCATAGAATGAGACATAGAAACATAGAAACAAAGAATGAGACGGCAGATAAGAACCATTTGGCCCATCTAGTCTGCCCAATTTTCAAAATACTTTTAATTAGTCCCTGGCCTTATCTTAAGTCTAGAATAGCCTTATGCCTATCCCATGCATGCTTAAACTCCCTCACTGTGGTAACCTCTACCACTTCAGCTGGAAGGATATTCCATGCCTCCTCTAACCTCTCTGTAAAGTAATACTTCCTGAAATTATTTTTAAACCTTTGCTCCTCTAATTTAGGACTATGTCCATTCTTTTTTAGTAACCACTTAGTGGTTGCCATGGAAACAATACACTCTTGGTAAAGCAAGTCTCCTCCTTTTGGGTAGCAAAAAAAAATAAAAAAAACAAAGTAATGCACAGAGAAAATATGGCAACAGTCCAAAATTGTGACAGACAGTACCACATTATAAAATATCTGGTAAACAGTTTCAGAGAAATAACTACATTTGAAATTGCATTATCATTAAATGTATAAATAAATTTAAAAAAAACACACAAAAAAACATTCAAAAAGGCAGGGAGTCATTAAAGTGAGAGTGCTCTAAAAACTGACATTCTTAAAGATAAAGTGACATGTCACACTTTAAAGTGACAGTGCAGATGTACAAATAATATACTGTAAATATAAAAAAGGTGCAATAATGTATAATAAAGTAACTAATGGAAAAAAGGATAGTGAAGTCTTTTACTTAAATATATCACTGTCCAAAATGTAAATTCTGAAAAATGAATACAAAAAAATCTAAAGGCTTAAAAAGACAAAAGAAAAGACCAATGTACATATCAGAGAGAGAAAAAAACTGCAAATATAAAGTAATATAAAGGATTCTTACTCTAAAGTGACTAATGCATCATAAGGTGCACTCAGTGAGTATCTGTTAAAACTAAGTGATTGTGACCCTAAAACAGTCAAGCTGAATCTGAAGAATAATAAAATAAAAAATAAAAACTGAGTTAAAATCGTATCCATAATAAAAAAAACAACTTAAATAAACAATGAAAGTTTATACTCACAGTTGAGACCTTTGGGATCTGGGTATCCAATTCCCTGATCCAAAAAGCCTCACAGAGTTTACGTTTTTTTGACTCTGTCCCCACCCCTTCTCGCCTCTGGTATATATTCAATCATTTGGTATTTGAACTAGGAGTTATTATGTTAATACTGATGAAGGTGTGCTGGAATTGGTAGGTCAAGGAGACTAGTCTTCTTACCGATTTATGCTTAGAGAATCTCTCATGCATTTTCTGGGTAGTCTCATGTACATGAATAAAACCACATGGACATTTCCATAGATATAAACAACAAAGTCAGTTTTCCATGTGACAAAGTCATTGATCTTATATCTCTTGTCATTATATGGTTGGCTAAAAGTGTCCAAGTTATGTCAGATTGAATGTTAAAATAAATATGTTCTGTATCTTTACATAGTTTCTACTGTCTCCTTTTTTTATATTTTATAATTAGTGTTACCCTCAGCATCAAATGCACAAACCGCCGTTTAGTGAATCCTCCCCTCTCGCAATAACATAGGCTGCATGCATATCAAGTACAATCATACAAACAGCAAGCAGGAGAACGCTGTAAACTCACGAACGGGATCCGTACGGGCACTTCACTTCACGAGCTCCAAACTCACGAATCGCCAATAGTAGCCGAACGCATATATCTCCCAAGCGGCTAATAATCCCATCCAGCAGTCTCTAGTCATCGGTAATAAATCCCCCCAATAACGAGACCAAGCTCCGCATTGATGGTAAAACATGAACTGGCTTTACTGTGGGCTACCTGCCCGTATTTATGCAGGTCTCCCACTTGGTGGACACTCCCCTAGGGGACCAAATGGGAGACTGTAACAATAGACAGACATATGGCAGGTTAGGACCCACAGACACAGAATATTCCCAGCATGCATTAGTATTTGCTCCCCTCTGCCCTGGAGATAATTGAGAAGTAATTCAATTATCTCCAGGACAGAGGCAAATCGCCATTTTAAATTCAACACAGAAAAACATATAAAAATATATAACTTTACATTTGTCGAATGTTACCCATTCGTATCACATATCACCAGATACCTGGATGTGAGTGCATATTATTGGCGAATAACGCTCAGATCCCATACGCATAGTTCAATCGCCATGGAGTCAAAGTCTATTACAGTCTTTCGGTATGCGATTGACTCCATGGGAAGGCTATCTGGGGTAAGTCCATTTGTGCATTTAAAACTCCCGAATGGCCGGTGTTCGTATACTTCTGTCGATTGAGAAGGGAGGTCAGCGGCTTCAGCAGTGTTCGGCAGAAAAAGTGTCCGTTTTCAGTTCCATAAAATCAATGCCGAACACCGCTGGTCTTTCGCATGGTTTAAAATGGCCGCCGCCTCGTGGTCAACATACGAACGACGACCACCCTGTATTCGGTTTTCATTGAGAAGTGTCTGCGGTTAACCACAACGTTCTAATTGGGATCAAGAGGTTAACCAGCAGCACACTTCTCTTCTGGGTGGCCGTCCGTTCGGTAGTTTTGTTCAGCGGAAAAGTCAATTCACTGAACAGGGGCATACGAACGGGTAATTCCACAAAAAGGCAAAACAGACGAACCAGCAATCCCAGTCTATACAGATGGATCTGTCACAATTAGTATTTTGCATTAGGAGAGAAATATCTCTATCTTGTTTGTGCAGTTGTCTGGACTTTAACAGCTATAGAAGGTCTTATATTTATTCAAGGTTACACCATCTCTTGTCTACAGGACACAGCATGCTATAAAATTATTTTCTTATATACCTGTGCTCAACAGCGTCAATCAATAATCATGAATTTAATTATTTCTACATAAATATAGAAACATAGAAACATAGAATGTGATGACAGATAAGAACCATTGGGCCCATCTAGTCTGCCCAATTTTCTAAATACTTTTATTAGTCCCTGGCCTTATCTTATAGTTAGGATAGCCTTATGCCTATCCCACGCATGCTTAAACTCCCTTACTTTGTTAACCTCTACCACTTCAGCTGGAAGGCTATTCCATGCATCCACTACCCTCTCAGTAAAGTAATACTTCCTGATTGTATTTTTAAACCTTTGCCCCTCTAATTTAAGACTGTCCTTTTGTTGTGGTAGTTTTTCTTCTTTTAAATATAGTCTCCTCCTTTACTGTGTTGATTCCCTTTATGTATTTAAAATGTATTTAATATACATGTTATATATATATAAGATATGTAAACCACTTAACAATCAATTAAAAACAAAAAACAAAAAAGCATTGAAACCTTTGCATAATAGAGTATTCAAAGTGTTTTAGAAGGCATGCTGAAAGCTATGGTGTTTGATTCTTAAGTCACAGGGCAGGAGAGAGGGGATGAGGAAAACGTGTTTTTATTTGTTGTTTTTTTAAATCCACTTTTTTTGTTTTGACTGTAAAAAACAGGTTAGATAACCCCCCTCCCCCCAAAATATACCACATATATAATCATGTACAATAATCAGTCTATCATCAATGTTTCCAGAAGAATGTAGGAAGCATTAGGTTTATGTACTAGCTATAGTTACTGAATATATAAATCTTTAATTAAAAGGATGTTATTTTGTTCTTAAGGGAATACTCCAGGCAGAGGCGTAACTAGAAACCACGGGGCCCCGGTGCGCCCTGTGCCCCCCCCATACATTTACCCCCCGCCACCACCCCCATAGTCTACCCTCCCCCTCCCATATGTTGCCCCCCACACATGCAGACAAACAGATACACATGGAGACACACACATAGACACACACATGTACGGAGACACACACATACACACAGACAAACACATACAGGCACACATACATACAGACACATGCATACATACAAACACACACACACACACACACACACACACACATACATACAGGCACGTACATACACATACATAAAAACAAACACACACACAGACACACATATACAGACACACACACAGACATACACTCATACAGAGAAACATTCATACAGGCACACAAACACACACACATACATACAAACACACACATATACAAAATGTTTTACCTCCTGTTTCCTACCCTATAGGTGCATGAGGGTGACTTCTGAGGGGTCACGTGGCTCAGCCTGATGGGAGTCAGAGTACTCACTCTGATTCCCTCCTTTCCTTCCTCCCATGCGGCTCCTGGTGTAAGCTGGGACAGTCACTTCCTCCCAGCTGTGATGTCATCTCATCCACAGCTCTGACCAGGCCCCCTGGAAATTAATTTCCATCGGGTGGCCTTAATGAGCCCCTTAACATGCGGCCCCGGCGGTTCAAATGCACAGGCCAGGGCCGCAACTCATGGCGGCGGGCACTGCGGTCGCAGGGGTATGCAGGGTGGCCGAGCCCCCTGGAATGGCTGGCCCGGTCAAAGCTGTGACCCCTGAGAACGCGGTAGTTCCGCCACTGACTCCATGTACCATAGCAACTACAACCCATAGGAAAATATTGGCTCTCTAAAAGCTACATTTCTCATTCCCACTTGTCAGTATTTGCAGTATAATGCGTCTTTACACAAAACCTCATATTGCAATATAGACCAAAATAATGTTACCACTCAGATTGGTTAATTATTTCCATGTGCAAAATAATGAAAGTTAATGATGTGACACATGCATGTGCTGAAATGCAATTTCCTTGAATAAATGTAAAGGTATAGTTTTTATTGTAATCTGAGTATTGCAAATTTATTTATTGAGGTTTAATCCACATTAACTGGCTTGCAAAAAACTTTCTAAAACTGAAACATGCGTACTCAGAGTTAATGGTATTTTATACAATATATTGATTTTAAAAGTACTTGTTGAATAAAAGAATTAAATATATATACTCTACGATGATGCCCATATTCCACTCCAGGCCTGATAAGGCCCAGAAGTCATCACGCAACTCACCTCAGTATGACGGGCAACAGCTCTGGTGGAAATTGCTGCAGTCAGCATGCCAATTGCATGCTCCCTCAAAACTTGCGACATCTGTGGCATTGTGCTGCGTGATAAAACTGCACATTTTAGAGTGGCCTTTTATTGTGGCCCACCAAATGCACACCTGTGCAATAATCATGCTGTCTAATTAGCATCTTGATATTGTCACGGTTCTCGCCGCAGCAAACAGACGGCCAGACGTGGTCACCCATGGAGTTCCCAACAAGGGACTTGAACCGGGGAACTTCGCAGTCCTGGTTCCTTCCTCTGAGCCACAGCAGCTTTTGTATTTCTATGTCATTCTGGTCCTGTTCATCCTGGCATGTCTATTTCTCTGGGGGCTGTACCTTGACTTTGGCTGTGCTTCACCTGACCCTGATCAGACATTAGCAGGGTATTTAAACTCAGCCTCGCCCTGTGATCAGCATCAAGTCTTTGATCCTGTTGTGTGCTTTGTACCAGTGTTCCTGTCGTTTGAGCTGCTACTTGTTATTGACCCTGGCTTCTGACTACGTTTACTCTGACCTCTGGCATCCCTTGACTTCGGCTACTCCTCGTTGTTCCTGTCTTCTGGCATCCTTTGACCTCGGCTATCCTTTGACTATCCTGCTGTTTGAGTCCTTGCCTGTCCTGCGACTTGGTACTTCATCCTGCACAGCCCCCGTGCACAGACCCACAGGCCGGGTGAATTCTTACCTGACCACCTTGGCCTGTGGCTATCTGCAAGGGTGAGCAACATATCTGCGCTACAGACTCCCAACCCAGGTAAGACCCTGACAGATATGCCACATCTGTGAGGAGACTGGATTATCTCGGCAAAGGAGAAGTGCTCACTAACAGAGATTTAGACAGATTTGTGAACAATATTTGAGAGAAGGCCTTTTGTGTACATAGAAAGTCTTAGATCTTTGAGTTTAGGTCATGAAAAATGGAGGCAAAAACACAAGTGTTGCGTTTATAATTTTATTCAGTGGATATTGACTAATACCTAACCATTTGAATGTGGATATACTACACAATGTTTTGCTGTTTTTTCTCTGCTTGCTTTTGAGAGTCATATCTATTTGAAGAAGGTGGGGTGCTGCCTATAACAGCACATCTCCACATTTTTTAAACCTTAGCCATTCAGGCTCTAATTTCACAACCTTATAATAAGGGTAAGAAGATAATATATTAATATACTTTGCATGCACTTACCAAGTGCTCCACTATCTAGTTTATAAGAGATACACTTGTAGTGCTTCTGTATTTATTGAAGGTGAAGGTTGGAAGGTATTCCTTCACGTGTGTTTTTAGAGCTGCTGGTTTAATTTCTATTTTGAAGTGCTTTAATCACACCTCTGGGAGTGACTGTAATTTATCACTACAATTTGATATAACTTGGTTTGTCTTTATGACACAATCTACGTGTCATTGCACATACTTTTTGATATATTATTTATGCTTCCTATGTCCTGGGAGTCTGTGGTAAACCTGGCACATCCATCACATTACTGAATAAAATATTGCAGGCTACCCTATAACCTCAATGTAGATACTGTTGCTTGCCCTTGTAGATACATTTTATTTACTCTACCGACCTTGATAAACATGACTTTAAGGACTTAAAAGAGTCCCACCCCCAAATGGGTAACCCCTTGCCAAACATCTTCTCTCACCCTCTGCCTCTAGTCCTTCCTAAAGCTTGATTTCCCAATACAACTTTCCCATCTCTTACCTCACAGTTTATACTGTATGTATAATTATTCAGACCTTCTAATTTGCTTCCTACTGGCTTAAATCCTTTTATTGTAAGAACCAATGCTATTATTGAATGCAGTTGATCATGCTTAGGCTGATTTACTCACTTTATCACATGCCCAGAGGCCACTAGGTAAACACTGATACTATTGAACACAATGGCCCAGTACTTTACAGTGCCTTCCAGACCAATTGCATTTGAGACCTAGTGGTTTCCCCAGAGTCCTACAGCTCATCTACAGCTCCAATAGAGTACATGCATATATAGTTTCGATTGATATGTTTACATACTCTTTATGCAACACAAAATGGAGAAATAAAGTAAACAGAGTGCAGGTCAGGAGTCCGGATACAAGTCAAGGGCTCATGAGCTGCACCACTGTAAGCACCTAATAGGGAGCTCCAATGAGAGGGTAACCCTCCAAAATATGTAGGTAATAGGAGTAGGTGATGTGTAGAGTACCACAAAGGGAAACCAACATCAGGAGAGCTCCACTGTATAAGAAATGAGGAAGGGAGGCCCTACCTTTAATCAATCTAAGGATAAAAAGGGATATGCAAACAAAAAGTATAACTTGGAAAAAAGGGAGATCTACTAAACGGTGCCCAGGGGATCAATTGTCTGGAGTACTAGCTAGCATCTAAGTTCCAGTTCCCCTAGTGTCCGACTGACAGGAAGGTAGTGTAAACGAGGTTAGGGAGAGAAAAGAGGCACAGGGTCTCCAGAGAACAAGGGACCGGGTAATCAGGTCTAAACGCAGATGAAAATCCTCAAACAAAAAATAAATAAATACATCTCTAATTTTACCCTAAAAGTTACCTCCACACCGTGGTCTAACCACTAGTGTCTACCTGAACCAACTCTCCCTACTAAAGTTATATTTAAATAAATAAATAAACACCTAGAAAATGAAGGAAAGGGACCTCAGTTGAGAAAGGATAAATGAGTCCTTTATTACACGTGAGTTTACAGAGGAAGAGGTTCTATTTCAACTGTCAAAAGTAAAGACAAATAAGTAAATGGGACCTGATGGAATACACCCAAAGCTATTAAAAGAGCTTAGTGGTGTACTAGCAAAACCATTAACAGATTTATTTAACCAATCATTGTTAACAGGAGTAGTCCCAGAAGATTGGAAGTTAGCGAATGTTGTGCCCATTTACAAGAAAGGTAATAGGGAGGAGTCGGGCAACTATAGGCCAGTAAGCCTTACTTCAGTAGTGGGGAAAGTGATGGAAACCATGTTAAAGGATAGGATTGATGAACATCTAAAAACACATGGATTTCAAGATCAGAGACAACATGGGTTTACTTCAGGGAGATCATGCCAAACTAATCTTATTGATTTTTTTGATTGGGTAACTAAAATTATAGATCAGGGTGGTGCAGTAGACATTGCTTACCTAGATTTCAGTAAGGCTTTTGACACTGTTGCACATAGAAGGCTTATCAATAAACTGCAATCTTTAAGTTTGGATTCCAATATTGTTGAATGGGTAAGGCAGTGGCTGAGTAACAGGCAACAGAGGGTTGTAGTTAATGGAATATATTCGAAGCTTGGACTTGTCACCAGTGGGGTACCTCAGGGATCTGTACTTGAACCCATTCTCTTTAATATTTTTATTAGTGATATTGCAGAAGGTCTTGATGGTAAGGTATGTCTTTTTGCTGATGATACTAAGATATGTAACAGGGTTGATGTTCCAGGAGGGATAAGCCAAATGACAAATGATTTAGGTAAACTAGAAAAATGGTCAGAATTGTGGCAACTGACATTTAATGTGGATAAGTGCAAGATAATGCATCTTGGACGTAAAAACCCAAGGGCAGAGTACAGAATATTTGATAGAGTTCTAACCTCAACATATGAGGAAAGGGATTTAGGGGTGATTATTTCTGATGACTTAAAGGTAGGCAGACAATGTAATAGAGCAGCAGGAAATGCTAGCAGAATGCTTGGTTGTATAGGGAGAGGTATTAGCAGTAGAAAGAGGGAAGTGCTCATGCCATTGTACAGAACACTGGTGAGACCTCACTTGGAGTATTGTACACAGTACTGGAGACCGTATCTTCAGAAGGATATTGATACCTTAGAGAGGGTTCAGAGAAGGGCTACTAAACTGGTTCATGGATTGCGGGATAAAACTTACCAGGAAAGGTTAAAGGATCTTAACATGTATAGCTTGGAGGAAAGACGAGACAGGGGGGATATGATAGAAACATTTAAATATATAAAGGGAATCAACACAGTAAAGGAGGAGACTATATTTAAAAGAAGAAAAACTACCACAACAAGAGGACATAGTCTTAAATTAGAGGGACAAAGGTTTAAAAATAATATCAGGAAGTATTACTTTACTGAGAGGGTAGTGGATGTATGGAATAGCCTTCCAGCTGAAGTGGTAGAGGTTAACACAGTAAAGGAGTTTAAGCATGCGTGGGATAGCCATAAGGCTATCCTAACTATAAGATAAGGCTAGGGACTAATGAAAGTATTTAGAAAATTGGGCAGACTAGATGGGCCGAATGGTTCTTATCTGCCGTCACATTCTATGTTTCTATGTGTATATGTATGTGTGTGTGTGTGTGTGTGTGTATATATATATATATATATATATATATATATATTTTACCCACTGTAAAGCGCTGTGGAATTTGTTGGCGCTATATAAATAACATAATAATAATAATTTATGTTCTCATCTCATGTCCAGGAATATGGAGACCTGGGAGTATGAGGATTCTACGCAGTATCCTAGCTGTTCCTAGAACTGCACTCTTCTGGACAGCGATGTCAGAATTCCCACCTGGAATTTGTTGAAGCCACTCCCCCAACTTGGGAGTCACAGCCCTGAGTGCTCCTATTAGAACTGGGACTACTACTGCCTTCACTTTCCACATCCTTTCTAGTTCTTCTTTTAGTCCTTGGTATTTGTCCACCTTTTCATGTTCCTTCTTCCTGATGTTATAGTTACTGGGTATTGCTACATCCACCACAACTACAGTCTTCTGTTTTGTATCTACCAACATGATGTCAGTTTACGGCTGTGCCCCTAATTACTCTTTGTCTCTAATATGTAAGCTTGGAATCCAGACCAGATTTCTTTTTGGGATGAACACCCACCCATTCCCCCAGCTTTAGAGGCCCCTTTGGAGGTGACCAAAGGAAGTTATACATTTGACGAGGTTTTGAGTAGTTATGTCAGTTGTATTATTTTCATAGAGATATATAATATGCATTGTGAGTATATACTTCATATCACTATCACTTTAATTGCTTAGTTTTGACACTGCATTTTTTAAAATTGCGTTTATCATATTCATTTTGCATTGTATATATTCACAATGCTCTTACAACAGATAATTAAAATACACTTTCGCTTATTTAGCACTAGCACTATTTAATTTGTCTCCCACACTGGAATTAATGTAGGACCCACCGATATTGGGGTACTGTGAAGTAGTGGTGGGCTAAACACAATATGGCCATATGGTGGTACTAAATCCTCATATTTGTTTGTTGAAATAGATGGTTTTAAGCAGCCTTATAAAATGTAAAAATGTATTTTTATATGTGCGCTGTTCCTTAATCTGTATTATGCACAAAATGACTTCAGGGATACTGAGTCTTCAGAACTATGGACCTGGTAAATCAGCTGTACCTGTATTAACCTATTTATTTGATGCTTTTACTTTGCTCTCGTTGCCACATTCTACTTATAACAGATATGGAAAATGGTGGGATTGAAGAAGGTTTTTCTGAGAGACCCAAAAATTCTGAAACATTGACCTTTGATTCTTGATTCCAATACTGGGGAAAGAAAGTGTTGTATTTCCACAATGTGGCCAGATAGTTTTAGTATGTAAAGTATTGCATTTAATCAAATTACATTTCCTACTCCTACAATCTATGCTATTTTAATTATCAAAACTGCCAGAAAGACATAGCACAGCTGAACCAATAAATAGCCAATTGTTTTTTTACTATTAGAATAATATTTGGTTTGTAAATCTAGATGAACATTAGTAATGACTTCAAAAGTCCATATTGTTGGCACTTCATAATCTTAATATGTGAAAACGTTCAAAAGTATTGATGTCATCTATAAATTGTAGATTATAAGAGCCTAATAAAACAGCATGATCAGTTAATATCTTTGTAGAATTTTATTAGAATTATATTGTATGAACACATTTGTATGTTACTCCACAGAGAAATTATCGTATTGAATCAATGGTGATGCTTATGAGCCATATAAAAACTAATTATTATTTATTATAATTCTAACACTGTGTAATTTTAGTCTGTTTTCTTCATTATAGCATTTAAATGATTTAGTAATTATAAAAATAGATGCTCTACATACAATATAGAATTCTAGCGTTTTATTATTGTACAGGATGACTGGTATACTTCTTATTATGGTATACCTATATTATTATGTTCTTAATATTTTTCAGAAGACTGATTATCAAATACAAAACACATACATCTGCAGGGTAAAAAATCATCTACCTGCACTACCCAAAAACCAGTGAATGGATGGCATAAGCTTGCTACTTTACCACCACTCTACCAATGCCTATAAGTTGCATCTATGTGATTGGCTGCTCACACCATTGGACACCCAATGCTTGATATGTGTGTGATGGTGCAGGGAAGCTGGTTAATTATCACTCTTTTCACTCATTCAGTAGTCTTTAAAAAAGATAGGCAATCCAATACTTACAGACGAGGGGGTGCTTAAAGTGACACTGTAGGCACCCAGACCACTTCAGCTTATTGAGGTTGATGGGATCTGTGTCCCGTTTGCACTTAATGCTACAATGTTAAATATTGCCGTTCCAGAGAAACTGTAATGTTTACATTGCAGTACTAACTCTGCCCTCAATGGCTGTCTACCAGACAGCCACTGGTGGCGTTTTTGGAATCTAAACAGACTTTTGGTCTCATGCTCTGCATGAGGACCTCCAGCATCAGATTCTTCCCCATAGGAAAGCATTGACATTAGACCCCACCCGTCACATTACAGAGGAGGAGGCAGAGCTTCGACCTAGCGCCGATGTCCCTCAGGTAAGTAAATAAAGGCATTTTAACCATTTATTTACCAGGTAGGAGGGGCAGGCGGGAGGGGAGAGGCAGAGGAATCGGTAGTATCAGGAATACAGCTTTGTATCCTGGCAAAACAGTATCGCTTTAATGCGAGAGAGTGACCATAAATCTTAAAAAGACCAGAAAAAGCCCAACGAAAAGTATCCAGAACAGCTTATGTCTACTTAAACTGAATTGCTCACTAATCAGGGTCCAGTAGTGAATTCTGGACAGTAATCATTTTTTTTGCCATCGTTCTTTTACAAGCCTGAATTTAGTACATTTTTTAATAACACTATCTGTTTTCAATATAATAGAAATTCCATTCAGGATTAACAGTAAATTTAATGCATAGTACTATAGTATTATAAAATACTTTAAAGCAATATATACTTTGATTATGTCACATGGTATTTTATCATGAACAATAGTACCAGTGGTTCTAATACCCCTTGAGCAAAAACATAAAGCAGTAAAAATGGTTCAGATAGAATAATACATTTTATTGTATATCTTCTGTTGGCGGACAGGTATATATAGAAAGGGAATGCATGTCTTAATACTATGTGGAATGATGTGCTTAGATTGGTGGTCAGCGTTCATAGCAGTGGTCTCTTTCAATGTGCCATTTTATTACAGTGAGAGTTCACCAGCGCATAATATGAAAAAAACAGAAGATAGTGTTCTCTGTACAGCTAAAAAAAAAAATTATAATGATAAAAGGAGGTATACTCACAAACCGAGAGTACGGTAACGTTATGCTCAATCATATATAGTTTAGGTGATATCCTCCCCCTACCTATCTAAAGTATGAATCCTGCAGGTAACAATCTAAAGCGATAAAAACAGGAAAGACCAAATTTGATTAAAAAAAAACTAGTTTTACTTATAACCAAAATAATAAAACCAAAAGATGCTGCTGACTGGCTTAAGGATACCTTTCCACATAAGATTAATACAGAGACCAAGATTAGAATATCCACAGATGGGGATTGTACCATCCAAGTGCATATATCTGGAGCTAATTTCAAGCTCCAGAAGACTGTAAGGGCATTTCCTTTTCTTTTCTTTTTTTTTTATAATCACTAGCATCAGAAATACTACACCCCATTCCGTTTTATTTGTCCTCTTGTTTTGCATAGCGCTCCATCTTTATTTGGGTTGAGGACACTTATGAAGGTCCTGCTTTCCTGCATTCCCTTTCTATATCTACCTACGGCCAGAAGGGAGAGACTCTGGTTTGGGAAGTCTGAGCTGCCACATAGACTTTGAACAAGCGCTAGAAATCCCATCTTTCTATTTATTGGAAGACAGATATGCCTACAAGAGATGGAATGGTTTCCTACAATAATTAGGAAAAAAGTATCACAGAAAAGAGCATAGCTGTTAAATACATGTCCTGTACAGTCCTGTAATCCCCTTTTTTTTCTCTCTATCTCTTTTTTTATTCTATGTATCTGCTTGAGCATCTTAAGTTATACAGAGACAAGAAGAGTGCATCAGAGAAGGTACAGGGATAAAGATGAATACTGTATGTTTGTACCTGGGAAATACACAAATTCTGCTTCTGAACTTACTTGCTTTACTCTTTTAAAACACTGATTTATATAGTTGCTGGAGTTTGTGAGCATAGAATCCATTCCTTCACCTGGATTGTCCTTAGAGATGGATTAAAGAAAAAGTGAAGGTCTCGCTTGCTCTATATGTCATTCATATACATTTGCACATTCATATTCCATAAACATTAATATTCACACCTACTAACATTCATGAACATACATGTGTACACATATACAAAGACAGATACATTCATATACATACATATCGACAAATATACACAGAGACATACATTCATATACACACATATGACAGTGCCATCTTAACAGCATTATGGGCCCCAGGGCAAAGCAGTGCACTGGGGCCCTGCCTACACAACAACCAACAAGAATTAAAATGTATATTATCGCTAAAATTAAGCTTATATTTATTAATCGTTCCAACAAATGCAATACATATATACACACAGACTGCTGAACACATTCACACACAGACTGCTGAATACTCACACACAGACTGCTGAGTACACACACAAACTGTTAAATACATACACAGTCCGCTGAATACACACACACACACGGACTACAGTGAGGGGTGCAGTGTATGTGTTTGTGTGTAGCAGTGCTGTGTGTGTGTGTGTGTGTAGGGGTGCTGTGTGTGAGGGGTGCTGTGTGTGAGGGGTGCTGTGTGTGAGGGGTGCTGTGTGTGTGTGTGGGGGATGCTGTGTGTGTGTGTGAGGGATGCTGTGTGTGTGTGTGAGGGATGCTGTGTGTGAGGGATGCTGTGTGTGAGGAGTGGTGTGTGTGAGAGGTGCTGTGTGTGTGGGGGGGTGCTGTGTGTCTGGGGTGCTGTGTGTGTGGGGTGGTGCTGTGTGTATGGAGTCCTATGTACATGTGTGTGTGTGTGTGTTGCAGAGTGTAAGGAGTGTATGGAGCAAATGTTGTCTTGTTTTATTTTTTTGTAAAAATAAATGTACAGTACATTAATGAAATCTACATGTCCTCCCCAACCTCTCTTCTTACCTTTTGTGAAAGAGGGGGGACACTGCCCTGGTAGTCCGGTGGTGGTGATCTATAGTCTGCAGCTCCTCTGGCTGCAGGTTTTCTTCACTCCTCCCGAGCTGAGCGCTTTGTGGAGTGTTGCCATGGCAACGCGCAGCAATGGTCCACACAGCATGCTCACGGGAGGAGAAATATCCTCCCAGGTCCTTCCCTTCCTCCCCATCATACAGGTCCTCCCGCCCTCTCTCTCCTCTAACGAAGGGCCTTTGGGCCAGTGAGGGAGATCTTTGATCTCCCCACCGGCCAAGAGGGCCCACTGAAAGAAAGCAGTTCCGGCTCTCCATTGGCCGCAGGGGAGATCAAAGGATTTTTCCTGTTGGCAGGGCATTGCACTGGGGCCCCCATTATTGTGGGGCCCCGGTCAGCTGCCCAGCGTGCCCTTGTGAAAGATGATTAAGATTAAGTGGGATTGTTGTTGTGTCTTAACTTTGTTAGTGTTTCATTGGTAGACATTAAGGTGTTGAAAAATAATAAATATACAATTGTTAACTCAGGTCACCTTGGCACTTAGTAATATATAAGATAAGATATACTATGCATACAGATACATTTTTCTTTTCTGGACTATAGATTATGGAGTAGTGTAAACGCTGGTGGTTCCCTTATTTACCACTATAATGTCTTAAAGCATAGAACATAGTAGGGCTAACCATACAGATATCTTAGCCATAATTTTATATAGTGTAAGAGATCCTCTATTTAACATATATAAATAATTGAGAATACAATATAAAATAAGGATTGTCTTGGAAGCAATCGTTTTGTCTTTTGGATATTTATTATATAAAAATATAAAATCCATTATAGCAGAGTTTATAAGATTAAATTACATGCTTGCAAATATCATTAATAGGTTAACATACCCTTCTGAACATGTCATCCTCTCTGTCATTTTAAGATGGAGCAGTGTCTGTCTCCAAGTCTCTCCTCTATGTCTTAACATTTAAGTACACTAATTTATACCTTAGGTGTCTCCATTTTAGGTTACTGCAGTTCAACTATGAAAAAGTAACACTTCTTTTACTTTATTCATTTTAGGACCTCCCTTAATTTGGCAAACATACAAGGCCATAACTAAAGGGTGTATACGTCATGGAAATTTTCCTGACTTAGATCAAGATGGCATCTTAAAGTCTGAATAGCTTATCTGTTGTTTATACTAAGTCGTAAGTGTACAGTCGTGGGAGATTCCCGGATTTGGGGAAGTTCCATTAACTTGGGGTTACCACAGTATATTGTGTACTGCAAGTGTCGTAGTATAGCCTTGAAGCTTGTTTATGCATTATTGTTATTGTAATTCGTCTGGGACAAAATGGCGCAAACATATTATGCACTGAGGTTATTGCTTAAAGAAACAGTTATGAAAAACAATATGTTCCATTTCTAACACCTTGTCAATTTGCAATATCTCTTAAAGACAAAGTACACAGTTTAAGAAATACAACATTTCATTCTAAAACTTGTAATATTTGCATTTGCCCATAACAGTAGTATGAAAAATCTAAGTATTTTTTGGCCTACTGTCCCAGTATACGAATCGTGTTTTGTTGGAATTTAGTGTTTTTTTTGTTTACCTATTGTACAGCACTGAGGAATATGTTCAAGCTATATCAATAATTGAAATAGAAATAATTGTAATTGTAGACTAATTCGTCATTGTATTTGCAATGTTATACTGTGTCGTAAGTGAAGATACTAGGAAATCCTATAGCTTCATTTACTTGGGTTGATTACTTGAACATCAGGCACCTTGACTGGTTTAATGGTTAAAATGTTTTTAATAAGCTTAGAAGACAGATTTAAATTTATAGAAACATCTCCATTGATGTGCACTTATGCCTTGTAGTAAAGTTTACCATCTGCTTTAATTCTTCTGTTGAAGTAATCTTCAGTCTATAAATATCATTGCATACGCTGCACATATTTGGGCATTAAATGTAACATTTTCAATTTTTTTTAAAAAAAACGACAGTCTCTCTTACAGAAGGGATGCTCAATATACATGTTTTTACTGATTTATGGGTCGCAAGTTAAAAATGAAGTTGGGAAAAAACGAAATACATTACACAGCATAAAATTGAAAGGATAGTATAAAATATGCATAGGAATTTTATATTTTCAAGATTGCTATGTTTCGTGTGGGCATTTTAATCATTCTATCAATGAGTATATGATGAATACATTGGAGAGCGTGGTCAATTCGTTTCTCTCTCAAGTAAGAATGTATCGGGTGCTAAATTGTTTGATACATTTTTAACTCCTCCCATGCATCCGAATCCCCCAACCCACGTAAAGGAAGGGATTTTCCTTACCATTGCTGGATTGGCGTTGACAGCTATATCCACTCCATCTTGCTGTCCTATCACCTTCTGCTCCCTCAAATTACTCTATGTCAGGATGGGAGGTAAAACACAAAGAAAATATTTTATACATATAAAAAATAATTACCTTCATAGGGTTTTCAATGACATGATAGGTTGAAGGTAATGGAGAGCCAATTGCATTGATGTTCTAAAAGTTATGAGGAGTTTCACTAATTTATTATATTCCATATGGACATTGCCGTGTATGTGTGTCTTTTTTAAGGTACATCTAAAAAGGAGTTTAAGCATGCATGGGATAGGCATAAGGCTATCCTAACTATAAGATAAGGCTAGGGACTAATGAAAGTATTTAGAAAATTGGGCAGACTAGATGGGCCGAATGGTTCTTATCTGCCGTCACATTCTATGTTTCTATGTTTCTATGTAAATGAAAATGTCAGATATTTAAGATATTTTGCACACATTTATCACATTATCGATTTTGCTAGTATATTTTAGCTTGCGTGCTTATTCGCTCTTCATTTGATTTAACTAATAATGAAGAATCATTAGTTAACATTGCTTGTTCACATCAAGTCAGTAGGTAGAGGTGTTTATGGTGTTTGTTCTGTATGTACAAAAGTGTTTTTTTTTGTTTGGTTTTTAGCAGAATTGTGATCAACTTAAACGTAAGTATTTCATTTAATGGGACATTAGAGTCACCAGAACAATTACAGCTTAATGTATTTGTTTTGGTCAGTATAGCTAGTCCCTGCAGGCTTTTTGCAGTAAACACTGTCTTTTCAGAGAAAAGGCAGTATTTACATTACAGTCTAGGGACACCTTCAGTGGCCACTCCTCAGATGGCTACTAGAGGTGCTTCCTGGGGAAGCACCGCCATTCAGTGTCTCCACCCTCTTCATGTAAACAGTGAACTTTCCTCATTGAGATGCATTGATTCATTATATTGAGTTGCCTAAGGGTAAGCATTGAGATTTACTCAGATTTTCACTGAGCCAAGGAGGCAGATCAGAGGCAGAGCCAGCACTAACAGACAGGAATAAAGGTAAGATTTTACTATATTTATGGTTCAGGGGGACTAGATAGTGTTTTAACACTATATGGTCAGGGATACATGTTTGCATTCCTGATCCTATAGTTTTTATTTAAAGTATAGGGCCCATTTTTACTGATCTCACAAATGTACAATAGGCGTCAGAAAGTATTAGAACTGTGGGATTGTGATGATATCATAAATGGCTATTCATCAGACATTAACGTGTTGACTGGTATATCTACTGAAATAATTGAAGTTTAAACATAAAACAGTTAATGCCACTAGTTCTCTTTTTCTCTCTCTCTCTTTTTCTCCACATATTAAAATACAGAGCCATATAAACCTGAGAGCACAATGCATTATGGTACCTTAAAGCAATACTAAAGGTCGATATATATGAATTGGAATGAGAGCAGCCACTACTTGTTACAAAATTTGCATAATTGTTCCTGTCCATTAAGTTGTTCTTTTCTGATGGAGGTTTTGGAGGGAGGTAAGTTATAAAATTACCAAGGCTGAAAAAAAGGCATAAAACCCATCAAGGTCAAACTTTCCAAGGTAACATCCTCATAGAGCAAACTCACTTTTTCCTTTGATTTATTTTCAATGTAGTAAGAAAAATAAAATCTTACCTTTCAAAACTAAATACTTGAGAATTGTCCTTAAAACCAATATAAACAATAAAAATAAATGAATGTATATATCAGACTGCTCCACCCTGATGCAAATAAAGGTGTGGATCCAAGCAACTCCATATTATTATTATTATGATGATGATGATGATGATGATATTTATAAAGCGTCATCAAATTCCGCAGCGCTTTACAATGGGTGGACGAACAGACATGAAGTTGTAACCAGACAAGTTGGACACACAGGAACAGAGGGGTTGAGGTCCCTGCTCAATGAGCTTACATGCTAGAGGGAGTGGGGTATAATGACACAAAAAGGTAAGGATAGTATTAGACTAGTGACAGTTGCAGAAGAGGAATCAGTCGGGAGCTATTAACAGTTTAATTGATACGCTTTTATGAAGAAGTGGGTTTTTGTGAAGGAGTGGAGACTGGGTGAGCATCTAATGGAGGAGGGAAGCGAGTTCCACAGGAACAGTGCAGCCCTCAAGAAATCTTGAAGGCGAGCATCAGAGGTGGGAGTATGGACAGAAGATAGACGTAAGTCTTCAGCAGATTGTAAGGGCCTAGACACGAAATACTTGTGTATAAGGGAGGATAGATAGGTGGGAGCAGCATTATGTAGAGATTTGAAAACAAGAACCAGAATTTTAAATTGAGCTCTACAGTTTATAGGAAGCCAATGTAGGGACTGACAGAAGGGTGAGGCATGGGAGGTGCGGGCGGACAGGAAGATGAGCATGTAAGACCACTGAAAAGCGGATTACAGTAGTCAAGGCGAGAAAGGACAGTGGAATGGACCAACACCTTAGTCGCATCTGGCATTAAGTAGGGGCGGATGCGCGCAATGTTTTTGAGATGGAAATGACAGGATTTGGTGATTGATTGAACATGAGGCTTGAAGGAGAGGTCGGAGTCAAAGAGAACACCTAGGCATACTACAAGAGTTAGCACAGTGAAAATATACATAAAGAGAAGGAGTCTGTACATAAAAATAGAGAAATATAAACATTTTAAATCAGAATTGTTTCGCTTTTTTTCATATATGCAATAAGCTTTAAAAAAACAAAGAAAAAAAATAATAAAGAATGCTATAGTAGGGAATACCAAAGTGGGCAAATCTAATACAGTAATAGGTAATATAACAAACAGTAATGTTAAAGGGACACTATAGTCACCAGAACAACTACAGCTTATGGCATTTGTTCTGGTGAGTATAATCATTCCCTTTTGGCTTTTTGCTGTAAACATTGTCTTTTCAGAGAAAATGCAGTGTTTACATTACAGCCTAGTGATAACTCCACTGGCCACTCTTTAGCCAATCCATAGGAAAGCAATGTGAAGCTTTTGCGCAGCAAAGCACTGCTCTGTGCCAATCAGTATCTCCTCATAGAGATGCATTGACTCAATGCATCTCTCCGAGGAATGTTCAGTGCTTCCATGCAGACAGTAGAGATGCTGAATGCCAATAGTGACTGCTGCTAGAGGTGTTACCAGGTGTTACTAGGCAGTAATGTTAACACTGTCTTTTCCACAAAATATTAACATTAAAAATCCTGCAGGGACATGCTATATACACCAGAACTCTACATTAAGCTGTAGCTGTTCTGGTGTCTATAGTGTCCCTTTAATACACATAGGCATACTTATTGTTCACAACATGACCTCTAGTTTAACTTTATCAGTTTTTTTCCTACACTGAAATGATACATTCTCACCCTTCATTAAACTCAGTTATAGATAGGGTCACTGAGGCTTTGGTGTTAGTACAGACTATCTGATGCTATTAGGATGATTGTAGGTTCTTCTTTTTGTTTTTTTTGTTCGCAACCTTGCAATATATTACCTAGAGAAGACATCCACGTATCTTGTAAGGCTATATAGATATTGTGTTCAATTTAATCTGTATTTCCATTTCTATTCTTAATAAAATAAATTATATATTAGAGTAATAGAAATGCGCTGTTACAAGACAATGAAGCCATCATAATTCCAATTATTTTCTTACTAAATATCTTGATGTGTTTTAGTGTTAAAGACACATGTTTGATTTTAGTTTGAAACTTCAGAAAAGTGTTCATTAGGTACTAAAGTATAGGTCAGGGGCACGTGGGTTACCTTTACAAGGCACACAAGGCTGCCAACCCAAACAGATGCAGTCAACACAGGGCACTATACCATGGCAATACTGTGAATCACTTATAAAGAGCTAGAATGTAGTAAAGGGGTCTGCATCCATGGGAGATGTCCCTGTCTCAGACCAAAGGTAGGCAAGAGGGAGGGTGGCAAAAACTATCTGGCCACATACACAATACCACATAAGGCCAATAGCACACACAAAAATATCACACACAACCCATCTACACACACTTAATTTCACAGACAGCACACGTACAAAACCTCAGACTGTTTACACATATACACACACAAAACCACAAACAGCCCTGTGATAAAGTGAAGGCAGATAGGCTTATAACATTTAACCCCAGGGGGAGTATGTGTAGTATGTGTTGTAGGCAAGACAAACCAATGTTTAGTTATTGGCCCCTGGGGTGGAGCATTTGGAGAGCAGGGTGGGCCTATGCTCCACTCCTGATGAATGTAATGTAAGGACTGCCGGTTTGACCGCTAACACGAAGTGTTATCTAGGATTAGAGGAGGCCAACTATTTGGGTTCTCCTATTGGATGGGGGCTCCTTAAACTACAAGGGAGCAAGATAGCCGCCATCTACAATAGGCCACTTCCTGTAACTGAGAAGCTAGTCAGCCCTAGGTGATATGAATGTTCATGATTTGTGTTTGAAGGCTGCTCGCCCCGACGGGTCTGAGCTGGGGGGGAGGATATGTGATAAAGTGAAGGCAGATAGGCCTATAACATTAAACCCCAGGGGGAGTATGTGTAGTATGTGTTGTAGGCAACACAAACCAATGTTTAGTTATGGGCCCCTGGGGTGGAGCATTTGGAGAGCAGGGTGGGCCAATGCTCCACTCCGCAGTTTGCATACAACTGGGAGAAATAAGTTCCAGGCCAGAGTTTTGATCTGTCTCCAACCCACTGCTCAGTTGCAGATAATCAGCTGCAGCAGTGGAAATAAACCCCTCCTTGCTAGGCAGGTAAAGGGGGATTGCTGGCTTCCTCCCTGGAAGCAGGTAGGAGAGACTCTCTTCTCTCCTGTGAGAGAGTCAAGGAGACTGAGCACTGGGTGTGCAGAAGGAAAGCAGTTAAGGCTGGCTTGAAACACCGGGTGTGCAGAAGGAAAGCAGTTAAAGCTGGCTTGGAGCACTGGGTGTGCAGAAGGGAAAGCAGTTAAGGCTGGCTTGGAGCACTGGGTGTGCAGAAGGAAAGCAGTTAAGGCTGGCTTGGAGCACTGGGAGTGCAGAAGGAAGCAGTCAAGGCTGGCTTGGAGTACTGGGAGTGCATAAAGGAAAACAGCCAAAGTGACTGAGTGTTGGAGTGCAGTGTTGTTCTCTAATAAGGTTGGTGCAACCCAAAGATATGTTTTTGTTAGTTTAACCCATGATCGAGAGGGATATTAAAAGTTAGTCAGTGCTCAGACGAGCTAGGTTTTTGTTTAAAGGGAAACCTGTTATATTTATGTTTTAGTTGTGTTGTTGTGTGGACTTGCTAATAAAATTGCCTGGATTTTATGAAAACCAAAGGACTGTGCCTGTTTACCCTAGAGGACCGTGCTACCTGCAGACAAGGATCACAGCCCACATACACATGCAACACCTCAGACATTACTCACTACACACACATACTGCAACCAACTCATATACACACACTTATAAGAGAGATAACAACTTTACACATTAGGCAGCCCACATCCACACACATATAAACGCTAATTCCATAAACAGTACACATACACATGCATAATACCACTGACAGCTACATACAGATACATACCACCACAAACAGGGTACATACATATATAACACAAAAGGCAGCCTGCACACAATACTGCAAGCAACCCATACATACTCAACTCCAAACAACTCCCACTACACACACATGCACGTAATGCCACACACAAAATTGTATAAGCCAACCCCTATACACACACACACACACACACACACAATATTACAAACAACAATGCAGACACAAACTACCTGCAACCCCATAACACCACAAAGATCCCACACACATGCATAACACACACAATACACATAGCCCAGACACATAAACAGCCTCACAAAGCATCTGACTCATCAATACATAACACAGGCCAAATTCTTCAACATACGGGAATGCTTTTTCAACAAAAAAGAAAAATTAGTCAATACCCTTGGGTACTTTAAACCTTTTACTACATTAGCATAGCACAACCAAAAGGATTCCGACCCCGATATTGAACACTATTATTATGCCAATGTATGAGCAATGCCATTGGCTCCTATACCATAGAATTATTATTATTATTATTATTATTTATAAAGTGCAAACAAGTTGTGCAGCGGCAATTCATACTAATAAAGAAAACGGGAAGCACTTTGGAAATAAATTATTTTGTCTCTTATTTTTGGGATGCTGTGAAAATTGTGGAGAGTTAATGTTGGCACCTTCAACAAAATGGCTCAACACTACAACGTTGTCAAAGTAAAATCTCGAGTGAGACAAAATAGTAATTAACTTTTCCAAGAATTTTAAGGAACACTCCAATCATTTAAAGCACTTGTTTGCTAAAGTACTTTATGTGTGAAGAGTGTCCTCTTTTTTCATTGAACAAAAAGTGCTGATTTCAATAGAAATTGTCAATAGAAATCAGCACTTTGATAAATTAACTTTGTTATTCTCCCTTTGCTGTAGTTAAGCTGGAATCGCCCTGTTACTTTCTGGTAGTTTAGCTCAGTGGAGGTAAATTCAAGAGGCAGCAATTGCCCAGAGCATCTGCCTTGCAATGATGTCTCAGTGAACTGCATTGGGAAGTCTGCGATTGGACAGATACGGGAAGTCTGGGTGGTGAAAGAAGGGCACGAGACTTTAGACTCTAGATTTCATCTGGTGTTGTTTGTCTGCAGTATAGTATAATGTTCTTGTCGTTAGTCCATGGACATAGGTGGGTGGTTACTGGTTTGAGTTTTTACCATAATAGAGTGAAAGGTTAAATTGGAAGAGGAGATACCATAATAGAGTGCAAGGTTAAATTTTATGGACGTAGGTCTTTTTTTTTTTTTTTTAAATGACATTACTGACTGTAACTACCATGTTACTATATTATACATGAATAAATCAATCGAACCAGTAAAATACTAGTTAACTAATGGCTTTATTTATAATAGGATACACTGACTTCATCTGCTCTTTACACATTGCACTCACCTGCCTCTATGTCATATTTAAGATAATATTTAAAATATGAAAGATCTGAAAATTGATGTTTTAAAACAAAAAGATCTATACCATATTGATATTTTACATAACTAATGAGAAAAAAAAAGCCATTTGAAATGAGTAGTGACCAGAATATTATGTAGAATCTTCAAAGAGAAATGTATTATGTCAGCCGTTCACTGAAAGGTCTGCTTTTCTATGATTTGGGCTTTATTCTGACTGCAGGCCATGAGCTTATTGAATCCACATTTGCTGCCAGTGAAGCAACAGTTCAGTTCATATTGAATAACTGCTGAAGATTTGATGATAACTGCCGGTTCTCCTCTTTCTGGTGAACTGTTTGTAAGGGGATAAAAGCAAATACAAGGATTCAATGGATTTGATTGGGTCGTCATCCAGCTGACATTATAAAGGAAATGTGCTGTGCAGGCCAGTACCCTTTGTACGCTAAGCTTCATCTTATGCTCTTTGTTTTTTTTTCTTCTGTAAATATGTATTTTATGACTAAGCAGCCATACTGCAGTCATTCCTCTGGATGAAAATGAAATAGTGATAAGGCCAGATAAAGGGTTAGCCTTAATCTGAGAGTTCTATAAGACAGAGATCATCGACTTGGCTCTGCTCTCATTTTTTACATATTTAATATCTTCTTTTTTATTACAATAAAGGGCACCTTTCGTGAAACATTGACATAGTGCTGCTTAGTGGAAAAGAGAAGGTCAAGTATAGTTTGTACTATACAGCTTTCTATGCAATCCATAGATTTAATTCTATTAAGTTGTTTTTGTATTCTGATAGCTGACATGAAAGTGAAGATTGCATATATTGCCCTAATTTGTAATAGTGACGTTGCAAAATTTGGAGATTGCTAATTAAAACTATCCTATTAATTTATAGTCATCCTCTTGGAAGAGGATATACCATAATAGAGTGAAAGATTACATTTTATGGACATAGGTCTTTTTTTTTTTTTTACTTTACTGACTGTAACTACCATGTTGCTATATTATACATGAATAAATCTATCGAACCAGTAAAATACTAGTTAACTAATGGCTTTATTTATAATAGGATACACTGAGTCATGACTTCATCTGCTCTTTACACATTGCACTCACCTGCCTCTGTCATATTTAAGATAATATTTAAAATATGAACTATAACAGACTTGTATTCCTGACCCTAAAGTATTAAAAATCTAGCCCCTAAGCTGTAGTTATTCTGTTAACTATAGTGTACCTTTAAGTATATTTTAGTTAATATATTGGCTTGCAATCTTATCAACACATTATATGTATTGAATGTTTAACATCCTGGAAATGGCATTGTCATCTACATGTTTTTAGGATAATATAGCCACCTTAAGTAGTGAAATCTTGGTACTGTAGATGTATCACTAGTGTGTATATACAATATGTGCTTTTTATATACTATAAACATTTGGCCTAAATAGTTCATCCTCTCAGGGTGTGGAGTTGGTTCTAAATCTGCATCATTTAGCACAAGGTTCCCTAATTTGGTTCCCGTAAATCAATTAATCTGAAATCTTGGTTCTGGAATTTCAGGTTTCACCTATGTGGCATTTTGGTTTGTGTGAATTTTGTAATTTCAGGAAAAATTATTTAGACTAAAAAAAATTGCAAAAATGCACCTCCTAGAGTACTGCAAAATATATACATAACATAAATATCATGTATATATTTTGGAGTAGATAAACCTCGAAAGAATCCAGAATTAATTCCGGAGTCCAGCAAGACTCGCATCAAAAAGCTCCAATATGTCTAGAACATATTTTTTTGCACAGGGAACCCTATACAAAGTAGATGTAATCCATTTTTAAGTAAACTATACCTTTTATTGATGGTTTAAAAACAAAAAGACAAAAAAGGGGACATAGCAGCGCAAAAAAAAAAGAAAGCATATCCCAGAAAAATAGCATAACAAGTTAAGTGCATCGTGGCACTTAATCTTAGGCATAATATCTCAATATTCTGCTGAGGTTTTTAAACACATGCCCTAATGGTCAGTTGATTAGAGAAAAAGTTAAACCTTGTCCTGCCTTTGGTAAAGAGCAAACAAGATGCACCAAAACTGACACCATTAGTGAAAAAAACAAAAATAAAATAAAAGGTGTACAAAAGTGAATGCATAAAATTTAATGCACAAATGTAAAACATGAAATACAAAAAAAATTAAAAATATTAAAACTCAAAATAGGAAGGAAATAATGGTAACATATGTGGTTATGTTCAGCCGTTACTAGCCCTGGTTCAGTGACTTTCCTTCTTCCGAAAGTTATTGCAGAATGCACCCTCTCCGTGGCAGTCATTCTTCCACAAACTACCAAAAGGTCAAGAGCGGGACTTGGCCGCAAACCACATGGAACTCTAACTTGGCCACTTCGTCTTGCGGTTCCCGGTCACCTTGGTCCACTGTTTTGCCCCACTTCTGACCTGCTAGGAGAGCTCCCAGATTTTCTGTGACTGACAATCAAAGACATTCCAATGCAGCTCAATGAGAAGTATAGACAATTGCTGCCTCTTGAGTTTAACTCCACTGAGCTAACCAAAAAGGGAAGTTACATCCATCTGGCTGTTGTCTGCTTGACAGCCAGAGAGATGTAACAAGGCTAATTCATACAAGTGTAAATTTCTGAAACCTGCACTTTTTTGCAAAATTAAAAAAATTGGACATACTCTTTACACATAAAGCTTTCAGCAAACTGAAGTGCTTTAGGAGTCTGGGGTCTGGGTACACAAACCCAAGAGAAATTTAAGATTAAAAGTAAGGTATCCTGTTCCTCCACTTATGTGGTATATCTTCTCACATGTGGGTGTGGGATGCAGTATGTGGGGAGAACGGGTAGAAAAGCAAAAGTCAGATTCCAAGAACACAGAAACAATATTAAAAAGTGTATGTTAACACATTCAGTGCCAGTGCACTGCAATAACTGTCTCCTTTTCAATTTTAATACATTTAAATGTACAGTTATGGAACAGGTAACCCTGAATGAAAGAGGTGGTGACCTTATGATGGCTCTAAGGAAAAGAGAGGGTTACTGGATCCACACACTAAAAACCATGAAACCAAGGGGACTCAATGTGGATTTTGATTTAATTTGTTTTCTATGATGTATTGGTTTTCAGTACTTGTTTTGGTGTGTGTATTAATTTTATTCTAATATATATTTTTATAATATGCTGTTTACTACAGTGTTTTTCTTTCCTTATTAGAAGTCTCCTCTTTTTCTTGTTTCAAGTTTTAATTTTATAAATTTATATTGATTCCCATTTTGAGAATTTTTGTATGATATTTGTTTTTTCTTTCTGTTTAATTATGTGTTATGGACTTATATGCTCAATTCCGAACGATGGAACGCAAGTGGAACGCAATGCTTGTCGACTTCCGTCCATTTAGATGAAAACCAACGTGAGGTTTGGCCAGCAATTCCGGAACATATTATGGGCGTACCCTCAAGTACATTGAAGGTTGAACCCGGAAACGCGTCATCCAGCTGATCGCTTCGCGCCAAGACCGGACGGATTTTAAAGGAGATGTTCGGCATTATATTCCATGTCTGCATATGCACAGATCCTTGCTAGATGTCCCTGAAGAAGTTAATGATTGAACGAAACACGTAGAGCTTGTTCTTTAGTGTATAGAGTATTTGTATTTAAATTTTATTTTTATTTTTATGTATTTATTTATTTTACTATTTACCATCTGGCTTTCCTGCTCCTTTGGACCCTGAGAATAGGATACGTTTCCAACTGAGTCTAATGTGTCTGTTTGCCACTTCTATCTTGTAAGTGTGCCTTGTAATAAAGTGTGTTATTTTATTAAGATACTCTGCACTATTATTTCTATTTTCTTCCTATGCATGCCACTGATGATCCTAAAGTCCTGAAGTTATTACATTGTTATCCATCGTTATATGCCCTGTGAGTGTGATTATTTATATTTATAGCTCACATTTTGCAGCATTATTGCCCTATGCTTGACTCTATTATTTTGGTATTTTGTCTATATTGTCTTGAGGACCAAAGAGGAGTCCTTTCATCTACAATACTATTAATTAAGGGTAATTGTTGTGATTTTTTTTACTTATTACCCACTAAGTGTGTTGTCTACCTGCACACAGGTGTATTGTACTTATAATTGTTTAATATCACACTATAATCTGAGGACTTCTCTATAGTCCTAGATTTTCATATAAAATGGCTCACTCTATAAAGAAAGCACTTTTTTTTTTTTTTTTACTCAAGCATTTTATTGTTTTAACCCCTTAAGGACTGGACTGTTTTTGCGATGTTGTACATTTGCGACCAGGCATATTTTTACACTTTTGTGGTGTTTGTGTTTTGGCTGGAATTTTCCGCTCTCTCATTTACTGTTCCCATACAAATTATATATTGTTTTTTTCAGGACAAAAGGGGCTTTCTTTACATACCATTATTTATATAATCTCATGTATTTTAATTTAAAAAAAATACAAAAATCTGATGAAAAATTGAAAAAATACATGTTTTTTGACTTTTACTTGAAAAATCTTTTACTCATCTACAAAAGCGAATTAAAAAAACTGCTAAATAGATTCAAAATTTTGTCCTGAGTTTAAAAATACCCCGTGTTTACATGCTTTTTTGCTTTTTTTTGCATGTTATAGGGCTATAGGTACAAGTAGAATATTGCGGTTTCAAAACATAAATTTTTTAAATTTATCAATAGTGACATTGTAACACTATTATCTGTCATAAATCTCTGAATAACACCCCACATGTACATATTTTTTTTAAAGTAGACAACCCAGGGTATTCAATATGGGGTATGTCCAGTCTTTTTTAGTAGCCACTTAGTCGAAAACACTGGCCAAAGTAAGCATTCATATTTGTTTGTGTGTGAAAAAAGTAAAAAAACTAAATTGAACGCTAATTTTGGCCAGTGTTTGTGACCAAGTGGTTACTAAAAAAGACTGGACATACCCCATTTGCAATACCTTGGGTTGTCTTCTTTTGCAAATGGTATGCCATCATGGGGGTAATTCTCATTCCTGGGCTACCATACGCTCTCAAAGGCAACGTAACCAACCTGGCCATTTTCAATGTAAAATATTTGACCCATATATTTGACCTTGTAACTTTCAAAAATGCTATAAAACCTGTACATGGGGGGTACTGTTTTACTCGGGAGACATCGCTGAACACAAATATTAGTGTTTAAAAACTGGAAAACGTATCACAACAATTATATCATCAGTAAAAGTGCTGTTTGTGTGTGAAAAATGCAAAAAAAGTCACTTTCACTGACAATATCATCGCTGTGATATGTTTTACTGTTTTGAATCACTAATATTTGTGTTCAGCGAAGTCTCCCGAGTAAAACAGTACCCCCCATGTACAGGTTTTAGGGTGTCGTAGAACGTTACAGGGTAAAATACAGTGCTAGCAAATTCAATTCTCTGGAATTTCGGCCTGGGTTGGCAGGCAGGTCCCTTAAATTGCAATCAATAAAATTACTGAATTATGTAAAACTATTACATAAATACGCACGTAGAACTTAAATATATATGCATATTTATATATTTGAAGTCTACGTGTATATTTATATAATTATTTATGTAATTTTGTATATGGACATATGTATATATTTCTTATTATTTTTATTTATTTTTATATACATAGATATATATACAAATTCATTCTAAGTGTATTTTGATATAAATATATATATATTAATTTTAAAATACAGTTAGAATAAAATTTCATATGGATATATAATTTTTTTTTATTTTTTTATTATTTTAAAAATTTTTTATTTAATTTAAATTACTTATTATTTATATTTTATAATAATATATATATACAATATATATAGTTATTATATATATTATATATATACGTGTGTAATTTAATTATAAGTGTATTTTTATATTAATATAAGTACATATTAATATAAAAATACACTTAGTATGGCATTATATATATATGATATATAGACATATATTATATACATATAATATATGTCTATATATCATATATACACATATATAATTTTTTTTATTTTTTATTAACACTAACTTTATTTTTATTTTTTGATTTTACACTAGCAGGGAGACTGCCTGTCAGCACAGACAGTCCCCCTGCAGGCAGACACATGGACACCTATTGTGACCATGTGATCGCTGTGTTAAGCGATCACATGGCCACAGGGGTCCTAATCTGTGTGGGGAGACTGTCTGGGCTGCAGGCAGTCTCCCCACAACCGGAGCCACGCTGATCGCCGCCGGGGGAACGACGGCGATCAGGTAAGTAACGGAGACCGTTAGGACGGTTCAGGACCGTCATCGGTCCTCAAGGCAAAAATGCTGATGACGGTCCTGAACCGTCCTCGGTCGCTAAGGGGTTAAATAAATATGGTAGAGTATGGTGGGCAATGGGATTATAATTCTGAGCACCCTAACAAATATTTCTGCTGTACTAACAAAACAAAATTAACAACAAATAAAACAATATTTATACTATATATATATCATGGTTGGTTTCAAACAAAGTATATAAAGAAAACATTTCAAGTAGATGCCTCCCACAAAGTATTTATGAATAAGATATTTGCCATGTAATCTTCCTTACTAAACACTGAGGGATTTACAATACCATAGCTACAGATGTATTGAGATTCAACATCTGCTATAGGTAGATTATTATATGGTGATATTTATTAAGGTAACAAGCTCCAGAAGCAGGTAATCAGCATTACAGAATGCAAGACAACATTTAGAAATAGTCTGGTTTTCTACATTAGATTCCTACTGTAAGCTTTTATGCAAGGCTACTGTCACTGCTCTCACCATGCAATCCAGACAGCCATGCATGGTCACTCAACAGGGACCAGAAAAGGGATTTGAACCTGAGGCCTTCTGCATCCTAAGCCTGCATTCCTGCCTCCGAGCCGCTTCAGTACTTGTGGACCTAGCCTTGTTTATCCGGCATTGCCTGCAACACTAGGGGGCTAGACTTCACCAGTGGCTCCCACCTGCCAATCTACGTCCACCTGATGCAGATGGATCATCATCCCAGGTATATAACACTGCTTCTCCTAAGGCAGGGGTTCTCAAACCAGTCCTCAGGACCCCCTACCAGTCCAGGATTTGGGGATTACCTGGGTGTGTCTCAGGTGTTTTAGAAAAAGGGAAAAAAACACCTTAGAGTCTAAGGTGTTTTTTTTTTTTCTAAAGACCTTAGACACACCCAGGTAATCCCTAAACCCTGGACTGGTAGGGGGTCCTGAGGACTAACGTTGAGAACCCCTGTCCTAAGGGCTGTGTCAGTTTGTTGTTTCTTGTTTCCTGTTGCCTAAGACTGACTTGGCTTGTGATCTCTGCTTGTGGAATCTACGTTATTGCCTGTTTGCTGCCTGCCCTGACCTTTTTGATACTGTGTCTGACTACTCTTCTGGATTTGCCTTTGTCTGCTATATAAAACCAAGAAAATACAGGGCGCCATATTCACCAGATGAATAAATGGGGGTAAAGAAAGGATATGTATAATACAGTTTATTGAAGAAACTTAATAATATATAAAATGCACCAACAATATGCCAATAATTAAAAAAAATATATATACATAAAAAGCCTTAATAGGCTAAAAGACCCATAGGTACAGCAGCTCTAAATAACATGAAAAAGTGCAAATGCTAAAGTGCAGACAGTGCAATAAAGTGAGAGAGTGCAACTCTCATCACTACAAGAATGATACACACTAATAATGCCCACACACAATCTCATAAGCAGCAAACATGTAGAGCAGAAACTGCTAATACCAAAACTGGAGGGTCCCAATGTGGCTCAACGCGTTTGTCCTTCAGACTTCGTCAGGAGCTTCTTAATCCTCTTCATCTTCTTTCCCCTTGTTACCTCGTACACGCTTATTATTCCTGTCTAGCCCACATGCACAGGTTCACAGCCCAGGTAGCTTCTTACCTGGTTAGCACGGGCTGTATTTATCTGCAAGGGTGAGCATACATCTCTGCACTTCGGACTCTAACCAAGGTAAGCCGTGACATAACGAACTGACCCTCCATAGAGTCCACAGAGATGTGCAAGCTGCTTACCCAACAAGTGTCCAGCCTGGCCCAGACTGTTTGGGAGCTGCAGCGAGAAGTAAAATTTCTTAAAGGAACAGTACTCCCAGCCCCGGAACCTGCTTATTCTGAGCCATTTGTTGTTATGCCTGAGAGATTTGATGGTAGCCGTACATCTAATTCAGAATTCTCAAAAAGTATCAATTTCTTACTACAAAATCCTAATTTATGGTCTTTGTTCCCTATAATGAACAGTGCTAGGGTGAGATTACCTAACCACACACCCTCCTTGTGTACCACACAGATTTAGTAATAATAAGCATTTGAAGGTTTTATGTATAGTTAAATTGTACATATAAGGCACGGTTGTTTAGGGGTATATACATCAACAGCTAAAGCATAGCCTTCATATAGGGTTTGCAATATTGACAGTCTGGGTCATGGGCATAGTGCAGACATGCGGTTACTTTTCCACTGTCCGTATGAATGAAAGTTTTGTAAAAACATGAAGATGTTGCATATGTTAAAAAGCATATTTCTTCTTGTACCTGCAAGGATATGGTTGGGACGTAGTTCAAACTGAGTATCAAAAGTCTCAAACCACAAAAGCTAAATTTTATATGCTTATCAAAAAAACAAGTTTAACCCATTAGCAAGTACATTGGGTGGACTCTTCCCTAATTCGGCTCTTTGTGAAATTATTATATTATTTATATATCCTCTTCTGGGTCTGCAAAAAGCTTTCAATTTACCAATATAAATATAATACAGTAGATTAGAATTGCCTCAATTATAAATGTCAGAAATTATCTGATCTCTATTAAAAATACCATTTCATCATGACCATATGATCAATGACGCATACTAGATGAATCTTACTTTGGTAAAAAAAACTATCCTATACATCCATAATTTTTTTTAAAAAATTATATATTTTTTTTTTTTAACAATCAATATGGATAACATAATTTTTTTTTCTTTGACTCAAATAATGCAATGCACTTTAAAAGTAGAGTTAACTCTGAGCTGGACAATACTCCCCTAATAGTACCCCTTTATAAGGGAGAACCATCTTCTTGTCCATTTATACTTTTTTTTTTTTTTGTGAAAGAATCACTTTTAGGATTAGTCAGTATGCAAAGGGAAACGTGGATCCACGATTTGAATAGCAGAGGTTTGCGGGGCCCCTTTTACGTGATATGTAACAAGCGCTTTTCCTGCAAAGGCTCATATTAAATAATCTCCAGGAGTGATAGCATGCAATGGTTTCATTCTTGCCGGCTGTACAGCATTTGACCTGTTGTAAAAACACTAAAGGCTTGCGTTAAGGAAATGCAAATATTCTTCACTTTACTATTTAAACTCATAAACAATAGACTTTAACACATAACACACCAATTCATTACAAACCATAGAACTCATACTCCGCAAACATTGTAATATCACACATGTTGTCATCTCACAAAACAGAACACAACAGACGTAGTAGATACACATAATGGACACCCAGCAGAGGTTCCAATACAAAAAGCACATTCATGGACACGCAACTAAACCATAACCAATCCAAAATAGGTTAACAAAATAAGTAAATACATTTCACACTCTGTGTCCCTCAGAAGAAACACAGTTAGACATAATGAAGGTTCCTATGCTTGTGATAGATTACAAATGCAGTCTTAAACTAACATCTCTGATTAAATATGAAACTCCATTCTCATACCTATGAATAAAAGAAGCTTTTAAAAAAAATAATAATGAACATTTCTGCAAACTATTTGACCTCTACAGACAACCAACAGAAGATAGATCACAAAACTCTGCAAATGAACAGGAAAGTTTAATAAAACAGGAAGTAGACTATTGCAATCACAACAATTAGCTACATTGTAGAACAGACCACAAAACAGAACCTCTCAGAGCTGTTAGAACTACTCCAACTCCCACTGCTCTTGGACAACAGCAATAATGCTAGTATTCAACAGCCCATAAAACAGATATTTAACAGTTTATTAGGCTGGCATTTCAATCTATATCAATAGATTGGGACAAACTGATTCAAATATGTTTTAAAAACAACACAGTAACATATTAATCTACTCGCTTGTTAAGTTGCACACTTTGTGGCATACCTAGCCACTTTAGTTCATATTGCAGAACATTTAAAGGTTGTCTGAAACAGCTGTGTTAACCTGGTGTAAAAATGCCGAAAGCTGTTAGCATTCCTATGGTAGTTTCACGAACAGTGACTTTATACACTGTTCATGAAACAAATAAAGTACCGAATAGGAGCCCACACACAGAGGGTCGTGTGGCTCCCATTAACCGATTTCAACATTGTAGCAATCGGTGGATAAGTGCTTTCCTAGGTGGCCGTCGTTCGGCTACCGACTACGCGGCGCTCGTCCATCTTGGATCTTTTGTTATACCAGCGGTGTTTGGTCGTCGAGCGCCTGGAACTAAAATCGGCTACTCAACAGCGCGAACACCGCTGGACTTCTAGGCCGTGCGGGAGCACCGGTCCTTCGGTACTTTATTCCCACATATGTGTTCTGTACTTTTCAGATGAATAGAAAATGTGTGTTTCGTACGGCGTTCGGTTATTTAAGCTGGGATCTGAGCGGTACTTTCACAAAGTGTGCGCTCAGACCCTGGCTATCTACCGAACGGTCATTCGGTAGAATCATGTATAATATTGAAGTTATGCAATTTTATGTGAAAAGTCTGTTCTGCTGTATGGAGGGATAATCCACTTAACAGGATATTCTAGTGGGAGTATCCCTCCCGTACAGCAGTACATGGTGGGAGAAATGCCCTGTATTTTCAGTTCCCCATGTAGTCCACTACTGTATAACCCCATGTGAAGTGACTAAGGAAACCCCTTGCATGGGGAATCACAAATACTGAAGCTGTGAATAAAATTGTCAGTTGACAATTCCTGTGTCAGGAATTATCCTTTATGTCATGCCATGGACTTCTAATAATTTGTAACTCTCTGTATTTCTCCTTGTCCCCAAACCAGCTGGTGAGGAGCCCAATGAACTGGACAAAACAATGTAAGGTTCAAGGTGACTTCTAAGGTTTAATGGACTGTTTAACAGGTTATATTCAAGAGGAAGCAGGGGTGGTCTTACAAGCATTATCCAATAATAACATAATTCATCAATCTTATCTCAACATATCTTATCCTATAGCTAGCTTGCAGGTGTAATAGGGTAGTACTCATTACAGTTTTAATTTAACTACGCAGTTGAAATAAAAAGTTACTATGCAGTTAGAATTACAGAAATAGAAGACATGAAATAAGACCAATGCTCTGAGACAGGAAAGCTTATAGCTCTGTCTAGGGATATATTCACTAAGCATTGTATATAAACAAAGTATTATTTCCAGTAGCTGACATGTGCCAAGTTAGCCAATTTTAAACAGACTGGGCATCCGGTCATCTGTAGCTTGAGCCTTGGGTCACTAAGCATTGTATATAGGCAAAGTGTATTATTCCCAACAGGGAGGGTACTGTTATGGTTCTCACCATGCCATCCATATGGCCAGACAGGTGATTTGAACCTGGGCCCTTCTGCATCCTAAGCTTGCATTCCTGCCTCTGAGCCTCTTCAGTATTTGTGGACCTAGCCTTGTTTATCCAGCATTGCCTGCAACACTAGGGGGCTAGACTTCACCAGTGTCTCCGACCTGTCAATCTAAGTCCACCTGAGGCAGATGGATCATTATCCCAGATATATAACACTGCCTCTCCCTAAGGGCAGTGTCAGTTCGTTGTTTCTTGTTGCTTGACTTGGCTTGCGATTCATGCTTGTGAAATCCTATATTATTGCCTGTTTGCTGCCTGCCCTGACCTTTTTCATACTGTACCTGACTACTCTTCTGGATTTTCCATTGTCTGTTACCTCGTAGCCAGTTATTGTTCCTGTCTAGCCCCTGTGTAGAGATTCACAGCCCAGGTAGCTTCTTACCTGTTTACCATGGGCTGTGTTTATCTGCAAGGGTGAGCATACATCTCTGCAGTTCAGACTTCAACCAAGGTAAGCCATGAAAGCTATGAATGTTGAGCTCTTTGCTATTAAACATAATTTTCCCTATAGGTGTATTACAATCCAGTGAGGAGTTATAGTCTGCATTACATAGATGGCTATATTCTCATACAAATTAATGTGGTAACTTTGTCCATCATGCGTGTGAAATGGTTGCCCCTCAAGCCTATGAACCATCACGCTGCTATGCAAAAAGTGAAATAATGATCAGGACGGTTCCCCCACTGTCTAGTTAATATAAGGTCCTGAGAATGTCCTCCAGTTTTTTAAGTGTTCAGTGGGATTTGGTATAGTGTTCAGGTAACATTTTTCATTTTTTTTTTTTTTTTTAATTTCCACCCACCTGCAAATGTGTGAAATTACATATTTTTATTATTTTTACAAAATGTAATATCTGTATGAAGGCTCATGAATTCCTATGTATGTTGATCATATTGTTAAAGCAGATTTTAATGGCCATTGGTTTACTATGACACTATTTTCTGTTAATTAAGTCACTTATTGTTAGTGCATGTTAAATACACCTCGCATGTCTAGAAAACCTTTCATAAATACGTGCAGAATGACTTTGTATCAATTAACATTGTGAGCTCATTTTGGAGGGACCTACATTTCCTGTATGTCATACATGTTTTCTTAGAATTAAATGTTTGTCTTGTTTCCTATTGTACAGTGCCATGAAATATGTTCACGCTATGTAAATAATCGCAATTGGAATTATACCATTATTTAACACTTTTTTCATAGTGCAATATATAACAGAAATGAAACTGGCTTTTATTACTAACATATCATTGGAAATGCAATTCAGCTGCAATCTGCTGTAAAATCTTCTCCAAGCAACAATTTTATTAATTTTATTCATATAGATGGCCAGAGGCAACACACGCTGTACATGATTTAAACGAAATTATAACACACTTGTATGTTTGAATATAATTTCCTTTTAGTTATGGATCATCTTCCATGGAGCAAAATATTCTGGATGAAATCTGAAAAAACATATTAGCAAAGTTCGTAGAGACTCCATGGAACTCCGTTTGTAAAATTTTGCACGTTGCAAATAAAACATTTCGTTCACGTAGCCAGAAAACTACATGGAAAATAAAAAGGGTGGAAATTGCAAGAAGTGAAAAAGAACATTTATTTGCACTGAAAGGAATATTTTTAAGAGCCATATAAATACTTTACATTTTTCTTGAAATATGCTCCTTCGTAGTAAGGTTTATGATACAGTTATGTAAAAAAGTGAAATAAAAATGTATGAATAGAAGGAAACAAAAAAATAAAGTCACTCAAACCACAACAAAGTGGGTGAGCGAAAGCTGGATAGTAGGTAAGTATCTTGTTTAAATAACTGTTAAGTTTAGCTGGACTAAATGTACATATATACTCACGTGTCTCAAAACTAGAAACAAAGTAAGAAAATGAATAGCCTTATAAGGCTTCTCCACTAACTCATAATTGGAGTATAGGGTCATCCAGTAAATTGCTTAAACTAATGGTAGCTTTATTAGACTGCTTGTTTTAGCCCAGGATTTGCCCTGTCCCCAATCTAGATTAACATAAATATACCATATATCTACTGCTTTATGACACATGTTTATACCTATAAGAATAGGTGGAGGAACGTGAGATGTTTACATATTTCTTCCATTATATGTGTAAATAAGAATTTAGAATCCATATGTATAATTTACATCTATTAAATGATTGTAACCATCTTGAATTAAACTATACTTTCAGTATTGACGGTGTTACCTTTAGACTGAATGTTTGATATATAGGCTGTCACAACCTTAGTTTATTAAAATCCCAAACCAGGTTTTTTTTTTTGTTTGTTTGTTTTTTTTTTAAAAAGCATTGAAGGGGAAACATTTCAGGCTGGAAAGGAATGATTACATCATCCTAACTTAACATGCCCATCTACCGATGCCCTAACTGCTGAATGGCTGGGCAATTAATCTACCAAGTGAGTCTCTCCCTATATAAGGGGGGCCACACAGAGTGCCTCTTTTTTTCCCTGACGAAGGTGCACACGCTTGTGCACCGAAACGCGCGTCAGGCATTATGTTCTGAGTGGGTGTTGGGCACCTATGATTATTTGTTTGAAATAAAAAAAATGTATCTTTGTGTTTTTTTTTTTTTTTCTATTAACACATACCTTTATCAATTTTTTATATTATATATAAATAGTAATATTTCTCATCCCTCCTGGGTGGTATGTTTATTCCTCATTCTAAGGTACTCTACCAATGGCCTGGTATATAAATAAATCTATATTTGTTTTTTATTTGTGATGAATATGTAATATTTAACTATATATGTGTGTGTACATGTATTTATATTTATCACATATTATTTATATATATATATATATATATATATATAATTTTTACTGCTCCTCCTGTTTCTCTATTGGTCTGTGACTAAAATCAACATTTAGTGATTATTCACTAGTGATCAAAAATTTTATTTATTTTTTTTACATTAATTTTCTCTTTTTTTTGGCACCACTTCATTAACGTTTAGGTTCACCTGCCAGCATCATGTCAAGCCTTTAGATGAGTCCTACACTAACAATTAAAATGAAATCCAACACACTCCCTTATCTACTAAACAGCTACTTTGGTGCTGACCGATTTTGTTAGTTTTATTAAGAACACCTAATCTAGGCAAAAAATAATGGGGGTTTAGTTAAATTAACAATTACTGTGCTGATTTCAACTAAAAGGCAAAATCTCTGCTGAGATAGAAAGCAACTCTGTTATATGGTTTTGTAATAAAATTGTAAATAAACACATAGAAAGTGCTCAAACTTTCATGATTCTTGGGCAGGCTATGAATGAAATGCAATAATATTAGTAGATAAAGGGACATTCCCATAATCAATTACAAGAAAATGAATCACTGTTTAGAAGATATACACCAAACAAAAAGATGTGTGCATTTAATTAAGCATTTTTCCATTGGGAGTAAAGCTAAAACAAATACTAAAAGCATCAGTTCGCTTGTCTGCTGACTTTGAAAGCCCTTACCTTGTAACCCTGCCAAAACTTTTTGTGACTGTCCAATCACAGACTTCCCAATGCAGCTTAATAAGAAGTCTTTGCAAGGCAGACACTCTGGGCAATTGGCTGCCTCTTGAGTTTAGCTCCACTGAACTAACCAAACCAAGAAGTTAAAGGACCATTTGTCTGACAGCCAAAGGTGTCTAAGAATTTTAACTTTCTACTGAAATCTGCACTTTTTGTAAATGGAAAAAAAAAATGCCACACTCTTCACCCATAAAGCACTTCAGCAAGCTGAAGTACCTTAGGGGTCCATACTGTTCCTTTAAGTTAATGTGTCTTCTGAATACATGCTAAATAAATTTGAGCAGAGTCAATGAGTTACATGTAATATATAAAAAAGGAACCGTATTAATAAAATCCTTAATATAGAACAAGTTACTGATAGAAAAGGAAAGAAAACAGAATATGTTAATTAACAATTGTTATCTGGTGCTTTTCAGTTGTTTTGAGCTCAAATTATTTCTGTAGACAGCCTAAGACAGTAGAATTGGTAATTTAGAGAACACAGTAGTACATTATTTTTAGGAGATAGAAAATAACAAAAATGAGCAACTGAAAAACAATATATTTATTTTTCTCTTAGCATAAAGTTCTAAAACAATGGCATATCAAACTGTGTGTTTATATTTTTTTAAATTAAATAAAAAATACAATAATAATTTAAAAAATATATCACAAATTCATCTCTCCTTATCGAAGGTGAGCGTGATTCAAGTGAAGCATAAAAAAGTGTGTATTTTTTTCTATTCCAGTTGACTTTGGTTGGGTCACAGTGATAGATCTTAATTCTGTTTGATGTCTCACAGCTGATAGCTCAGACTGAAAGATCTCATCATATCAAACAGAATTACAACATAGCCCTATTATCTCATTAGAGTCATTTTGAAGCTTAACCCACCCCTTGATGATTAGAAAAAAAAATGACAGAGTAGATTAAGACATATTTTACCAGTCAATTCCTTGTGAAACATTCAAATTTGCTATAAATCACACCATGAATTGCAAATTTCAAGATTATGCAGTGCACTATAATTTTGTTACACATAAGTTACAAGCATGCTCGGATCTGCATGTTATGGATAATTAAGTCATAAACCTTTGTTAAAAACAATATTTTAACATATTTCATCAAGATACATCAGCCTTCTTCATTCATAAACCATTACATCTGAAACTATTTATTTATACACTTAAGGGTTTATTACTAAATATAGAAAAAAAAACTATGTTGCATGGGAAATTAGTTTGTTAGTTGAAGAAAAAAAAGGTATATGACAATAAGATCAAAAATAGATGCACTGACCAAAAGTTATTCAAAGTGCATGAACAAATTTTAACAGTGCAATATAAAGTACATTATACAATAAAGTGCATAAACAAATATGTGCAGTGTTTCACTTGTGTACTTTAACCTTAATGTGTGACAATCAAGTACACACAATAAATACAGACATTTAATAATGCTGTGCATTATTTAACTTGTGCAAATAACGCTGTGCAATGTGTGACAAAAAAGATCACTCACTTACAATATATAACACCATCTTGTGGGTTCACCTCATATAAATTGCAATGAAGCAGAAAAAGAACGGCGAGAGAAAAGGACAAAATAGTGTAATACTTCAAAATATATTTTAACAGGTAAGCACATAGATCTTTACTCATAAGCCAAGAGCAGTATAAGTCTGCTTAAACTGTATCAGCTCCAGTACACCTCTGATAGAAAGGGATTCAGATCAGCAGCATTCTAGGCAGACTTTGTAACAATCAGGTTCCAAACTGTTTTTAACATATAAAATCTTTAAAATAACCATACACCCCTTCGTGGTATACTCTGTCCTAATGAAGGTGCATGATAAATAACTAGAGTAGACGCCGGCTGTCTCTAGCTCCGGTTCTCGGGCGCACTTTGAAGTTCTTCGTAACCATAAAAGTGATGACTTTGTACAAAGAAATTTTGTCAAGTTTTGGGCTCTGTGAGTAGTAATCCAAATACATACTCAATATGAAATAACTAGAACTGATAAGATATATCCATCTTCCTCTAGCTTGGAGTTGTAACCAAATGGACTCTCTGGATGACTCAAATGTTATAGTTGAATTATGCAACTGAATGTTTATAGGTATAGTGCTATTTGTTTTGTGTTTTTTTTTTTTATTATTATTGACAACTCGTTTGGAGCATTATGACTGCTTATTTGATGTTATTAATTTGTCAATGAATAAAGTATGTAATAAAGACTTATAAAAAAAAAAGAGAAATTTAAAAAAAAAGTGATGTGCTTCATCAGTTCTGCCGATCACATCTAATTCTGCCTTTTTAAGTCTGCATGAAGGGGCATTCATATTAAAGGAAGTCCGATAGTTCTATCTCCTTACTGGCTATCCTCCAACCATGGTAATCTACATAGTTCCATCATAAAGTTCTTCAAAGCAACTTGAATAAGAGTGAGCCTCAAAAAAATGAAGTCCTTCTATAATTCTCCCAAAGGATAAAATGTCAGACAGTAATGAAAAAGCAAAAACAGGATAACCAATAGGAAGATAGTACTACAACATTTAAGAAATCCCTGGACATAATACTGTGTTGGTGGGAGTGCACTCTCCACTACCAGAGGAAATCAGTATGTTCCTAGCAATATATATATTTAAATCTCTAAAACACTATAGCCTAATATATTGATGTTAATCCATCTCCTACCATTCCAGTGCTGCTCTCCATGCTTACATGCTCATTGTAGTCTAAGAGTTCATCTTTAAATCAATAATTCTTAAAAATTCAACTAGACAAAGTCTGATGTGTGATAAACCTAACTCTGCATTTTCTTAATTTCTCTTTGGTTACCTTTAGTTGTATACATTTTCTAGGTAATTCTTTATTGTGTTTCTAACTTTCAGCTATTATTGCTTATTTCCCAGACTTTTTTTGTTATGTTGTAAAACATTCAAACGGTTTGGATTAAAAGCCAGTGACAAGATTAAAAAGAGGTTTCATGGTTCTGTGTTTAATGAACACTGGACCAATTCATCCAGTTCTACAAGAGGTTAACTGGACTGTTACGGCTGTAACTCCAAGCTCTGAGAATGGAATTTAAGACGGAAGAGGCCGCATTAGTCACTTGCAAAGGCTGATGAATATCCCTGGCTATCTTATTTAAACATGCATTAACTTTGGTTATGCTGCTTAGCAAATCACGGTCTTTGTACTTTCCATGAGAAAGGTTAAACTGTACGTTCAGGCCCTCAATCTCCAATTAAACATCTAGGAAAGCACTGATTAAATACCAAATCACGAACGCAGATGGGCAGTCAAACTGATAAAAAATGGAACTGTGTCTTTAGGAAATATTAAAGTTAATTGAGAAAAGTCCATACTTTTTTTTATTTTTTTTATGGTGTTTTTTATTTTTAGAATTATATGTGACACTATATTGCTGTGACTATATTTCAAGTAATATGTAAAACAGAGAAAAAAAACAACAAAATTAATTAGCAAAGTTTTATATGGTAAGATTTCTGTGTAAACACACTCATTATATACATTTACCTTAACATCCTATGAGTTTATAATTATCAAATCCACCCACAGTCCTTCTTCCTGTTTATTCTGTATTCATTTTATTGTAGAATAAGCACTGCATAGCTTTGATAATATTCCAATTAGCAGATTCTAAAAGGAATGCTCCATTCATATGATCTTTGTATTCCAGAAACCAATCTATTCACCATTTCAACAAGAAATATTACTAAGCACCACAGCAGTACAGTTAGTGCTTTCATGAGAAAGAGTAGGAGGATCGGCTGGACAGAGGCAGCAACACCAAACACTGGTTAAGAGCACTCAATGCCTTGCTGTACACTATAGGGATGGGTCTACTTATTTATAATTACTATTTAATAATAGTTATCTTTTTACAATAGAAAGTCTACCTTTTAAAGAACAAAAATTGTTTATATACCTAGATTCCAGACTTAGATAAAAATAGACATGGGAATTTCATGGCAGAGCAGCTCACTTTCAAATCTTGGATCCACAAATAAAACATTTCCAAATAGTCTAATAGTCTATAATCATACACACACAAACACATATGGACACTGCAATCGGTCACACAGAGGAATTTATTCACAGAGGCACACAGTAGTATTGTACAACATTTGAGTAGTGCCTACGATGAATAAGGGAGCATTCTGACTGGGGGGCTCCAGGAAGGGAGGGCAAACACCAAAGCCACAGTGGTAAATTAAAAAGAAGTCCAGGCACTCCCAGTAGTTTCCTGAAGCAGAAAGTCTTTTATTTAGGTACAGCATACAGCAATGTTTCAGCCCTTTGTCAAAACTGCCTGAATGAAAAAACTACTGGGTGCACCTGGGTTTCTTTCTAATTTCACAGATGCGTACAGATACACATTCACACATACAGGTGTACACACAAATACACACTCCTCATTGCACGTGCAGCTACACAAATAAAGACTCACAGTCACACAAACAGGCATACAGATTGACATAAGGAAAGAGAGAATGGTGGCGCCACAGAGATAATATATAAAATGAAATATAAGCAAGTAGTAATATAGAAATAAACAATGACTTATAATACAGAGAGAACAATAAAAATAATAGGTGTGTGTATGTATGTATGTGTGTGTATGTGTGTGTGTATATATATATAGATATTAGTCCAGTAAAACCTTTGAATGAGAGAATAATCACAGTTCTATCTGAGGTAGAGACGTCTATGGAGTAGTGGGATCGAGATGTTCGTGGGATCCGTATGAAAGAGAAAATAAAATCTAATAGTGCAATAAAACTCAACTAGGTAGCAGCCAATAAAAGAGGTCTATATGGTCCTACTCACGTTTTTGAGAGCCAAAAACTAGCTCTACTATAAACAGAGTACAGTGGTATAATCCCCACTTATGGGATACGT
The DNA here is from genome assembly GCA_933207985.1 of Pelobates cultripes. Taxonomy (NCBI): domain Eukaryota; kingdom Metazoa; phylum Chordata; class Amphibia; order Anura; family Pelobatidae; genus Pelobates; species Pelobates cultripes. Next base: position 74,641,993 of record OW240914.1, on the reverse strand, counting down.
AAAAGAGTGATTTACAACACTCCATCATGTATCCCATGAGTGGGGATTATACCACTGTATGCTGTTTATACTTCAAGCATCTCCGTGAGTTGCAAACACATAATGAGTTACAGAAGAGTGGCACCAGCACTGCAGCATTCCGTGTGGGATCTATAGTGTCTCACTGTCATTGAAGCAGGATAAGATGATGCTCTAGCCAGCAACCTAACACTTTGCCAGATAGGGACCTTGGTATGAAGTCATATCTACTTAGGGGCCCTCAATGTACCAGGCGTTTGTCTAGTGAGCCCTGTGTTCAGTCTGGCATATATATATCTCAATGATAGCTTATTTTGATATCTATTTTAAATATATAACAGTGCATTGATTGTAGCACTGGAGATTAGCTAAAGAATTGTAGATCAACCGTTCCCTAAAACAAGAATTTCAGATCAATACAGCATATATATATATATATATATATATATATATTTTTAACAAAATAATGAATTATGGTGAGTTATAAAAAAAAAATATATATATATATATATATATATATATACATGCATATAAATAGCTGAGCAAAGCAATGGATGGTTTAGTGAATCATCCCCTTATTTCTTTAATCTAATTATGTATCTTGAAGTATCAACTAGACATAGAATCCTTCAAAAAACATGTATACTCTCTGTAAAGTGCCTTTACAGTATTATCTTACACATTTTTTAACACCCAGGACTTTTAATGTAGTGTAAGAAAAAATAGACTTTGGTGCTAAAAACAAGCAGATTAATATTTCACTTATATGACAAATTCAGATATCAAACAGCGGGGCTGAGAGGGACAACATACAACCCAGACAAGCTTGCTCAAAGAATAATTCAAAACTGTACAGAGCTTCAATGAAGCTGTTTGAACTTCCCTTTAACAACACAGGAATTGTAAGAAGTTGGCAAGATCGCGTGCGCAACATCTGAAGGATCACTGAGCAGCCATCTTAAAATCACTAAGAGAATGATTTCTATTGATTCCTGCTCCCATTCTCAAAACAATTATCACCAAGAGAATTGATTCACGTTGAGCAAGCTCTTGTTCTCCTTAAATTTGCTATCATGAATTTTAATGACGCAGGCGTATGACCTTTCAAATAGACTATATTTCGATTGGCTTTTGGTCTTCATGTCATTCTCACAGTTTGCTGAAGCTGTAAACTCGGGAGAACAGAATTTGTCAAGAAATCAATCTACGAAATCCAAAAAGGTCAAGGCAGAATGCAGTGTACTAATACATTTCATCAAACAGAAAGGCTTACGCTCTCATATCATATTTAATAAAACCTGATAAGATTCAGTTTAGTAATTGTGTTAGCATTACCACTGTATAGAAGTCACGGGGTTAATGTAATATGTATTCTGTTGAATGAGGGAAAAAGGGAAGGAATCAGAGGAAAAGAAATTCAATTATATTATTCCAATTTCTCAAATCTGAAAGAACATGTTGATCATTCACAATCAGCTCTAAGATACAGGGGATGAATAAGGAAATAAAACAGAAACACTTAAAAATATATTACATTAATGAACTGATTAATACAAAGTATTGGATATGGAGTAGCAACATTTTGTTGGAACTACTCCCACGAGAGGTATCTGCTCTGCCATACTGACACCATAAAATCTGTGCAGATATTTAGGTCTAATATATAAATCTTAGCACTTATGTCTGCCTAAACAAATCCATTTCAATATAACCTACCACTGTTTAGTGATCCCTGCTGTGCTCTCAACAAGCTGCTCCAGAGCAATACGGTAGTTAGCAGCAAAAAGATAAGCACATCAAACACCAGCTCTACAGAGCTTTCAGCAAACAAACAATGGTGTGTTCAATTTAGAAATTTTGCTTTATTTTTGTATATCAGAATTTTAAAGTTGGGAGACTACACATAGTGTGACGTAGAACACCTCCACCTTTTTGTGATTCCTCCAAAATAGTGGAGTCACTTGGATGCCTCACAAAGATATTTTGTTTCTCTTTTTCATGTTGAAAGGAAGACTATAGGGTCAGGAAAACAAACATGTACTCCTGACCCTATAGTGTTAAAACCAGCATTTAAGTGGCTTGCCCCCCTTTAGCACCTAAGAAAAGATTAAAACAAACCTTATTTCCAGCGCTGTGCAGGTCAGCCTCTATGGTTGAAATCATTAGAATTGATGATCTCAGCCAATCTAATGGGAAAGCATTGGATTAGTTGATATCGCCCAGGAGGAGGTGTGGAAGCGGGGACAAACGCAGGCCAGGCCATTCGGCATCTTCTCATAGAGATGCATTGAATCAATGCATCTCTATAGGGAAAGTACAGTGTCTCCATGCAGAGTGTGTAGACGCTGAATGGCAGTGCTGCACAGTGTACAGCACTAACTCAGGAAGCACCTCCAATGGCCATAGTCTGAGGAGTGGCCACTGGAGGTGTCCCTAGGCTTTAACGTAAACACTAACTTTTCTCTGAAAAGACAGTGTTTGCATGAAAATGCCTAGAGGGACTGTCTAAACTTACCAGAACAACTACAATGAGCTGTAGTTCTGCTGACTATAGTGTCCCTTTAATGTATTTATGAATGTCGTCTCGATTAGGTGTTTGGGGTTGTAATGTTGTGCTCATATTTATTGTTAGCTGCTGCAATTACGTTCTAAAGCACTAGGGTTGTGGTCTGCATTAATGAAGAATTAAAACTGATACAGCACTGTGTTTGGCTTGCAATGTTTAAGTGATGCCAAAATATCCAGTGGACCATTTTAGATCAATTGAACCAGGAATAGTGAGTTACTCCACCATTTCATTGGGGGATGAGTGCTATGGAAACTTTTTCCACACTCTGTGATCCAGGACTTCCCTTAATGGATTGATGATATTTTGATCTGGTGATTGAATTAATAATTACATAGAAGGTACTTCAGTTCATCCTGTTGTTCATAAATCCACTGCCGAATTTATTTACCTGCTTACTGAGTATTATCTTGTAATATAGGATTCCTGTAAAATTACTTTATATTTCTTTTCTATTATTTGAGTGTGCATGATCAAACCTAATTATGCCCATAATATGCTCATTAATGCTCATACAATTACTTATGGTTCCTTGTTATGTTTATTAGTTTGAATCAGATATTGTACGCTGAAAGTCTCCTGTTATTTTCGAATACAAATTCATATATATATATATATATATATATATATATATGGCTGGATTCTCTGCATAGCAATTTCTCCATTGATGTCTACAGGAAAATTGACATTCATTAAATGTATACTCTAAGCACCAAACCAAGTTAAGCATAGTGCGGCAGTCTTTGTATATAGATCATGTCCTTGCAATCTTACTGCACAATTCTCTGCTATTTAGGAGTTAAATCACTTTGTTTATTCAGCCCTAGCCACAACTCCCCTGGCAATGACACACACAGTTCCCATGATAAAAAAGGTTTCATTTTTACAGCACAGCATATTAACTTTAGATGTTCTTACCTCCTGTTCTGTTAATTGAACTTAAATCATGCACAGGTGGCTGCTGTAGCCTCTTGTAGAGGCAATTTACAGATCAGTAGATGAGAACTTCTAAATAAAACATTCTGTGCCATATGGTAAGTAAAACTATTTAGCTATTTTTTAGGACATTTGTAGTGAGGCTTTGTGAAGCTCAGCTATGGGAGGTGTGGCCAGGGATGTGTAAAGAAAGTGATTTAACTTAAATTGCAGAAAATTGTGCAGTGACATTGAAGGGGCATGAGCGATACACCAAAACTGCTTCCTTAAGCTAAAGTTGTTTTGCTGCTTGGCATGTCCCTGTTAGCAGAGTTAACCCTCACTCTGGTAAGAGGATACAGCCCATAGAAAATAAAGTGAGAGGTGACTCATGAGGCCCTATTATTTTTTTTATTTTTTTTATGCATCAGTAGTTTGTTAAGACAGTAAGCTAAACACTAATAACTGGACCTACTACTGTGTGAGCAAAGTAACATAAAATGACTTATGCCGTTATTTATTTTCAAATTTCCATGCAATTTACCAGTCTTACTTCAGGTTAAAGAAAAAAGTTGTAAAACAACAGCATAAGAAACGTTCAGGTATAATGTATTCAAACACTGCAAAATGAGATGTACCTATGCTAATGGTTGCAATTCTGCCTAATCAAAGGAAAACCACCAATTAGTATTGGCACTCTCATATCTATGGTGGTGCTGGTATCAAGGTCGCCCAAAAAATTCCATTTAGATATGTGATACCGCACTCAAGCATAATTCAAAAGATTTCTTGTATTTATTTTCACAAATTTCTCATTTGATAGAAGTATTATAATAGCCTGTTCTTTCGCAGTCTATACTTCAGTAGAGACACAAATGCATAAACAAAACTAGCTGGAAGGCTATTCAATGCATCCACTACCCTCTCAGTAAAGTAATACTTCCTGATATTATTTTTAAACCTTTGTCCCTCTAATTTAAGGCCATGTCCTCTTGTTGTGGTAGTTTTTCTACTTTTAAATATAGTCTCCTCCTTTACTGTGTTGATTCCCTTGATGTATTTAAATGTTTCTATCATTTTCTACTGTCTCGTCTTTCCTCCAAGCTATACATGTTAAGTTCCTTTACCCTCTCATGGTAAGTTTTATCCTGCAATCCATGAACCAGTTTAGTAGCCCTTCTCTAAACTCTCTCTAAAGTATCGATATGCTTCTGAAGATACGGTCTCCAGTACTGCGTACAATACTCCAAGTGAGGTCTCACCAGTGTTCTGTACAATGGCACCAGCACTTCTCTCTTTCTACTGCTAATCCCTCTCCCTATACAACCAAGCAATCTGCTAGCATTTCCAGCTGCTCTATTACATTGTCTGCCTACTTTTAAGTCATCAGAAATAATTACACCTAAATCCCTTTCCTCTGATGTTGAGGTTAGGACTGTCAAATATTCTGTACTCTGCCATTGGGTTTTTACATCCATGATACATTTTCTTGCACTTATCCACATTAAATGTCAGCTGCCACAACTGCCATTTTTCTAGTTTACCTAAATCATTTGCCATTTGGCTTATCCCTCCTGAAACATCAACCCTGTTACATATCTTAGTATTATCAGCAAAAAGACATACCTTACTGCAACACCCCTCACTCTTATTGTAATTATAACAGGTATGATTTACTTGACGTTGTTGTCAAGTACATTTTAAACCGTGTTAATCACTGGCAAGTGGGGTTTATTCACTAAACTCTGACTTGGTGTGAATAGAAAGTTATTAGAAAGATCCAGGCCAAAGTTAGTAAACTATAGTCACAGCCTGGCTGTTGTAACCTAAATGTTGCTTCTGCTATTGTTTAGTGAATATATTCCATACCTGTTTACTGGGGGTTGTAGATAACATTTATATTACTTATTTGGCACATTTATTAAGTATTACCATTTAATAATGGTTTGAGACCTGCAATACAAAAGATTAAGTGGACTTACAGAATTCTAAGCCTGCCTAGAGCAGGTATAGGATTTACAGTGTAATTGTTTTGTTTTTACTCATGTATGTGTCTAAGTCCATTGATTAAATACAAACTGGCATGGCAAGTTCATTTAATCTCTATGGGAGATTTTGCTAGTCATTCAGATCGATACATAGATCAATTTTGTATAACTTTTCTCAAACAATGATTTTTTTAATATGGCGGACTCTACACATTGAGCCATGAAAATGGAAATCTTATACCCATGTACACAATATGTGATCCTATAGATAAACGTTTGGGAAATTGGTTTGTGTGTTAATTTTATGCTATTGCAGTATCTTTCTTGACAAACTGTTGTTCACCCATTATGCCTGGTAATTATTTTGTTAATAGCATACTACATCTGGAAAACTGTATACAGTTCTACCCTGTGCCTTCTCTTCTTGGTTTCTGGATTTAAATAAGTGCAGGATAAAATTTACATAAAAAAATAAACAAAATGTTTATCACTTGAGAAAGCCTATAGTGAAACGTGTTGTGATCGTATAGAATTACATTTTTAAAATCTGTTTTTATTATGTTTATATTTTATGTATTTTTTATCCTGCATTTTATTTTTTAATCTAAAAGAACCTCCACATCTAGCTACATATATCATTGGTGAGGTTCATACCACCCATACAGTGGTTTTGTTTCTGTCTCTGGTGTTTCATTTCTGGTGGCACCAAAGAAATACAACTGAAATAAAAGTGTGAATTTGCCAGCAAGACAACCGTTGGACTTTTCTGCCCATACAAAAGCACTGTCATGACTGGCAGCTTTGTGTGTCTGGTCAGCATTAGTGATGTCGCGAACCGTTCGCGAACTTGCCGCGAACGGTTCGTGGCGAACTCCGGTCAGCTGACACATCCCTGCCAATGTCCGGCAGACCCTGCCTCCCAGACCCTCCTACTTCCTGGACAGCATCCATGTTGAAGCTGCCTTCAAGCTGCCGGCAAGTTCGCGAACGGTTCGCGACATCACTAGTCAGCATACATGTGTTTGGTGCTAACTCAAACCTGTTATTCGTTGCATCACCTTCGGAGTGTCTCATGCTCGTGTAGTGACACTGATATATACCCTTTGGGGCCATATCTAGTCTTACTGTCATCCCTTCCAGTCTTAGCAGGCATACTAAATAAGGGAACAAAGGTTCACTACACAAAAGTCAATGTTGCTTTACAAATGTCACTATATTTTTACAAGAGATTATATTGATTTAGATAACCATTTATTAATCTTAGAAGTATATACAGAAACATGAGCAAATATAGACGGACCTATCTATGTTAAGCCAGCTCTTTTTTCTTTTGTCTTCCATTAAAACTTCCTTTACTGTTTGGAAACAAGGGGTGAGATACATTTTCAGCAAATAAAACACAACATTATACCCAACAAATAGCAACACCAGTGAAAGAATGAGAAATATAGTAATAAGGGGGTAAAAATACTTAAATTGCCCCAATTCCCTTCTTAGATTGTTACCAAAAAGACTCCACTAAGTCTTCTTTATATATATATATATATGTATATATATATATATATATGTCAATAAAGAAGGTGCACTCTCCGGTCTTTTTAAATATTTCAGAAGTATTTATTTCGTTACATATTGTAACATATTGATCGACGTTTCGACCCGTTCGGCTCTTCCTCAAGATATATATACACACATATAGATTTACATATAGATATAAAACACTAACGTAAAAGGAAGTAGGTTCATATTGCACTAACACATGGAATATTGATAGAAGACCTTTAAAAAAATCAATCAATCAAAGAGAGAAGAACAAACTTCTCTCTTCTTAAATCTCAGTTTGTAAGAGAGAAAAAAGTAGACACATAAATCTTCACTGATAAAAACACTCCATATTTTATTGCAATTGCATGGTTAAAACGTATTAGAGCATATCACCAAACTCCACTGGTTCCTTAAGCAATCTGGATTCCAAGTGGGGGTGGTGTTGGTGAGAAACTGCTGTGTTTACATTTGGGGTAAAGCCAGCCTCTAGTGGCTGTCGTCGGCGGGGGAGGAAAGGTCACCAGCGCCGAGAGAGCCCGACGCTGGAATAAAGTAAGTGGCTGAATTGGTTTTAACCCCTTCAGCGCCAAGGGAGGGGGACCCTGAGGACTGGGGCACCCTCAGGGCACTATAGTGTCAGGAAAACGAGTATGTTTTCCTTACACTATAGTGATCCTTTAACTAACATCTCCAATTAAATATTTTACTCCTATCTCAAACTTATTTACAAGCTTATTTACAAACTTATTTGCACATTTCTGGAAACTATTTGACTTCAACGGAAGCAGACAAGTAGCATTGAAGATAGATCACAAAACTCTATAAATGAACAGGAAAGTTGGGGGGGAAAAACAGGAAGTCTACTATTGCAACCGCAACAATTAGCTACACTCTGTAGATCAGACCACAAAGCAGAGCCTCTCAGAGCTATTTAAACTACTCCAACTCCCACTACTCTTGGACAACAGCAATAACTATGGTATTCTGAAGTCCATAAAACAGTTATTTTATGAGACGAACTGATTTAAATATATTTTAAATCAGCACAGTAACAGGAATATTTTAATCATCAGTTAAGTCGCATACTCCGTATATGCATTCACACCGAATAAACCTTTAACAGCTGTACTATTTAGAACATATTATTTTAAGATATACCATTTTTATTTTCTCCCATTTATTACTTGTGTTTAATTGTATTTTCAGAATCACCTGGTTATACTTATACCCTATACATAGTAGGCTTTTTTCTCTAGATTTTATACCTTCAAGTTTTAGCTACCAATGGTATATACGCAGGCCATTCTGGCCACAATACATGTTCTTTCTCAGATGATGCCACATCAACCTAATAAACACTGAGCAAATATTTAGACCAGGTGTTACAGAATTGATGTCAGCTGTATTTACACATTTACGCTATGCCATGTTAACGGTCTGGCAAAACTTTGACTTGACCGGTCAAGTTTAGTGTCTAAGGGTCATAAATGCAGATTACACCATTGTCCTTGATTTTCTGATCCAGACTACAAGCCTGACCAAAACCTCAAACCAAACACACAGGGAGTCTACAGTTGTGGTCACAAGGAATACAAATCTCAGCATCCCCTTCAACAAATGTTGTCCATTTTTACAATTTAAAAGATCAAATTGGATCAGAGGCATACTAGTGGTAAGCCATTTTTTTCCTTTCAACCCAAGAGGGTGTATTTCCTTAAAGATGAAACTACTGAGAAATTGGAGGCTTTAAGGATCACCCTTTGTTCTAATAACATTTATGGCATTTGCTGCACATTGTCTTCAGAAGTGAAACAGGGAGTTAGTATTGTATCACTTCGTAATTTATGCCCTTAAGTTAAAAAATATTTATTTTTTTATTTATTTTTTATATCATGTTTTATCCCCTGTTTCATCAGGAATCTGTATTTCTCCAGCAGCCCCAGGAACGGAGGAGGTGACACATCAACAGTTGTATTATACATTATGTTTTAGGGAGAATAAGGTTAAAGGGACACTATAGTCACCCAGACCACTTCAGCTCAATGAAGTGGTCTGGGTGCCAGGTCCCTCAGGTTTTAACCCTTCGGATGCAAACATAGCAGTTTCATAGAAACTGCTATGTTTATATTTGGGGTTAATCCAGCCTCCAGTGGCTGTCTGCCAGACAGCCACTAGAGGTGCATCTGCGATACTGGAGGCATATTATCCCTCCATCACGCAGAGCATCCATAGGAATGCGTTGAGAAATGCTTTCCTATTGACTGCTTGAATGTGCGCGCAGCCCTCGCCGTGCATTCGACTCCGCTGACGTAGGCAGAGGGAGCTGACGTTGGCGAGGGAGGAGAGGTCACCAGCGCCGAGGGAGCCCAGTGCTGGATTAAGGTAAGTGGCTGAAGGGGTTTTAACCCCTTCAGCGCCACAGGAGGGGGATCCTGAGTGTTGGGGCACCCTCAGGGCACTATAGTGTCAGGAAAACTGCTTTGTTTTCCTGATACTATAGTGATCCTTTAAGTCAGTTAAAGGATTCACAAACAATAAAATAGGCTTAATCTTGTAAACACACTTGGAACTATCTTGTCCCATCTTAATAGATATTAAAAACTACCCATCAAGATACATATAGTAATCATAACAATAATACAACTAATTAAGAAACAGTAATACTTGGAATGGACATCCTGTAGCAAGCACACGTTATCTTACTGTTCTGTATCATTAAGAGTACCTGTAGCAAGCAAAAGTTAGCTTACCGCATATTATTAAGCTTGTGTTGGACCGTTGAAAAAGTGGAATTATCTAATGACTCTAGTCTATATACATCCTTCACAGCAAACGTACAGTCCAGGGAAGATATGGTGTTTAGTTTAATTTACAGGTAATCCCTTATGGGGCCTTATATACTAGACACTAATGAGGTGAGTATTGTCTGAGTAGGAATATACTGAGTTCATTATGCAAGCCCTGCAACACATACACACTATTCCACTCTCATAGAAAGTTTAGTGATACAGAAGTAGCAATCATGCCAGTCATATGAATCCCATTCAATAATATATGCAATATAATACAATGCAAAACTTAAAACTGTATAAAATAGTAAACTGGAGAAATAGGCAAAGATAGAATGGTAAAGAGAATTCAGGGGCTATACCTTTGCAGTCCATACATCCCTTATGGGGAAATATGTATAACCCACACCTAGGTCGTCAATATATATATATATATATATATATCTACCTATATATGTTGGAAAAGTAAGCACAATATTTAGCAACTTATCTATTTTCCCAGAGATTTCTCCCTTCTTTGCCAGAGTCTTCTCCTTTCTCAAAAACTTCTGTAGACCCACAGCCGGGTGTCTCTGGAACAAACCTCTCTTACACCGGAGACTTCAACTGACCCTATACCCTCTCCTACACTGGAGACATCTCCTTTACCAGAGACTTCAGTAGACCCACAGCTGGGTGTCTCTGAAATTATCACTTCACTTCTAGGTCCAGGATCGAAGAGAGAGATAGTTGGGAGTCAGAATTCAAATGTAATGTACTCACCAACTTTTCTTCTTCGATCTCGGACGAGCCCCCATCTGTTAGCTTGTGAAGAATTTCTGGGTCAGCTATATTACGCTCTCATGCCATGGACTTTTATCAATTTAGAACTCTGTATTTCTCTTCATCCCCAACCAGCTGGTGAGGAGCCCCAATGAACGAGTCAACACAGTGTAAGGTTCAAAGCGCTTCTGATGTTTAATAGGTGGTACAACAGAATATATAAGATAAGACATGGGTGGTCTTATGAGCATCATCCAATAATAACAATTTGTCTATCTTATTTAAACATATCTTAACCTATAGCTAGCTTGCAGGTGTAATGGGGGAGTAATCTTGCCTTGCACTACACAGTTAAAAATAGAGAAGTAACTACGAACTTACAAATAGATATGTTACTACACAGTTAGATATACAGAAGTAGAAAACAAGAAATAAGTCAAACAGGAAATAAGACCAACGCCTTGAGATAGGAAAGTAAATAGCTCTGTTTTTAGGGGTATATTCACTAAGCGTATAGATAAAGTGTATTATTACCATCACCATGTTTGGTATCAAATTAATTGTCTAGATTCCCAGAAGTGACTAAAAGTGGTTACACCTGCATAAAATTATATTGTTGTATTTATTTTTCATTCAGGTCTGAGAGGCATTTATTATTGCACCTCATAAAACTGAAATGTCAACATCCCCTCTACTTGCCTGTCGCAGGACAGACTGAGCAACCCGACATTAACCTAAACTGTATATAAAAACTAACGATGCCTAATAAGAAATTTGTATTTCGATTTGAAAGACTATATGGAGTTGCATTGTATTATCACTTCCTTCACCAAAAGTTATTTTTGGACAGAAAATACTTTTACTTTGCAATGTTAATTGCTACCTTTAATTTAATTGCTTTTCATTTTGCTTGATGTAATGTGTAATATCTTTTTAAATGGCTAGTTTTGTGTGATATGAGGATCATGTCACAGAAAAGACATATATACGAGTTTTGTGTATTTATATTGCTAACTGCTAAATTGCGTTTTGTTTTTTATCTAATTTGGCAGGGCTCCCCTTTGTTAAATTATCATAGTGCTGGCAGCTTTTATATCTTAATACTTGTGGATGGCAATAACAGGGGTGAGTTTCACCATTCTACTACAGACACAAAGATACTTTTAACCCTTGTATGCCTGGAATGGCCTTCACGACAGACCGTATGTGGAAAACAGAGCTGAAACCACCAGTTTTATACAAACAGAGCAGAACTAACCATAACACACCTTAGGAGGTTACCTAGGGCTCTGGGGCTGGACAGAGGCCTCGGAACCATGAATTTATCCAGCTGCATTCACCATCCCTACTTGAAGAATATAGCAGGGCCCCCTAACAGGTAACTTATTGTCATGTATATTCACATTGGAGACTGTAAGCAAATGGAGAGGGAATCTCTCCACAGTCCCAGGATTCTCCTCAAAAGTACTGAAGCTGTAACCCTGCCCTCTTTTATGACACAGGGTGCGTGTGCCAACGTAATGATGCTAACATCGATGTGGCACATGCGTGCTGGCGTCATGTCACTGATGTCATGGCTGCCAAACCATCTGCGAACCTTTTGGGGGTGTGGCTTCAAATTTAAAGAATCAGATTATAAAAAGTTGGTTTAACTTTAGGATATTGCCCTGTTGTGGTTCTAACTATGGTTCCCAATAGTGCTGTATATTGTATGTGATTCTGGTGTATTGATATTGACTGTCTGACTATTCTACGTTCTATTGTCCCTGACTCTGCTGTTGTACCTTGCTTAACTTGAATTCTGGCTCCCCTGACTCTGGCTTGTTCCTGACCATTCTAAGGCTCAGTATATGTCATTCTTTTACATCCTGCGTATTGGGTCTCTCCGGAATCCTGATGCCTACCTAGAACCCTGTGGGATCTTAAAGGGACTCTGTAGGCACCCAGACCACTTCAGCTCATTGAAGTGGTCTGGGTGGAATGTCCAACGTGCCTTAACCCTGCAATAGTAATTATTGCAGTTATTGAGAAACTGCAATACTTACTATCCAGGGTTAACTTCACCTCTAGTGGCTGTCTAATAGGCACTTTATTTTCCTGGCACTATAGAATCCCTTTAAAGCTACTCTAAATCAACTAGGTATGATTCCAAGGATCTTACACTTTGTATGAGTCAGTGATGGTGTAATTCAACATAACTCCTCTTAAAAATATAACATTTCAGAAAAATCTGTAATGAAAGCTATCAATTTGCTAGCTCTGATCATCTGTTCAAAATCTAAATCTAAATGTATAATAATATTCTGCTGATGATATGGTAGATGCAGGTGGCTCTTTGTGCGATTGTAGCATTTCTTTAATGATATGATAAATATGTGGTTCAGTTTCAGTTCATGATAAATAGAATGGTATGCTTCTTTCCAAGATGTTGACTTGTATTGACAAAAGAGAGAATTACTTTGTGTTAAAATACACTGTGCTGGAAAGGTTTTTTTTCTTCTTTTATTGGGAAAAAAATAATACACAGTAATACATGACACACAGTTGTACATGATGCATCCAATTCAGAATTAAATGTAAATAAGATGGCATCAATTTGAATTGAGGTAATTTCCTCGAGATGTAGATAATGCAGTATATAGAGCACTGAGTTGAGGGTTGTATGAACCAAGGAAAACTATTATTTGTAACAAAGAACCACATATGAGTAGCAAGAACATATAAAACAGTGTGTTTTTTTTTTTCTTTAAAGAACAGAATAATATGTATTGGTGTAGAAGTAATGATAATGAAGAATACAGCAAAACAATGCAATTCAGAGAAAGATAGACAGTGTGACCTCAAGCATAGATATGACAGCAGCTGGCAGGATGGGGTGGATGTTGAAGAGGTTATAGGTTTTAGCAGTTATACCCAAAATATTCTTGTTTGGAGCGTGAGCTGTAGTGATATTGGGCACCATGGTAACTGTGTCAGTAAAATCACCACCTCGCAGGATTGAGGTATCTCTGCCACCTGCTATCTGTGATATATAGTTCCCAACATTCCAAATGGACCTGCTGCAAATAAGATGCAGAACCAGACACCAGCTTCTGACAGCATTCATGAGGAGTCTTAGCCCATTGCTCATCAGTAATATTCTGCAACTACCTTCTTCAAATCCCACCAGATATTTTCTATGAGGTTCAAGTCAGGTGACTGTGATGCCCACTGTAGAGTTTACCAGGACTTCTTCGGTAACCAAGCCTTAGTGGAATTTGAGGTATGTTTGGGATCTTTATCTTGAGTGAAGATCCTATAACGCCCAAGCTTTAGCTTCCTCAAAGATGGTATCATGTTTTCTTATAGGATTTCCTAATACTTCAATTAATCCATCTTGCCTTCCACATGCTGCAGGTTTCCAGTGCAAGAGAATGCGAAGCAGCCCTTGACCATCACTGAGCCTCCACCATGCTTAACTGTAGGAAGAGTATGCTTTTCAGCATATGCGTCATTCTTCTTCCTCCAGACATACCGCTGATTCATTGGGCTAAAAAGTTCCAATTTTGTTTCATTGCTTAACAGAACAGAATACAAAAACGTCTGTGGCTTATTTATATGACATTGAGCATAATGGAGCCGACTTTTCTAGTGCTTTTTGGTCAGTAATGGTGTATGTCTTGGAGTTCTCTCATGGAAACTTTCTGTGTTTAGTACATGCTTACTGTGCTCACTGAAACCTCAGTGCCTGTTGCCACCAAGTCTTGATGCAGGTATTTTGCAGTCACTCAAGGGTTTTTCACAACCTGCCTTCTCAGAAAACTGGTTGCAGCCATTGATAGCTTACTTTTTCTGCCCTGTCCAGGTAGTGTAACCACTGTTTCTTCAACTTTGAACTTGAGAACTGTGCTTCCAACAGTGTCTCATTGGAACATTCAGTTTATCCGCTATCATTTTGTATCCCGTTCCTTGTTTGTGAAGGGCAATAATCTTGTCTCTTAACTTTGTGTACAATTCTCATTCAATTCAATTGACATTATACATACAGTCAAATATGACACTCAACAAACCCCTAGCCAGTTCAATTCCAAGTGTAACAGCTCAAGCACATTTGCTGCAACTAAGGAAGCCCTTGATTAGTTGCATCAAGTGTGCATGAGACAACACCTGTTTGCATATTTGTGCTGTTGTGAAGGATTTTATTCAGGGCATTGAATAATTTTGAAACTGGATAAGTGATTAGTTGTATTTTCAGTTGGATTTGGTAAAACCACTTGAAACATTCATTGCGTTGAGCTATTTCTATTGCTTTTGTTTGATTTGTTCATTGCAAACAGTGAAAAGCCTGCAAATTTTGACAGTAAATCTGCTTTTTAATTGGGGTTGAATATGTTGGCTTACAACTGTATGGGTAGTACTATTGCCATTAATACACTACAATTGCAATGTAATAAAGGTGTTCAGGCTCTAATTTGTGTTGTACTTGTCATCAATTTAGTTTATCAATTTGACTCAGAAAGGGATAAAACATTATTTGTTTATCAATGTATTCTATTTAGCAAAAAGGTGCAGCACTGCTTCTGAACAAGTGGAGACCCACTCTTTGTTTAAATATATTTACCAAGCAGGTGAAGCTATTTCACTAAACAGCCTTGGGCAGATTGCTTTTGTAAAGTCATAATGCCTTTTACACAAAATTTGACTCTGAATAAAAACTATACACTTTTCTAAAATGGAAAATATAAATCATGTACAATTTAATCCTGTGACCATTTCAGTCTTAAAAACTTTCATTATTTTTTTATTTTTTTGTCCACCGAGCAGGTCAGTGCACAGGACTTAATACTAAAGGGGTTATAAAGTGAACTATGATTGTCAGCAGAAAGCTTAGACCAAAATAAAGAAACATTTTAAGCTTGGCTATTCTGTTCCAATATGTGCAGAACAATCACATGCCTGTCTATCTATGAATGAACAAATAGTATTGTCAGGCAGATTTGAACGAGTTGATTTGTAAACATACCTTTTATGTGCAGGAAGGTGGCTTCAATGGTTCCTGCTGGCTGAGGATGATAGGAGTATGTGTCTGGTTGGGACACAAATCAGGATGTTCACTGGAATTAACACCAAGTGGAGGATAAATACAGGAACAAAATCTTTATTTGCATAAAAATCTGCATAAAAATGGAATCTCCCGATAAAATGCACTAACGTGTTTCGACCGCTATGGTCGACCGCTTTATCAAAGTGCTGAATGTAATAAACATAAACAACTAGACATTTAAATATCTTCAAAAAAGGCGCACTGAAAATTTTCTTCATCAGTTAACTTCCGGTTTCTGGTTACTTTGCGGTCACCTGATTTCCGGTTTCCGGTTACGTTGCGTGTTCAAGGGGGCAGTTCCAGGTCAGCTGTCATGAGCCGGATCTTGACTTTCATCTCTAAATTCTCCTAATTTTTCTAATCTATTAGAAGTGATAGTTCTTTGTGGGGAAACTCTTTTAAAGGTCCTAATTCTTTGTGGGGAAAGATTAATAGGTTACGTTGCGCATTCAAGGGGGCACTTCTGGGTCAGCTATCATGACCCCTTCTGTATCAGTAAATTTCCGGTTTAACCTCAACACCCTAACTCCAGAAGGTGGATGTTTAACCTCAACACCCTAACTCCAGAAGGTCTTAATGTAGATTTTTATAATATAAATATTGTTTTTGACTATACATATATAAATATGTATATATGTGTGTATATTTTTTATGTATATTATGCAAATTCTCTTTTATTGTCAATTTATGGCTAATTTTAATGATATATATATTTTTTTCCCCTCTTTCTCCCCTCTTTTACACATTGAACGAAAACATTGTGTATGATATATATTCATATTTATCTCTCCTGAGTATATCCTGTTTTGTGGGATGATGAAGTTTTTATTTTTAGTATTGTATAAAGATAAGATTATTTTACTATATTTGGACGTTTTGTTCATTTTTAAAAGCACATACGCATTAAGGACATTGGAGAAAGTCATTATTCCTACCCGAAACCGGAAATTTACTGATACAGAAGGGGTCATGACCTCTGACCTGGAACTGCCCCCTTGAACACGCAACATAACCGGAAACCGGAAATCAGGTGACTGCAACGTAACCGGAAGTGAACTGACGAAGAAATTTTCAGCGCGCCTTTTTTGAAGATATTTAAATGTCTAGTTGTTTATTACATTCAACACTTTGATAAAGAACATAGCGGTCGAAACGCGTTAGTGCATTTTATGGGGAGATTATGTTTTGTTCCTGTATTTATCCTCCTCTTAAAGCTGAATTACATTAATGTCCATTGCTTTACATTTATATATTTTTATTACTCCTAACTTTTCCCCAGAGTAGAAAGTGCATATATCACTTGTCAGGAAGACAGCCATAAGAGGTGGATTTAACCCTGTAATGTAATCATTGCAGTTTCTAAAAATCTACAATATTCTATATTGTACTCAGACCAATTCATTGAAATAAAGTGGTCTGCGTGACTAAAGTGTTCCTTTAAGATAGAATAAACTTTGAGAAATGGAATGTGGAGTACCATCACTGATGCAAAAATCACAAGTTGTTACGATGCCTGTCAAATCCCTTACAACGTAACATCCAAAAGTGCCAGAATTTCATTGCATGCTCAGGCACAACTTTGCAATATCACATTTCCTGGCAGCCATACCTAATTACTAACAGTGAACACATATTTCCAGTAAATGATAGTCCAATAGTGATTCATATTTATGTGTATTAATTAATTGTAGAGTCTTTGTAAATATGGCCTTGAACTAGATCCCAGTGCTGACTAATATATAAGCTTTATACATAAAAAGAAAAAACCTCAGGCACTCACTGTGATTGTATCCAGGCAGATAAAGACCTGGACAGGTGGAAACGTTGCAAATCTGCCTGGATACAATCACAGCTAGTGCCTGAGATTTTTTCTTTTTATGTATATTTCTTGTGGTTTTTTTGCTGACCCATGCTCAGTAGCACCCTGGATTGTTATATTGTGGCTGAGTGCGACCCTATCTTTTTTTTCATTAATATATAAGCTTTAACATAATGGCTATTATATATGCCACTCCTGGCTAATATTATTTACAATACAAGGTGTGCAACTACAAAGGTGCAAACTTTTACATGTCTGTACAATGGTACACATCTTCCTTTATAAATGTGATGCTGCTGAGCTTTAATATTTTGTACTTCCTTATTCCTTTTTCAGCACTCGTATGATTGATGTGGCTGACACCCTTGCCTTATCTCTGCATTTCTTTCATTTACTGGTGATACTTTATTGGTGTAATGCAGCTGTCACATGCTGAGATTCGGGACTATATACCCAGAAAACTTCAATGTTCATTTCTGTTTTCATAGATTGTTTGTTTGAGGATTTAGTTTTCTTTTTGCCACTTATAACCAAATGCAATGCTCTTTCTTACATAAGCTAGCAATATAACGTACTATCATTTGCAAAGTGCATTTTGTTTTCCTTTTAGTTGATACACTATATGTAAGTTTCAGCTCACCTTTTATTTCTCCTTTTTAATTTATTGTCACAATCTGAAAGCCTTCATTTTGAAGCATGATCACTCTTTGGGATTGTATTCCAGACCTGCCAACTTTTAGGTAGGTAGGCAGATAGACAGATAGATAGACAGATAGATAGATAGATAGATAGATAGATAAGCACAACACATATTAAAGCACATACAGTGTACATCTATACATTGTTGATGACAAATCCAGTCAATACTTACATGCAAAATTGATTTTGCATGTGAGTGTTTGAGTTCTCTCTTTCTATTTTAACACAGGGGTTAAGCCTTGATACACCACTGGAGTGTCTCCCTGATGATTATATTAAGTGGAAGTGGTCTTGCATGTGCGGACCATCTTAAGATGAATAATTGTAATATGTAATGTCAATCTGCAGTTGCTAAGGCCAGCAAGGTTTTGTCGTGTATAAATAGCGGCATAAATTCTCGGGATGAAAATATAATTTTGCCTCTTAATAAATCGCTGGTAAGACCACACCTTGAATATGCTGTGCAATTTTGGGCACCTGTTCTAAAGAAGGATATCATGGCACTAATAAAAGTGCAAAGACAAGCTACAAAATTGATAAAAGGAATGGAGCATTTTAGTTAGAAAGAAAGGATAAAAAATGTAAATCTCTTAAATTTGGAAAAACGGCGCCTCAGATGGGATATGATAACATTATACAAATATATTCAGGGCCAGTACAAACCATTATCTGGAAATCTATTCATAAACAGAGCTATACAAAGGACACGAGTTCACGCATTTAGGGTGGAAGAAAGGTGATTTAATCTAAGGCAAAGAAAAGTTTTTTTTACAGTAAGAACCATAAGGATATGTAATTCTCTGCCTGAAGAGGTGGTTTTATCAGAGTCCATACAGATGTTTAAACTGCAATTGGATAAATACTTCCAAAAACATAACATACAGGGATAAAATTATTAATTAGTGGGGTAATAGCTGCTTGATCCAAGGAGATATCTGACTGCCATTTTGGGGTCAAGAAGGAATTTTTTCCTTGTTTGTTGCAAAATTGGAAGTGCTTCAGACTGGGTTTTTTGCCTTCTTTTGATCAATAGCAAAAAGATATGTGAGGAAGGCTGAACTTGATGTACCCAAGTCTCATGTAACTATGTACCTATGTAACTTCTCTGGAAATGACACTATTAAAAATCACCTCTGGATTGTGTTTTTGTGATGCTCTGTTTTCTTTTAAAATGTATATTCAAAGTTCAGAAAGTGACATGACAATTCAGTTTAGCCCAGGGCACATAATGAAAACGAGGAGGAGAACAGAAACATTGGGGGTTATTTGCCAAAGTGCTCTGTTAAAAAAAAAAAAATGGTCCACAGTACTGAATATGGGGCAATCACTATGAAAACCAGTGGGACCAGCAGATACATTTTATCAGTGACTCCTTCCATTTTTTCACCACTTTTTAGAACTTTGATAGATACCCCAGTTTTTCAGTTTCTTCTCTTTCGCTAACTGTGTTCATTAGAAAAAAAGGGCAACAAAAGACAATGAAGATTGGTAGGAAGCCAAGATGGAGGCAGCCTGTTCCAGAATAGATGTATTAATGTATATATTTAATTTAATATTTTGGACCTTACAATAAAACATTAATTTAATATAAGGAATATGTAAATGGAATATTAAAAGACCTGGCTAGTTACATTGCCCCTTTAAGATATATTTACTAAGGCATTTGTAAACTACTTACTGTGATTGCCATTATGCAGGCATCTTTGAAGTCATGGTATATTACTGAGGATAGTTGTAAAATATGCTGAAAATATTTAGAATGTTAGAGAGAATGCATCCAAACACGACGAGGTCAGATGCTTTATGTTAAAGAATAATATATTTCTTTCTATCACTTTGTTCATGTGCTACCAAGACTAATGCATTTATATTCACATTAGCATTGTTTAGTTTTTGACTTTGTAATCTGTCTTGCTTGTGTTTCACCACGTTTTTCAATTTATATTTATATTTTGCTCTATCAATTACATTCTTAATACATTTGGTTTAATTTCGTCTTCTGAAGTGCTCCAGCGGTATTTGCTGCAGGCAGCCCAGTAGCATTCACTTATTTTCCATCTTTTAACAAAAAAACTATAAGAGTTCTCCATGTTCCATAAAAAAATAGGAACAGTGTTGTTGTTTTTTTTGTTTTTGTTTTGGGGGAGGGAGGACTGGGAGGTTGTATTTATTTTTCCAAAACCATTCTTCTGGTATCATGCAAGGAAATCTGAATATTCCGTGTGATGATGTATTGGGTATCGGATACATTCCTGCACTTACAGTAAACGATAACCATGTTTTTTTAATAATTGCATGAATGAATATGTACGTTCTTATGGCTTACTGGATGCATCAATGGTGTACTAATAATGTATTCCTTCTAATTTAGATAGTCTTTTATATGCATGTAATGAGGGTAAGTCATTTGGGTTTTTTAATTTCTTTTTCTATCATTATGTGTAGAGGTTCATAGGGAATTCAGAAGGTTGAACTAGGTTAATTTCATTTTAATATATAATTTGTAACCGCTGTAGAAATCTAAGAAGTCTAGAATTTCTGGGCATGACTATGACATGCAGTCTAGAAGACTGGAGATGCTGAATATGTGAAGACTAAAAACAGAGAGCGATGTTCCTTTCACTATTTTGCAAGAGTATAGGGTGAATAGAGCTTGTAGACATTGGTTGGTTGAATCAGACAAATACATAATCTTTGAGCATAACAGAGGCAAGAAATCCTGCAAATTAAAGTATAAAAATGTTGGAATCCATATTTCGAATGACTGAGCTTTATTGTATAAAGAGAACACGTGCTAATAGGTCTCCTGAACTAGCTTGTTGGCAGTTTAAAGAGTAATGTTATAGTTCTGATTGCATCAAGTAGTCTCTAACGTTATTGTATCAGTGAGCACAATTGAGTGCCATTTACAGAGAAAGAGAGGATAAAAGCCAATGTCTCACACAGATAAGTTGTGATTACTGAACGATAGGTTTGTGTGTTCTACAAAGTTGCCTTTTATTAAAAACGTCTGATGCAAAGTACCTGAATGGAGAACAACTTCTACTCCAAAACGTACACTGTAGGAACCCATTACAAAAATGCTATTGAAAAAAACAAAAACATTTTTAAATAAAATTAATTATCAAATGCTTTATTTTAATTGAATTTCACGTACAGAAAAGCAAATTGCATTCAAAATATTTCTCTACCAGCCAAAGTTCCAGATCTGGTTGGAATACTTGATATTTTGATTATAAAGAGAACTAACCATCTGCAAACATAGATTAATAACTCAAACACTGCTACTGTTCCAGTTTAAGAAATTGCGAAAATTATCATTTTCAGTATTTTAGTAGAAAAATTAAGTTTTACAAGTACCAAGTAACTTGCCAACATGCTGTACGGTGTTGCATTTTAATTAACCAAGTTGCTGTTCCCATTTTCAGTTTTTATCTTTTTGCTACTGTACCGATCATCATTGTGGCTGCTGCTTTTTACTGCAGTGATAATGTTCAACTAATAGTGATTACTCTCAGCTGTCAGCTAAAGTCATCTTGCAAATAACTTATATAGCTGAAGTACTCTTCCACAAACAAATCTATGTGATTCATTGAATTCAGTTTTCTCATCTAGCACATAACACTGCTACTGTTCACTAGCCCCGGCCATTTTTCACAGGCTTTAACATTTGCAGATATTCCTTTATTGCAAGCCAAATGTTACCGATAAATCCTCCAGCCGCAGACAAGCATCATTGGGAGCTTAGTGGACCTCTTTGTTGTGTTCCTGTGCAAAGTGATAATTCTTGCCATTCTGACCTCAAAATCTAACAAATCTATGCTGCTGTGTCTTAATTACATAATGCATTTTAAATGGTTTAAATATTCACAATTTCACTACTGCTGCGTTAACTAGCATTTCTAAAATGAAAGAATTACAAATGTCAGTTTAGCAATCAATAAAAAAATAATTAAATCCAATCTATTGATCTAATAAAAAGCAGAGACAAATTTATTCTAAAATACAAAGTGAGCTAGATTTTTTTTTTTTTAAATAATATAACCTCATTTGGTGCAGTTAAAGCTATATGTTTTTACTATAGGGTTGTCTAATAAGTGATCAGCAAGACATGTTTCGAGTACTAAGGGATACCTATTGGCTTTAGCTCTCCATAGGCCTTAAATTATTGTTCTTGAATAATCAAGGAAAATAATTTAAGGCCTATGGAGAGCTAACATCAGTAGGCATTCCCTTGAATAATAAAAAGGTGGGAACAAGCCCACCTAAAAGAGGGAGCTAATCTATACAGGCAAGTAATGGAGCGCAATAATAACATTAAAAAATATATATTTATTCTGCACTCTGTGCAGTAAATCAAAATGAATAAAATAAGTGAATAATATAAAAGCCAATACAAAGCAGCACAATTGTAAGACCTGGGAAAAAAAAAAAAAACTGAAAAACCACTAAGCTAGCAAGTTCAATGGATGTAATATACAGCCCTAGGTCGCGATTCCTGGGTCTTAAGATAAACTTGCAGCTGATGTTATAATACAAACATGAAAGTGGTGATAGAATACAGTCTCTGGAATGGTGAATCTGTAGATCTGGTGGCTCTGGCTCAACGTGTTAAGTCCCGCGTTCTTTGGAACTTCCTCAGGAGCTGTAGACGCTGTAGTCCTCTCACCGCCGCTCTCTCTTCTTATATTCTCCATTTTTCAATCTTTGCGCTCAGACTTGCCTTCGCGTATGCGCACACCGACACTAATTTCCATCTAGCTATGGGTAGCCTCATGGACCAGTAACTTTCGGGAAATATTCGGCGCGCAGAGACTGTATTCTATCACCACTTTCATGTTTGTATTATAACATCAGCTGCAAGTTTATCTTAAGACCTAGGAATCACGACCTAGGGCTGTATATTACATCCATTGAACTTGTTAGCTTAGTGGTTTTCAGTTGGCGTTTTTTTCCCCAGGTCTTACAATTGTGCTGCTTTGTATTGGCTTTTATATTATTCACTTATTTTAAGAATAAATATATATTTTTTAATGTTATTATTGCACTTCATTACTTGCCTGTATAGATTAGTGCCCTCTTTTAGGTGGGCTTGTTCCAACCTTTTTATTGTTTAGTTTGTCTTATGGGTTTTTTCGGGTGTACCTATAGAGTGGCAGCTGTTCTACTATAGTATGCTTCTATAGTACCTGTTATCTGGATCTATTTCTCTCTTTGTTTGGCATTCCCTAGAACACCTGGAACCAGAGGGGAGCAGCACAGAGCACAGCAACTTCAACCAGCAGCTCTCACCCTCTAGATAATTTTTTGGAATGGGGAAACAGGCGCAAAAGGGCACCAAATAGACAGGGAGACGGAGAAATGGCGCCAAAAGGCAGCAAGAAGGAGATAAGGAAACGGAAAAAAGATAAGAGCAACAAAAGGAAGCTCAAGGGAGAAGGATACAAATAATAATACCCCAAAGAAGGTCTGGAACCCTGGGCTTAAAGGACACAAAGAAATGCATAATAAACAACAACTATAGAAGAATAAATAGAAGAACAAATTTGTAATAATGAGTCTACAACAAATAATAACAATAAAATAAGAAATAAGATTAATAATAAGAAATCAATGATAATTAAAAACATATGTAAGAGAAAATTCATCATGTACTTATCTTTGTGTGGAGCAGCAAAGAAAGAGGGAATATCTGGGGAGGTGCTGACTATTATATTGGGACTTGGTATGGAAGTGGCCAATCACTATGGATACCATTTTTTTCTTACTGTTTGTATTCTTTGCTGCTATTTGTGGACAGTAAAGGGGCTGTAGTGTGTGCGTGCTTGGATAATAGAGGCTCTACTGCGTATAAGTAGGATAGTGGCTATAGTGTGTGTAGGGGGTTAGATGCTGAAGTAGGTGCAGGGAGGCACGGGGCTGTGGTGGGCGCGCAGAGGCACGGGGCTGTGGTGGGTGTGGGGCTTGACAGAGTATGAGGTGGGACATAGAGGTTGTGGTGAGTGCAGGAGGGGACATAGGGGCTGTGGTGAGCACAGGAGGGGACATAAGGGCTGTGGTGGGTACTGAAACTGATCAGGGCTATGGTAATTGGAGGTGGCATAAGGGCTGTGGTGGGAGCATAGGGGCTTTGGTAGGAACAGGGATAGGTAGATCCTGGGTTGGGTGTTGGGAGAAATGGTGGCGAGGGGGGGGGGCTGAGGTTGGTGCAGAGAGACAGGAGGCTAAGGTAGGTAAAGGAGGGACTGAGGTGGGTGCAGGGAGAGATGTGGTGTGTGCAGAAGGAGCTGTGGTGGATGCGGGTAGACAAGGGGCTGTGGTGGGCACAGGGAGGGACATGGGAGCTGTAGTGGGTGCAGTGAGGGACATAGGGACTGTAGTGGGTACTGGAAGGCATAGGAGGTATGGAAGGTGGAGATGGCATAGGGGCTGTGGTGGGTGCATAGGGGCTTAGGTAGGTACAGGTATAGGTAGATCCTGGGGTGAGTGTAGGGAGGAATGGTGGCTGAAGTGAGTGCTGGGGAATTTAGGGATGTGCAGTGGGAGCTGTGGTGTGTGGAGGATGAGCTGAGGTGGGTACAGGGGGGCTGAGGTGGGTCAGAGGGGAGCTGAGGTGGGAGTAGAGGGGGTGAGGTGGTTGCAAGGGAGCTGGGTACAAGGGGGCTGAGGTGGGTACAAGGGGGCTGAGGTTAGTACATGGGGTGCTGAGGTGGCTTATGGCAGGCTGAGGTGGATACAGGGTGAGATGTGATGTGTGCAAGGAGACAGGGGGTGCTTAGCTGAATGAGGATGTACAAAAAATAATCTATAAGGAGCTTATCTGTGCTGTCTGCCAGGCTGCTGCAGCTTCTTCTCTTCAGGAGAGGGCAGGAAGTGATGTCACTTCCCAGCCCCACCTCTTCCTCCTCACACACAGCACCGCAAAGGGGCTGAAGACCTGGCAGCAAGAACTCAGGTCTCACTGAGAGAAGAGAAATGGGTGTAGGGGGTGAGGAAAGAAGTTGGGGTTATCTACAGAGTGATATGTTGCAGGGGCCCTGCAACATATCACTGGAATATGGGAGAAATCATGTTTTTCTCGCTGAGGAGATCTTTGATATCCTCAGCCAGAGCATGGCTTTGCTGCCAGGCCCCTGACTGCCTTGAGCCCTTGGTCCATGACCGATATGCCTGACTGGTCAGTCCGCCCCTGTATCCGGCATGAGTAGTCATTCCATGATCGCACAGTTCTCCAATAAAGCTGATAACTGTTGATACGTTAATGTTGCATATATTGTACTCGCAGGTCCACAAGAGTAAAACACGACATTTTCGCACTGTAAGTCGTTAATTATTATTAAAGATATGGTATCCATCTGCGGGTGTGTAGTGGCCTTATGTGGGGTGTAGAGCCCCCATTATGTTGTGTAAATGTAATTGGTATCTGCGTGTGTTGTTTTTTTCATTCCAGCACTTATATATAGTGAGTGAGCATCTAAACAGTGAGACGCACAGGTCTCCAATAAAGATGAGTGCTGTTAATACGATGACATTGCATATTTTGGACTTGCAGGTGCGCAACAATAAAACATAACTTTTTTGTCTCGTACTCCATAAATTATAATTAAAGAAAAAGTAACCATCCATGGGTGTTTTGTTCCCTTATGTGTGGTGTAGTGTTCCTATTATATGTATAAATATGATTATCGGCTTTTTCATTACATCTCTCATATTGGGTAATTGAGCATCCACACAGTAAGACGCACAGGTTTCCAATAAAGATGAAAACAGTTAGTACATTGGTGTTATATATTTTGGACTTGCAGGTCCGCAAGATTAAAACATTAAATTTTTTTGGGGGGCAGGGCCTGACGTCCAAGATGGCTGGACGTGTCTTCAACTAGCTCCTGCAAAAATCGAACAAATCTACAGAACATGAGGCTGTAATCCTGGACAAACAAAGTCAGTCACACAGTAAACCGATACCACAGCTGGTGGATCGGTTCCAGCCTGAACAGAACTGATCTATTTGAAGGAGACCCCATCCGGCACAGCGGCCTAACTGTGACTAGCAGCCTAAAGGTGAAGACTGGCGGCCGATCTCCCACCTTGAAGAGCACACCTCACTGCAGCCCCAGGGTGCTGAAACCCCTCTGGACCAGTGGGGTCATCCCGGTCCCTACATGGAGCTCTTACCCGTAAGCAACGCGGGCACCGCTTCTTGATGAGTACAGGACCACGTGGTGTGAATAAAATGGACGCCGCACAGCAGCAGCCCCATGACCAAAACAGCCCGGAAGGCCAATCATGGAGGGAAACCTTCAAAGCGAAATTCGACGCGATCTGCCAAGCATTCTGGCAGAGGATCAACAACAGACAAGCCGCGGACCCCACACCGCCGACCCTGCAAAGCACTGCGGCATACAAGCCTACAAATGGGCGGAGGGTCAATGTGGATCTGCGCACACCTCACCGACCACCTACACACGGCTCCCCGCGCTCTGGAGTCCCTGCATGGCTCTTTCCTACCCACCAGGAATTATGAAAACCCGGTACATGGGGCAACCAAGCTCAGCAAGACCCGAAGAGTTAGGTTATGGCACTGTGGAACGGACTCTATACTCCAGCATACAACTAAACTACATCTTCATCCTCATTGGGGTGTAGGGTTGCAAAGGAGCTTGGACTTACCTAAACAGGTGCAAAAACTGCCGCTGAGGGGAATCAGCTGATCCGGACGCAGGACACTAAGCCGGTGCCCCGCGCTTCCCGCCATGTATGCTGCGCACTAGTTTATCATCTTGCCTACAGCTAGTCATATGTTTTTTGCAATGCTCACCCACATCCATTATAATAGATGCATAGTTCCCCCAGTGATATTAACACATCTTGCTCAGATCTACCTATGCCCTGATTTTATGCCCATGAAAATATAATGCTTCCATATATTACCTAGCTTAGCATGTCTCCTGGCTATACAACTCTCTTTCCTCTGTTAACTAATGACCGGTGAACAGTTTATTAGCTAGATAGACGGGCATAATCAACACACCGTGTATGTAGCTCAGCCTGTTTAAAAAAAATAAAATAAAAGTGCAATTCTCTCATTTGCCATAACACTGTAACTAAAATGTGAGATACTATGCTTGTCAATGTTGTCGTGGCATAACAAGCCTGTATGTTATTCTTTGCAGAAAAATAAAGAATAAAAAAAAAAAAAACATGACATTTTTGTCTTGTATTCCATAAATCATCAAGGTAATCATCTGCAGGTGTTTTGTTCCTATATGTGGGGTATAGTGTTCCCAGTATGTTTTCCGATTCGTATTCCCCTTGTTGTGTGACGTTGTCTATACTCTCTGTGCCTTATTTTTATAGGTTTTCTTGATATTCATTTCCTTTTTGTTGTGTTGCATTTTATTCCTTCCTTTTTCCCCTGTTTTGGTTAGTTCTCAGTATAGGAAAGTGTGGCTTGGAAAGAAAGGAGAGAACT
The DNA here is from genome assembly GCA_933207985.1 of Pelobates cultripes. NCBI lineage: Eukaryota > Metazoa > Chordata > Amphibia > Anura > Pelobatidae > Pelobates > Pelobates cultripes. The sequence goes on along the minus strand of OW240914.1, from coordinate 74,614,337 downwards.
GACTCTGCTGGGTTTTGAACCCTGGTTTACATGCTGCGAAGCCTCTTCCTTGCCAGTACACCAGCCTGCCTTTTGCAAACTTACCTGAGATCTGATGACCGTGACTCTACAAGCAATGATATCAGTGACAACTCTCTTCAGCTGTGTCTGGTCAGGTGTCTGGTTCTTGGCCTATATAAGCCACTTCCTGTCTCTGTACCTTTGCTGGATTATTGTGGTTTCTGTACTATCTAGTCAAGTTTGTTCCTGTTTCACCTACCTGTTGCTGAATTTGGACCGTTTTGACTTTGCTGCTTCTCCTTCCCACTGACCTCAGCTTGCCTCACTACGATTATCATTTTTCTGTTCCAGTCTCTCATCTCTGCTTAAGACCAGATGGCCACTCAAGGCTCAGGGGCTCAACCAGCTGGGTAACGAGTGGCTACCTCTGGCAGAAAACATTGCTGATCTGGCTACTGGACTCCAAAACTTTGTAACATCAATATCATTACAATGTGTGTGCATAAGCCTCATATGGTCGTGCTTCAACAGTTGTAAAGGAAATGGTTCGATCTGATGTTTGCATGCAATGACATGTCATCCTTTTCCTAAAATCTCGTGTCTAGTGTTATCTTTGGTTCTACCCATGATTGTTTGTGTGCGAGCTGTTAGCGTTTGAGAGAGTTTGAGCGTGATGGTGCTAATCTTCTCGTCCTCTCTTTGTGGCGTTCTGTCTGCGTGGGGTGGGGCATAAGTTTTTCATTGAGAGTATTTCTCTTATTAGGGGGTACCTTTGCTGTATGGGAAGTTATCATGTTTGTGATGGGACCAAGTTACTATCTATATTGTTAAATAGTAAAACCAATTTTTAAGATCAGAATTGATATTAGTAATGGGTGACCTTATGGTTAGATCTGGGATTAGTGATGGGGTTAGAGCTAGAGTTATGGTAGGATTAGGGTTAGATTTAGGGGTGAGACTCAGGTATGGTTAGTGTTATGGTTAGGGTTAGTGTACGGTTAAAGTATCTTGTTATGGGTTAATGCTGTTCTAGGGTTAGAGATAGCAATGTAAAGCAGGCATAAATTCTCGGGATGAAAATATAGTTTTGCCTCTTTATAAATCACTGGTAAGACCACACCTTAAATATGCTGTGTGTAACAGAACACCCCGTGACTGATCATACTCTTTCAGTATATTTCTTCACTATGGTTCAGTAACCGAACAAAGTTACCATTTTCCTCTTTTATACACCCTGTAATCAGACCACCTCCTGGCTTGTTAACCCTGTTAACTTCATGTAACACCTCATTAACTCAAGTGTTCTGCTGAGTGGCCGCCATTCGCATGAGCAAACACGTGGGATATAGGATGGCTGTTATCTTGTCCTGTGAATGCAGGCAGCGGTACTCGAATGTCGTATGCATGGAACTAAAATCGGACAGGCTAACTTGCGAACACCGCTGAACTTGTACCATCGCCTGATTCTTCCTCAAGTGAGCCAGGAGAGCGCTCTTCAGGCAAACAGTTTGCACAACCAGAAAGAACATTTGCTCCCTGGAAGCAGGACATTCATTTTTTTTTTTTATGAACACATGAACTTCCAAACGGAGACCGGCTACAGCCTTTTTCACTCTGGAACTATTTTGGGTTATGACCTCATGGTCAGTTGGTCAATTTATCCAGATGGCAATTCCATTCCACCAAATGGATCCGAGCACTATTTGGACAACTTAGGCGCTCAGATCTGGGCTATCCAGGGATATAAGACTCTTGGGGGTTCCTGGGGAAATTGGATGTGTTTTGGGGTATTTTCTGTGTGGGTTCCTGTTACTGGGAGAGACTTGAATTACTGATCCTTGACTCAATTATCTCCCAGACACAGGTACGATGGGGAGGAGTTTGTGTTGAACTGTATGGAGCCCCCTTGCTGGGGGTCTGTGTATAAATTGCATGTACCATTCCCTAATAAACCAGTCTACTCCCAGCATTAAGTCTCGACTAATGTCTGGGGGGAAAAGCTTTATCACACTTCTTGGCTATAATCACTGAAGATGGCGCTGCTGAAGATCCAGAGAGGGGGAAAGGACATCCTTGGTGGTGAGACTCATGTCTTTTTCAGAATGACTGCCACACTGTGTAATTTTGGGCACCGATTCTGAAGAAGGATATTATGGCACTATAAAAAATGCAGAGACAGGCTACAAAATTGATAAAAGGAATGGAGCATTTTACTTATGAAGAAAGGTTAAAAGTTTTTAATCTCTTTAGTTTGGAAAAAAACGTCACCTCAGAGGGGTATGATAACATTATACAAATATATTCAGGACCAGTACAAACCATTGCCTGTAAATCCTATTCATAAACCAGACCATACATAGGACACAAGGTTACACATTTAGTCTGGAAGAAAGGAGATTTAGTCTAAGGCAAAGAAAAGATTTTCTTTACAGTAAGAACAATAAGGATGCAGAATTCTCTGCCTGGAGAGGTGGCTTCATCAGAGTCCACACAGATGTTTGAACAGCAATTTGGTAAATGCTTGCAAAAAATTTAATATACAGGGATATAATTTCTAATTAGTGGGGTAATAGCTTCATGATCCAAGGAGATATCTGACTGTCATTTTGGAAACACAGAATTTTCTACAAGTTTGTTGCAAAATTGGAAGCACTTCAGTCTGGATTGTTTGCCTTCTTTTGGATCAACAGCAAAAACATATGTGAGAAAGTAACGTTAAGGGTACCTCAACCACTGGCAGAACTACCGCGGTCGCAGGGGTCGCAGCTGTGACCAGGCCATCACTCCAGGGGGCCCGGCCAACTTGCAGACCCCTGTGACCGCCATTACATGGTGTAATCGCCGCGGCCGCATTGAAGGAGTCCATCGGGTGGCCCATGCTGTTAGGGCCAACTGATGGCAATGAATGTCCAAAGGGCTCCAGTCAGCGCTGCGGTGCTTTAACAGTGTGACCGGGCCCCCTATGATGATGTCAGACACTGGGAGGAAGTGACTGCCACGGTCACTCCTCCCAGCTATCAGAGAGAGCCACACTGTGATGAAGGAGAGAGAGTCAGAGTGGGAACGCTGACTCCCATCAGCCTGAGCCACCACTGGACCCCAGGGAAAGTCACCCTCCTGCATCTTAAAGGTAGGAAACAGGAGGGTGACTAAAACATTTTGCAAGTATGTGTGTCTGTATGTATGTCTCTGTAGGTGTGCCTATACTATGAATGTGTATATTTGCATATATGTTTTTGTATATATAAATACATAGTCTCCCAATAATCCATTCACCCTAAGTAGTGAAGAGTGTGCCCCTCCAACCAGGCACCAAAGCGAGCAAGTGACATCAGAATAGGCAGTGGGCAGGTGGCATAATCCATGTGTAAAAGCATGGAATGTTGCAAGAAAACATGCTTAGCTATGTATAATCTGTTGTTGCATTGTATGTAGGAAGCCATGTCAACTCAACCAGCACCTGTGGTCAGGCAAGGTAGGATTAATATTTTGCAGGGCACTATGTAGAATGCCAGTTCTAGAGCCCTGGGCTCTGTTCTGTGAAATGTTTTGCCAGAGTGTTTTTTTTTTTTTGTGTTGGAGAGACTGTGTAGACTTTGTGGGCCTTGCCTACAACTGGAACACCCTGTGTTCAATAGTTCTGGAAACTACGTTTTGCAAAACTAAAAGGTTTGTTTGTTTCATAACAACTGTAGACTGAAGCAAATGATAATGCTTATGTGAACAATCCTCAAACAGTGCAAGTATCATTTAGTTAAACAGCAGGGAATCTCCAGAGTTATTATTTGTTTTGTTTGATGTCGAGCCTATACAGTATTAAAAGCATATCTTAATACATGGTATAAACTTTTTTTTTTCTGCAATATATAATCATAATAGTAAAATTAGGGGATGGATACTTATATGAAAAAGAGGTGTAATTTACTGCCAATCACTAATTCATGAATAAATACCATAATTTTATTGCCTATTATGGAAATGTTTCAATTCCCGCTATCTAAAAACCAAATTCTTGATCATTCAGAGTTATGCTACTGAGTCTGCAAAATAGCTAAAAGCCATCGTTGTTGTTCTGCAATAAAATGGCTTCTGCAACACATATATTTTCAGCTATGCTAGCTGTATGAGTGTTTTCAAACATGAAAATCTATAACTATTAGGTCACATGTTCACCTAAATATTGATGTCTAAGCATCAGATAGAGAATGTTTTATTTGGTATTAATATTTACTGGCTGATTTCTCAGTCTCTGACCCACACTTCTTTTCATCAACATGTAATATAGACCATTTAAATTAATTTCAGTACTAGAGATTTTTTGCTATTCTATACAAACTAGATACTTTTTGTGTTAATGAATCAAATCAATCTGTAGTCAGTGTTTTATTGAAGCCTTGTTAGCAGATATATAGTTGATTTCAAACTGCATTAAAATGATTGAAATGCATTTACATTCCAGAATCTTTGATCAATGAGAGAGAATTGTTTCCACTCTTTCCTCATTCTTGAAATTATTGGACAATCTGTCAATGACAGAATGAGATGTTTCAAAAACACACGATTGTCACCTGCATCAGTTCTTTGAATTAAGTATTTCTGAAGTTTTATTACAATCTTACATAGCTTCCGAGATAATATCGGTGGAACATAAGGTACTTAAATTTTCTTTGTTGAAAATTATACAATAAAAGACAGCTATTGGTTTTATGTCTTCCTCTGGGAAATATTGGAATATAATTGAAATATAAATATATTCTTAGAGCCTATAAAAATAATACTTAGCTAATAAAATTATAGCAGGTATGAATATTGTGGGATTTAAAGAAAAAAATGTGTAGTTTCCTATTTGACAAAATTAATTTAATTAAATATTGTATGCTGACATAAAACTCATTAGCCAGTAGATACCAGGGGTCGAAGCACATCTCAAAAAAATAATATTCATATTCAGCATTTAGATGCAATCATAAGAATGCATATTAACTTAAATGTTCATCTAGCTGCACCTGAATTATAAAGCCATGTATTAACAATTATGTATACATAAAAAGAGAAAATCTAGGTGATTTATCAGTGCTTCTGGAGGTAAGGCTCAGAATTGTCTTTTTTGCATTTGTATTTCATTTTAAGTTGTCACAAGTATTTTTCATTCTAGAAGCCAATTACCAAAAGCTGCTAGGTTACTTGACATGGCTTTGCCAGCTTTGAAGAGCAAGGTGACGTATACAACACATTTAGCAAACAAACAAGCCTTGGCAGGTCTCTACTTGAAAAACCACAGTGCCAAAGGGGGACGTTAAGTCTTGTTCTATTCTCCATCTCTGCTAGAAGTGTTAGGAAAAGCAATGTTGTATATATTTGAAAAAAGATTACCACAAAAGAGAAACATACAAATCAGTCACGAGAGTCAGTCCATATGATTAAAGTGGTAAGATTTTTTTATTTTGGAAAAAAGACACCAATTACGTCTTTTTGGATGGTGTCGGTGATCTGCACAACACATCCTTTGGGTCTGTTAATTTTACTGCTGCTATCATTTTGTAGTAGATTGCATTAATACGATAATTGCAGGAAACACTGCAACAATTAAACCAATACCCTGGCAGACTTTTTCTACTATCTAGAAGTAAGTAAATGGCATATACAGTAAACAAGGAAGACAAATAGGCAAGTTATAGATGGTATCAGGAAATGTATACTTGATATTGAAAGAGAATATCTAACATACCCCAATGGGAAAAATATAATGGCTTTGTTGAAAGGTGAAGAAAGATAAAAGATGATAGAGTAGGTGATATCAATACTATCCCTACGGAAGGCAAAACCTACTGAATTTTTGAGCTCAACAGTGATCAATATAAAGTAGTGGTTAAATGTTACATCGAAGAATGATCACCCACTGATATAGTATTGCAACTGTGTTGATAAATACTTAGATGTATGTGGGCAGCATAAAATATTTAAGCAAGGTTCCTCTGTAAAGTAATTGTAAGCTTCACATTTATTTAGTGGTGCTGCCCAGAGCTCCTATTATATTTAAACATATACCTTTTCTAAAATTATACTTGCAGAAATCAAAATGTTTCTCCAAGAAAATTGACTGGGCTTTATTTGTAACATAACTAGAAGTGTATTATATTACTTTATGTGCCCTATTTATATTGGCTGACAATTTAAAAATCTCTAATCTACCCTAGTTTTTTTTGTTTGTTTTTTTAAAGAAATTGAAAAAATATATATATTTATACAAACTATGGAGTTACTCATATTGCAGAGTGTGACGAAATGCCCTTTTGTCACTGGATTGTTAGGTGACAAGCTGCCCTTTGCCCCCGGCTTTTGGAGCATGATTGCCAGCTTCTTCCTCATGACTATGGACCTGGGGTGTAGTGCCATTTAAAAAGACTATTTGGTTCTTATTGGCTTCTAAAGACTGTTTCTGCCCATTTGAATCCATGGGAAGGTGTGTCTCTTCCCCTCCCCCTTTTCCTGTCTATTGTTCTCCAGCAGGGCGTTGTCCCAGGTACACTACCAAAGCAGTTGGAACTAACTGCTTTTGTCCCTCCTTTGTTTCTCATCAGCCCTTGCTATGCTTTACCCCATGGCAAATTTACTCTGTTCATGGAATCTGAGTGCTGTTCACCTAGATTGGACTCTCAGAACCGAGCTATCTGGGGATAGGTTAAATGTGGGGGTTCTGTGTAATATATATTTTTATGTACTTTTACGTATTTTTGCTGTTAGTGTAAAATGTAGATATTTTCTGTACCTGGAGATAATTGAGTTTACTGCAGTGCCTTAAGCCAAATATCGCCAGGATGGAGAGGAGGGATTTCATTGTGTATGTGGGAGTGTGTTAATTATTGTTCCCATTGGTTTGTGTTCCTTTTTGTCACAGTTTACCACCAGGTCCAGGAGGTATGCCTCTGGCCTGAAAACTTGTTTATAAGGAGTAATAAACGCTCATTGGAGTCAGATCATCTTGTACCTTCATGAAGTTTCGGCTCATGTTTGGGGGATTGGAGAACTACACTCTGGGGATTGCTACAATCACTATACTCCCCAGGGTATAATCACTAAGCTCTGCTTAGAGCTTGTTACTGCTCTCTGGAATTCGGAGAGGTCGACCTACTGGAAGCTGGACCTTGGTCTTGGGTCCAGAGTGGGTGGAGATGGCGAGACCCCAACCAAGCTGCGGCAGTTCGTGGGGTCTGCAGTGATTATGGTGTCAGGCAGAGTGCTTGGAGTCCTCAGAAAGCACTAGGAGCATCCGTCAGCGGAAGGTACCAGGTCGGGGTGCCAGCGGTTCCGTTACACAGAGCATATACAACTCAAACTCTAGACCACTAAAACTCATAGCTGACCTCAAGATGAATTTGATAGGCATAATTAGCATATCATCTGCAAATATTATTCTAAGTATCTTAAAAATACTAAACACTTATTATTCACTGCTTTAATAATGTTTTCAAATATAAAATAAAGAATCATGGTGGATTGGCGTGTCTAGTCCTGATGTGTATTAATCTCTATTAAAGAATCTGTGAGTGCTAGTTGATAGAGATAAAATGAATAAAACCCAACATCTTGTAGATCAAGGGTAGGCAACCTTTGTGATTTCAGATGTTGTGTACTACATTTCCCAGAATGCTCTTTTAGCCATAATGCTGGCAAAACATCATGGAGATGTAGTCCAAGATATCTGGAGTGACCAAGATTTCCTACCATAGTTCTAGACTGTAGACACAAAATTATTACTTATTTCAACTGACCACATCTTGCTGTTATATCACTGAGTTTATAATCCTTGATTACTGGTCCATCATGAAACGAAGTATGAACAAAACAGACCTCCGTAGTATCATCGCCAAGGGGTCCTTTTCCCAGAGTGTCATAGCTCTTTCCAGATGAAGTATATAGCTGGTATAGCTTTATACTGGGAGTAGATCTAGTTCAACACAGTCATTTATACACAGAACCCCAGCATGGGGTCCCTATTCACAATTCCGTGATCCCGCCATGATGCCTTTGAGTCTGGGAGATAATTGAGTTGAGGCGCGTTAAACCAATTATCTCCAGGATGCATAGAGCACAATACAAAAACACCCCAAAAACATCATAAAAACATGTAGGAAACCCACACATTATATTTTCCTGGATAGCTCTGATCCTAGCTCTCATGTTGGCAAAATAGCGCTCGGATCCATGAAGAGATGACAAAATGCCACCGGGGTAAATTTTTTAAATTTTCTGTTCCTTCCTGTGAAGGAAGTAAGGACTGTTCCTCCTGGCACCCAGGAAGCAATTTTTCCACAAAGACATAATTTTCCTCCAAAAAGCGCTCTTCTAGCTGATGTGAAAATAGGGGAAAAACAAGAGGGGAAATTGATCGGGAGTTGGGACTAGCCGCGACCATACCGTAGTTCCCGATGAATTGTATATAAGTCCCGCTATAGTCTTTGTGGCTCCCTGGACTCTGGGTATGGTCAGATGAAGGGCGCTCCAGGGCATTTAGTTTGGAGGGGAAGTTGCAGGGAACCCGGAGTAGTGAAAATAGTCTTTTGGGTGACATAATGTGAAACAAAGTCTACAAAATAAGGACACTTTGGTGTTCCTTTTTATGTTCCTTCTGTAGTCCACTCTTTGAATTACTGACATTGCCCAAATGGGATGTCCTGTCATGACACACATATCACTTTTTTATCTAAAGGGGTTAATATGTAGTAAAGCCCTGGAACCAGCAATTAGGCTTGTTTACAAAACCACAGGGAACATGAACAGAAGGTTCAAGTAATGCAGAGCAAATATAAAATTGCTAGAAAAGGAGCCATAGAATGTTGGTTCTCTATGTTAAAAGATCTCAAACAACCTCGTCTTTCTACTAAAATACAGAAAATTATACCATTATTCCAAATACATGTTATGTATTCATTTCCCTGTACATGATTTTGAGACCTTATGACATTATTTGTTACACGTCTCCTTACATGCTTTCATCTAAAGACCTTCATTTTCTACAGTACTAACAAAGCAATTCATGTTATTTTCTTTCAAGCTCAAAAATAGCTGTATTTAATACCATTTGTCACCCCTTATTTGGATGGCCCATCTGGTGTTTACGTGTTTACATAACAATATGCCTGTTGTGCGGTGCAATTTTTCTGTTTATTGTGATAGCATTTGCCTCACCACAAGGATTTTATTTATCCACAGAGTTTGAGATAGCTTAATCTTTCTTTGTGTAAGGCAGTGCAGAATATTCTAGAAGAAGATTTTCTTTTATGTGATGTGCACTTGGAAAGATACAGTTGGCACATACACTGCCCATAATCTAGTCACTTAAAATTAACTGTATTTTTTTCTTTTCTTTAATAAGACTGGCTTTTATGACTGTCCTCTGACAACATTTGAAACTTATCTAAATTACAGATATCTTATAGTTCACATTTCTATAACAAAATGATAAATTTGTTCTCAAGGATATTTGGTGACATGATCCTTGTGAAACTGGGAGTGAAGTAGCTGATAACAAAATATTATGTTTTAGAGTTCCCATCTTCATTCGGAATCTTCTCAAGGAGACTGACTGCAATTGGAACAAAATTAGTAAATAATACTACCAGTGACCATGGGTCCCAAGACACACATGCGCGTGCGCACACACACACACAACACCTACCTTTGTTATATTCTTAATGTACAGTAAAAAAACCTTTAAAACATTGTGAAAACTACATAAAATTACCTATAGTACAGAAGTGTGACATATGTGTCCCACAGGTCTAAAATCTAGCAATTGTTGGAACTAGTTAAAAATCATTGTACAGAAAGATGTTAACGTGAATTGGTAATTGAAGCACACTCTTTATAAATGAACTTAGAATTTATTTGTAAAATGTTTTTCCTCACTGCTCAAAACTGTTTATACATTGGTTCAGTAATATGTATGATAAATCGGTATATGATTGATTTTACTTTTGAATAAATACTAATATGTTGAAATAGCAGGTTAAACAGGATTTGATAATAGAGTTTAAGAAAAGAGAAACCATCCTGGAAGTAAAATGATCTATCCTGACAGCATCTGCAACTCTCCACGCATACTTGTATGTATGTAGTGGGCACTGGATGACAATTAGCATTACAACCATAGCCTACCCCGCCCCCCCAATAAAGACAAAACACCAACATTGGATGAAACAGGTAATTAAAATGCTGCATAACACATCCATCTTTAAGTAAAAACTTTAAAAATCTAGCAAACAGATCAATAAAATGAACACCTAAATAACACATCATTTTATACAGTATATAACCTTAATTAAACATCCTTGCCAATCTAACTGACCAAATACATGTGATTACAACCCCCAACGGTTCTCACCTCCCCCTCATAGACAAACAATCTTACTGATATACATCAGCTCATTGACATAAAAACACAAGCTCACTCACTAGCAGGCACACGCATGCAAGCAAGCTCACTCACTAGCAGACGCACACACAGCTTAATGTGGTGGTACTGGTGTCTATAGCATGTCCCTACAGGCTTTTCAACGTAAACACTGACTTTTCAGAGAAAAGGCAGTGTTTACATTGCTTCAAAGTGACACTGCTAGTGACAGTCACTCAGACGGTCACTAGAGGTGCTTCCTGTGTTAGTGCACCTACATTCAGGGCCTCCACACTCTGTAGGTGCTGAACGTTCCCCATAGAGATACATTGATTCAATGCATCTCTATGAGGAGATGCTGATTGGAGTGGCGTTTTGCAGCCAATCCTATGGCAAAGCTTTGGATTGGCTGAGATCATCAAGCTTGATGATCTCAGCTATAGAGGCAGGGCCAGTCGAGGGGAGACCAGCACGCTGTGTGGGAAAAAAAAAAAAGGTGAGCAAAAACACTATTTTTAAACACACATTTACACCATGACGGGCAGACACACACACACACACACACCCCATGACAGACAGACAGACACACCCACCCCATGACAGACAGACACACACCCACCCCATGACAGACACACACACACACACCCCATGACAGACAGACACACACACACCCCATGACGGACAGACAGACACATACACACCCCATGACGGACAGACAGACACACACACCATACAGACAGACACTATGACACAGACAGACAGACACACACAGACACAATGACACAGACAGACACACACACACACACACCATACAGACAGACACCATGACATGGACAGACAGACACACACAACATACAGACAGACAGACAGACACACACACAACATACATACAGACAGACACACACACACACACCATACATACAGACAGACACCATGACACGGACAGACAGACACACACACCATACAGACAGACAGACACCATAACACAGACAGACACATTACTAGTACCTGCCACCAGGGGGAGGTCTGCTGTCGGCCGATGGGGAGGTCTTCTGGCGGCTGCTGGGGGACTTGTCCTGGCGGCCGCTGGGGGAGCTGCCCTGTTTGTGCTCTCCCGCCCTCGCAGGCTGCTGAATGAGACCGGCGCCGGAATATGACGTCATATTCCGGCGCCGGTCTCATTCAGCTGCGCGCTGGGGAGCAGAGCCAGCGCAGCTCCCCCAGCGGCCGCCAGGACAATTCCCCCAGCAGCCGCCAGAAGACCTCCTCAGCGGCCGCCAGGACAAGTCCTCCAGCAGCCACCAGAAGATCTCCCCAGCGGCTGCCAGCAGACCCAGGTGTCTGCCCGGTCCCAGGAGCCGGCGGCCCACCGGGAAATTTCCCGGTATCCCAGTGGGCCAGTCCGGCCCTGCCAGCAGCTCAGCTAATAGACAATGATGCCTTAAGTATTAATAAGTGATAGTGTTTGTGCAAATATATATTATGTTTTTTTCCAATGGGCTGCTACCACACTGTAGTGTACTCTAAAATACACCAAATGTTAAACAAATATACAATTACATGCCTCAATTATTAAACTGAAGAGCAGGGTAGCCCAAATTGTGGAAACTGGACTTGAGAAAGCCCATGTAAAAATGGGGAACTGGAGTAATTTCAAATTCAAAATTGTTTAATTCCCTCCCCCACCTTTCTAAGGTCTTACTGTAGACCTGGATATTTCCTACATCCAAGAAGACATACCATGCCTGATTTTTTTTTGATTTTTTTTTAGCTCATTATTTAACAGTTTCTCAATCTGGCTCTTAAATTAAAATATAAATGGGTATTAACATAATGTTTAATTCTAATGATGTAAAATAATCTCTGACTGATATACCATATTCTTCTTTAAGTTGGCCTAATTTTTTCAAATTATTATTAGTGTAGAGATCACACATTTTTTATATTTTTACCTTAGAGACCTGGAGGATGTTTGATATCTATAATATTATATTTTTATGAAGTTGAGAGAAAACATCTATACATTAAGCCATATCTCTCTTTAAATTGAAACAATGTATGTATTACACTATCTAGAATTTTAGATTTGTTTTCTGGATGATGAGATTCACTTGTTTCATGTGGATCCACAGAAGAATCTCTAAATGATCAAAACTCTATCATAGCTTGTTCTATTTCACACCATCCGGGAGATCCAATCATTTTTTCTTGTATCTGAAGAGCTTGAATGATAAGGTTAGCTTGGTGGTATCTAAATATGTCTGGATAATCATTACCCCCTACTTTTTTCTTACTTTGTAATCTCCTTGATATTCTTGCTCTCTTCCTAATCATGCGCTAGGGTTTGAAAATGTTTTAGATCATAAATTGGTAACTTTCAATGGTAACATTCTAAAATTGTAGATCCAAATAGGTAGTATGTCTGCTTTAATTACATTAATTCTTCCCATGCATGATGTAAATACATTTTTTACATTCTTTCAATTTGGTGTTTAGATCTCTTTAAAAGATCATAGTTGACCTCAATTATATTTTCCATATTGGGAGGTATCATTATACCAAGCTATTTTATCCCATTAGTTGGCCATTTTAAGTAGTATTTAGATTTTAATTAAATTAATTTAATATTTTCTGATTAAAAAAGGTGACGCCTGTGATTTATGCACATTTAATTTGTAATTAGACAAATTTCCATAGATATTTAAAATATTCAACAAGGATTTAAGAGAACTATGAGGTGAAGATAATAAGATAATATCATCGGCATAAGCCGAAAGTTTGCATTCCCGAAAGCCTGCGTTGACCTCTTTAATTGTAGAATCTAGTCAAATCCTCTGGAGGAGAGGTTCGAGGGCAATTATGTAAAGCAAGGGAGCCAAAGGGCATCCCTGCCTTGTTCCATTTCTAATTTGAAAAAAAACAAACCAGTAGTAAAACCCGAGCCTGAAATGTTTGCGGATGGATTTGAATAAATAGTCATTACACTATCCCTTAATGATTGCCCAAAATTGGAAATTCTCAGAGTCTTCTCCAGGAACACCCAGTTGACCCTGTCAAAGGCCTTTTCGGCATCAAGTTACATAGTTACATAGCTGAAAAGAAACTTGCGTCCATAGAGTTCCGCCTTCCTCACATATGTTTTGCTGTTGATCTAAAAGAAGGCAAAAAACCTAGTCTGAAGCACTTACAATTTTGCAACCAAATAGGAAAAAATAATTTCTTGACCCCAAAATAGCAATCAGATGTTTCATTGGATCAAGCAGCTATTACCCCATTATTTAGAAATGATATCCCTGTATGTTATGTTTTTGCAAGTATTTATCCAATTGCAGTTTAAACATCTGTATGGACTCTGATAAAACCACCAGAGAATTCCATATCCTTATTGCTCTTACTGTAAAAAAAATCTTTTATTTTCCTTAGATGAAATCTCCTTTCTTCCAGCCTAAATGTGTGACCTTGTATCCTATGTATAGTAATAGTGTCAACATGGGTAGTCCCTTAGCCCCCACAAGATCGATCAAATCAATAACTTTTCTAGTATTATCATTCGAGTGTCTATTCTGAATAAATCCTACCTGATCTTGATGTATACAATATGAGACAATTCCTTTGAATCTATTAGCGATTATGGAAGAATATAATTTTGTATCTCCATTTATAAGTGAGATTGGCCTATAAATAATAATTTGGGTGCTATCTTTATCTATTTTCGGTATTGGGACTATCGTTGCTTGTAACATTTCATTTGGGAAAGCTTAAACTTGTCTAACTTCATTAAATAGTTCTGTTAGATATGGAGCAATAACATTCAACATTTTTAAAAATAAATAAATTTGAAAATCCATCCTGGCCAAGGGTTTTATTAATATTTAATCTAAGAATTGCCTCTTGCACCTCATTGATATAAATGGGGCTTCTAAAGAGGTCATCTGATCAGGTTTTATAGTTAATAATTTAAGTTCCTTTAGAAAATCATGCATCTCCTTCCTATTTTGGGATTGGGTCGAAATATTATATAAATATGAGTAGTACGCCAAAAAGCTTTTGCTTATGTCCTGTGGGCTTAACACTATGCCATTTTCTGTAATTATCTTTACTATTCTTGATTTAGATTGCATTTTTTTTTTAGTTGACTAGTGAGCAATTTCTTTACCCTTTCACACACTCTTCTTCTCATCCCAGTAAGAGGCAAAATAAGTTCAAACAGGCAAGGACTCATCATTTAAGATGCACTACTCTCCTCACCCATGTTGGAGCCTTCACTGGTTGTAGGCTCATATATTGTGCTTTCAATGCTCTTATAGGTGGTGTTTTACTTATATGGTGGAAGTGACGTGGATGGTAGTTTCACTCTGGACTCAAATCTGCAAATGCTGTGATATAGCAATAAAATTAACAGAAATTAGACAACATTAAATAAACATCCTCAATGGGATAAGAGCAATGTACACGTAAGGATACCTTGATATGTGTTTCGCCAGTAATAAACAGCTTCAACAGTCATTATCTGAATAAACCAAGTGTCCTGTTAAAATGTGGTCCGTTCTTGCATTCAACATCCCGTCTGTGGACGTCTGATACATCTTCTGGCCTTGAGTTTTACAGCTTGTGTTCCTACACGCTATATCCTCCCTGAGAGAATTAACATCAGACAGGATGTTAGTGTTGTAGCTCTATCACTTGCAATAGCAATCCAAAGGTGGATATTGATCTGACAGACATATATAATTAAACGATTTATTGTAAAAAAAAAAAAAATATTAAGAAAATATATAAGAAAATATATGGAAAATGTAATGAAACAATTAGACTATATCAAACACTAAAATCAGTTATTCTATAAAATGGCACAATTCCAAATTCATTTAGTACTAAACGTATTAAAAAAATATATTCACATCCTAAAATCTTTTGAAGATCGCCTCCTCTTCTGGGTAGAGAAATGTTCCTTCTAAGTGACCTGCTATGTTGCTATGTTGGCTGTAATATGCTGACATCGGTCCTTGCTAATCCTCACTGTATTGTTACATATCTTAGACAGACTTCTTGACTCTTGACTCTGCCCATGGTAAACATTACAGCACTACTTAGGGGCCCTCTTGTACTTCTGCTTCTAATGGACTGATCTCTCACTCAAACTCTGCTCAGTTAAAGGACAAATATTTATTTTATTTGCTCATTCTCAGACAAACCTCCTATGTTAAAGGTACTGGCTTTCTTTTCACGGATATTCTTTCTGTGTAATTCTTAAAGGCATTACTCTGGATAAACTTAGGTGGAATTCATCAGCCTCTGTGTAAGTTGAAATCATGCTCCTATTTTTTCTACTGTTCAACCTTGTGACCTCCTTCAACAATGCAACTTTGCATCTCTTCCACCTCGGAAATGTTCCTACAGCATTGCAGGTATTTTGCTTTGGATTCAAAGTAACAACTCTGTCTTTTATTCATTACTTCATTATGCTAAGACTGCCTTATTGTAATAGGAGTAATATTATTGAACCCCTTATTCCTACTTCAAGTACTCTGTATTGTAATTTAAATGTAAGTTTGTATTTGGGCTCACATGTTAAAGTCTAAGGAAAAGTCTATAACGTAAAGGCCTTTCATTTACTTATAAAGTTATTGTGTCCCTCCATTACTGCAAACTACAACATCATTTCAACCCAAAATAGTGCAATCGGATATTTAGCAAGTTTCTTATTTATTTTTTTCAAAAGGAAAATAAATGTTAAGTTGTTTTTCAAACATTTGTGATTGCTTCTGATGTTCAACCAGTCATGCTCAACAAATTGCAGTGTCAAAATTATCAATCACTGCCACATAATCTTTGAAAGATTTTGCAATCATTTCTAGGGAAATGAGCAGCTAACTCCACGTTGTTTGGATGCTTAATTGTGATTTATCTTAAGTCAATAGAAAAATCCCACCTTGAATATGTGTCATTATGGAAACAATGTAGAGACTGTCCTCAAAATTAATAAGGAGAATGGAAGATTTTAGCTATAAAGAAAGACAAAAAAGATGCATGTGTATAATTTGGGGAAAATTATATCTCAGGTTTGTTAGGATATAATTACATATACATATACCAGTACAATATTAACAGCTCACTGATGACTTTTTATTTATAAATGAAATGTTTTACCTGGAGATTTTGCTTATTCTCAAGTAAGCCTTGTTCCTTAAAGAGATACTCTTGGCACTGTAACCGATTTACGTAATTTAGTTTGTGTCAGGAATCCATCCCTGCAGCCTTATATTTGACAACATTGTCAAACAAACTAAATAGGGTTTAAAATAGGAACTGCAGCTGCAGCACCACCACCAAGGTCTCACATGGCAGGTACTTAAGTAGGCTGATAGTGAAAAACCTATTCTTTGTTTTATTTTCGTAGCACTGGTAATTGCTAAAAGTCAAGATTGTTATCTTTTTTTAGATCAACAGCAGAAACTAAATGGTCTTTTCTCATTTTATGACTAAATACTTAAGAACTATGTATCTGCAGGAGTATATAGTCAGGTACCCATGTCTTTATACAATATACAGAATTTATTTTAGCTACAGCTACTCTACGAGCAAAAAAAAAAAAAGAAAGAGAGGATAATATTGTAAACATAGCACCTGACTGCTCTTTATAGGTTTCACTCACATGTAAAGGTTATAATGTAGCATTCAGTACGTTGAATGTTGCAGACTCAAACTGGAGAGTTCTTCAAACAGACTAGCATCACTGATCTTGACGTTCCAATAAGCTTAAAACAGCCATAAACATATTGGAGAATGTCCATACACTTTAAGTAAACGATAATTTATGATGGATAACTCACCCTATGTATTTCATCACACAAGTCTTCCTCACGGGCTCCCAGCATGCTGAAATACTAATAAAACAATGTAAAATCAGAATAAAGAGAGAGCTTCTAAATGAAGGTTCTGTCTGTTAAAACATTCTCCTTTCATTCTGATTGGTTGTTCAATACACTGTGCATCTAATCACAAGTATCAAGGCATGTTCTATCCTAATTCTAGTCACGTGGTCTTACAGTATCATAGCAATGTCCATACAACGGCATTCTCTAGCCAATCCGAAGTATTCCAGCATGTATGTCATCACTTTGTGATTGCACAATATCCCAGCAATGTCTTTAGTCCAAAAGGGCTGAGATATAGGCTCATGCCACATTCAATGACAGTATTGTTCTAAAACACAAAGCTTTGAGTATTCAGGAAATGGAAATTCTATGCCTCCATGTTGTGTGAGGACATAGGACAATTAACCCATATATCTAAAACTAGAAACAGCGTAAATACATTGGTATGAATAGAATTCAAATACATAAAAAGATAAATATAGCTATTGTGCATATTTTTGATGAGTGCATTTATTTTGTTTATAGTTTTTATTATTATTATTATTATTATAACATGTGTTCAGTATAGATATAGCAAAGTATTTTATGACTGGAGGCATCAACAATGTTTTTTGCCTTATCATTGGTGAGATGATAATTTGGGTGGTCTTTGATTAAGATTAATTGAATTTCATCTAACACCTATAGCAACTTATTGACAGCTGGAGAAATCAATTTTTTTTATCCTACAATTTAATTACTTAGCAATCTATTTAAGCATTCTATCTGTTGGATTTAGTAACAACAAACAAATCATTTCTGCCACCACTAATAAGTTAAAATATGCAAACATAACATTAGACTAATTGCATACCTATTTACATTGTTCCTATCTGATATCAAAGAACAGATCTTTATAATTTAGATGGAGTCGATTAATTTCCTCCTAATTGATAATTATGTAGCTATCTCTTGATTGCAGAAGAGATGTTACATTGAACCAGAAAAAAATCATTATAAATGACTAAGCCTATTAGGTTTTTAGAGAAGCATGTAAAATGAAATGCAGTTTTAAAATGATGACTATAATTCAGAATTTTAGGACCTATTAAAGAAACGGTGGTTGAAATAACACATATATATATGTCTTTATTCAAATCGACAGACTTGGCAAATAGTAAATGCAAATGCGATCGGAACTTCAAAATTTGAGAATTAGCACCCAACTTTAAGAATATGACTTTATAGAATCATGAAAAGTAAGTCTCTGGTGCTATAACTTAATGTACATGACTTTTCCTGTATAAGACAAATTGATAAATAGATGTTTCATACTTTATATACATATATATAATTACCAAGAAGAATTATGCATCATGATAAAAAAAGTTAGAAAATAAATGCAATTCTCAACTTATAATTGATAGAAGTTCAAATAAAAAATATTTTTAGTGTAATTTTGCAGTTTATGTTGGTAAATTTCATGTTCAATTTTCTTAACAAATATACAAGGCATGTCCGGAAAAAGTCCAGACATTGTTAATATAACGAGAACGGTTTGCATGACATCAATGCAACCTGGCAGCCAAGGAGAGTGGACTGGAATGTGCATGCGTGAACAATGATGTCTTCACTGTACTAGTCAGTGGGGGGTGCAAGACATCGTTAAGTGAGCATGTGTACTGCATGGCTGTCGCATTCCAAATTACTGAGCAGGTAGATCAAAGAATTTGCATACAATTTTGCGCTAAGCCTCAGTGTAAATTTGAATGATTCAGAAGGCTGTCAGGGATGATGTAATGAGTTAATCACAAATAAAAGTGTATCACAAATGCTTCAAAGATGGTGGAGAATCTGTTTAAAGATTTTGTTTCCTGCAACTTCTGGCTTTTCCCCAAAGTAAAACATCTTTGAAAGGGAAGAGATTTCAGACCATCGATGAGATTCAGGTAAATTCAACGAGACAGCTAATGGCAATTCAAATAAAGAAGTGTGCAGAGTGTTTTGAACCGTGGAAGAAAGACAGGGAGAACTGTGTGATATACAACTGGGAGAAAGACTGGGAGAACTGTGTGAGGCAACTTTGAAGGGGACTTCAGTGTCATCATCCTATGTACAATGTTTCATGTATCTTGTATCTTTTTCAATAAATGTCTCTATTTTTCATATTACATGCCTGGATACTTCCCGGACAGAATGAATATATATATATATATATATATATATATATATATATATATATAGCAATGTCTTTAGTCCAAAAGGGCTGAGATATAGGCTAATGACACTATAGTATTCAGGAAATGGAAATATATATATTGAATAAAAGCAAGGAATCGTGCTGGATTACACAAGGTTCCTTCTTAGTCTAATGCAGAAGATTAGCCCCAGGGAAATGTGTTTAAAATTAATATTGCACTTTAAATTAGTGTGTGTTTGGGCCCTGGGGTTGAGCACTTGGAGAGTAGGGTGGACAAGAGCTCCACTCCATATTTTGGTGGTTGCTTGGAAACTGCGGGTGAGGAGTCCTTTTCCAGAGTTTTAACACTCTGATTTACCTCACCTGAAAAATATTGTTAATTACAAGTGCTTTTAAGTACCCCTCCTGCCAAAGGAGGAGGAGTAGAGATTGTGTTTGATTCCTGTGAGTTGAAAGAGAAAGTTGAAAGAACCTAAAACGGTAAGGTGGATATTTATGTTTATCTATGTTGGGAAATGGACAAGTCATCCAACCCAGTTAGTTTATTATTTTGTTAGGTTAGTGCTGAGAAGAGCAAGGATTTTGTTTTTCTTTATTTTTGGTATACCTAACTGCACATTGTTGAATTTTGGAACCACAACAAAAAGAGTAAGTCATTTTACCTCATCCAGTGTGTGAAGTGTCTCTGAAGCCTAAAAAGACTGTGTGTAATACCATAATCCCAAGGTACCAAATGAAATAAGTACTTTTGTCACTATATATATATATATATATATAATGTGTGTGTGTGTGTGCCTCCCACATATATATGTATACAGTTATCGGCCAATTTATCAGTTCTACATCACTAACATCCGACCTGTATATATATTTGAACAACTGGCCTATCTGTTAGAGAATAGAGGTTAGACTTGTGCTTTCAGTATCAGGCACTTTTTGGCTGATCAGCTGTTTGGCTGAATTCCATATCTTTGGCATGAATGTTTAACTGAGCAAATGACTAGCGATGGCTGATCACATTTGTGTGATTCGGCATCCAGAGTTCTACCCATGGTGCCAAGAAAAGAGATGATTGATGGAAAAAACCACAATTGATTGGGACAGCCACCAAATTTTATTTTATTTACAGATCAAGTGAAAAGTGACCAACAGAGGGTAAAAATGAGGAATAGTAAATAAATCAATATTTATATATAAATGTTAAAACTCAATCACAGAATACTGTCCTACGTAGTATTCTTTTAAATGTCCATAAATTGTTTTAGTCATCTTGATTGTTTTTGTTCACTTTTAGCTTTTCATGAAAGAATTTAGTATTTCCACTTAATTGTATTCCACAAATACCTTACTCACCTGTCGAAAATACTGTTATTTTAAAATGTATCTTTGAAATTAAATAAATTACATCTTATTCTTTTCTACTATATTTACTTTGATCATGGTCTATCTTTGAGAATAAATATTGACATTAAAGATTCCTTTCAATCCTTACATATCTTTGTATGAATAATCAAAAACCGCTCTGACAAGTTTCACATTTGAAATAAAAAAACAAAACAAAAACACGACAGAAAAAGTATAAAACATCTATTTATCAATTTGTCTTATACAGGAAAAGTCATGTACATTAAGTTATAGCACCAGAGACTTACTTTTCATGATTCTATAAAGTCATATTCTTAAAGTTGGGTGCTAATTCTCAAATTTTGAAGTTCCGATCGCATTTGCATTTACTATTTGCCAAGTCTGTCGACTTGAATAAAGACATACCACACTAAAAATTGTGTTATCCTAAAGTAGATTACCAGTAGTAATTCATTATGTTATATCTCCGTAATAGGCATGTGCAGAGATCTGCACTGCAACCTAATATAAGTTATGTTTACTGCTTTCAATGTTATGAAATATAAGGTTATGCATTTTGCTAAACACCAAACCTGATTTTAACATTACATGTAGTACTAACCCTGTACAGATTTGTAACCATGAATCCAACACTTACATATCAGGAACAAACATGAGCAATAGTTATGTTACTACCTGTGCTTTATCTAACTAACTGGTGGTGTTCTGTTGACCCAATTACAACCAGTTGCTTTAATATTATCATTGTTACCAGTAACTATCTTTTCTTTTATTCACTACAATGCAATTACCTCTCATCCGTCTTCCTTTTCATGTTCTTATTTCACTGTTCCCTTTTTCTGTTCAATTTTGTTGCATCACCACTATGACTGTTATTCGCAGACCTTAAACAGACCTTAGACTTAATATAGATTGAGGTATGCATCACATATGCTAATAGCAAGATACACACCATCCTTTACTGACCATTGTCCTTCCAGGTTGTTGTTTTTTTATGAATCCGCTTAAAACAAAATTGCATAAAACTATTTGCTCAAATTCACCCCCCCCCCTTTTTTAAAATTTCGATTTATTTCCCCTGATTATAAGAAAATAATGTTGAAAAGGCTTTTGATGTGCTGACTCCATCTTTTAAACACCTCACTATGGAAAAATAGGAATTTTTATCAGAATTCCCACAACACACATTTTGCCATGTAACACTATCAAGGGTTTGTATACCAAAAGCTCATTACAGCACTTTCAGTAGGGTTGGCCCTAGTCATTTCTTCAATTTGATCACTATCATGTACTGACATGCTAGTAGACTGCTAGTAGACTGCACCTCACAACCTCCAATATCCTGATAATATAGAGAAAAAGCCCTTGGACTATGAAGTTGGCACAGATATGAACTATGCATATTTAACACTCACTTAGCCAGTAAGTTTTTAGTCCTTCCTGTTTGACTTCTTCCAACAGTGTAGATAAGTCATTATCAGTAAATACCGATAATGCCACCTTAACACTGAACTCTACACTTTCATTAGGCAAAAAATGAGTACTTCTATGAAGACAATAGAAGCTAAATTTCAAAATATTTTTACAATTTCCTTTTATGTTCACACAATTTAAAAAAAAAATGGAGGGGGGGCTTTGGAAGGGAATACACAGTTGGTCATAATTTAAGTTAACACATTGGTAACATTGGTTACAAAAATAGTCAGGAGCCTCAAAGGTTTTAACAAATATAAATTTCCAAATTCCTGTCCCTCCTCCCTGAACTTGGTCATGAGGTGTCATGCAATTCGACAATAGGTGGTTTTTCCCTCCAGGACCCTATACATGTGCCATTTAGTATGTTTGAATATTTTTTTCAATTATACTTTTTACATCCATGTGCAATGTGTTGATGGAGATCTGCCAGGTCAGAAAAATCGGTTTTGGTTTTGTCGTCTTTCTTTGACATGGATCCATTCCAAATGCATGAACTAGTTTGAATTTCAATAAAGCCACAGCTTGGGCTTCAGTTAATATCCAATAACAGTTTCTTTTATTTTTATTTAATTAGGGGGAATTTGTCCTGAGGTGGGTAATTTATGAAGGCCTAGTTGTCCAGAGGATTAGAGCCTTTCCTTTGTCCCCTAATGGTTGGATATTTTTTTTCACTGATATATAGGTTTAAAAGCAGGTATATGTGTTTATTTAATATGGCTTACTGAGTTAATCTGATTTATTTTTATTTTTTTAATATGAATATTAAGTCAGGTTCATTTTTATACACATGACTGGAGTGGTTATTTAAGTGAATCAATTTAATTTTCTCACTATGTTCTCTTCTTTAGAGCAACTTTCGGTTTATTTTCTATTACAAACCGCACTAGTAGGACAAAATGTTCCTAATACAGTTAAAAACTTTTTAAAGGATTGCTACTTCTTATCAGGAGAGCATTCCATTATTTATTTTGGTATAAGATATAAAAACTGAGAGAAGTTTTTAAACAGCACACTTTATGATGGTGAAAACAAGGTTGTCAAAAGGAATTAGGGGGTCATTTATCAAATATTTTTTTTTTTCTACGTTTGCCCTGGAGTAGGAACAACATGAAACTTAATAATAAAATACTCCCTTATTTAAAGTGCAGGGATATTTGTCTTTGACAAATCATGTGTTAGGGAAACAACGTGGAAAACCTAAAGGCAAAATACATCCTTTATAACAGTAAACTTCAACATATTTAAAGGAAAATAAGTAACAAAATCACACACATGCACTGATGTCAACATTTTCTTGCCAGCAGACAAGAAAGATCCAACTTTGATTTGTGATGTCATTAGGTACTCAGCAAGCATCAGATGGATTGAGATTCATTATGTGTTGCTACAATTTTTTTTTTTTATTATTCTCCTGGAACGATATCAGCATTCCTACTGCTGTTTAAGCATGAACTGGAAAAAAATTGTTTTTTTTCAGAAGAAACATAAGAAGAATGATCTAGATCTGGATCTTTATGAAAGTCAACATATGACTGTTTATAAATTCAAGAGTAAAAATGTTTTCAAAATTGTATAAATGCTTTTTTTTAAATAGTTTTGTAATCTTCAAAATGTGATTATTTGTAAAAAGATGAATGAAATTGAATTCAAACTGGACTAAAGCAAACATGATATCTTAGATAAGCCCGATATCTAGACTCAGTACATTTAAAGTGCTCTTAGATAAATTGTCATGAATGTGGATAAATGATGAAATATGTTTCAGAGAACATATGTCTCTGGGAAGCCTTAGTGGAAGCAATCTAATAAAATCTAATATGTATCACAGGAAGAGCTTCTTCTATATACAGTTAGTCCAAATGACAGAGGAATAATAGGTGCATAGGGTTGGTTCGATACATTTTTAGCCACAGAAATTAATTTTGTGGTCAGGATTCATAGAACATACAGTATTGCTGTTTTTGCTGTCAGATATGATTTTAACATTTCCTTTACATAATACTGTTATTATAGTTTAATATTACATATACGTTTTTTAACAGCATTATGGCCATGATAGTTATGTTACACAGCACTCATCATTTGATTAAAAATCTCCCCCCCCTCTGGTATGCTGATATTCCTTGTGTTCTTTTACCCCATTTCCTCCTGAATAGTAAACTTATTTGAGAAGAGACCTCTTTACCACTTGTATTTGTCAATATGTTTATCTTTGTTAATTATTTGATGTTATATATCCCTACTGTATAACTGTAAAGTACTGGCATTATTAAAGGGACACTATAGTCACCAGAACAACTACAGCTTGTTAAATTTGTTCTGGTGAGTAGAATCATTACCTTCAGGCTTTTTGCTGTAAACACTGTCTTTTCAAAATGCAATGTTTTCATTACAGCCTAGTGATGACTTCACTGGCCACTCCTCAGACAGCTGTTAGAGATCCTTCCTGGGTCATGGCTGCCTAAAATGCACCCAAACATTCAGTGTCTCCTCCCTCTGCATGCAGACACTGAACTTTCCTCATAGAGATTCATTGATTCAATGTAGCTCTATGAGGAGATGCTGATTGGCCAGGGCTGTGTTTGGATCATGTTGGCTCTGCCCCTGACCTGCCTCCTTGTCAGTCTCAGCCAATCCTATGGGGAAGCATTGTGATTGGATCAGGCCACCAGTTCTGATGTCGGCAAACTGCTTTTTTTTTTCTGATGCAAACATCATGCAGATCTACAGCTTAAGGCTTGAATACAGTAATATGTTGCTGTATTTATGGAGGCATGAGGGGCCCAGGGGGGCTAGATGGTGGTTTTAACACTATAGGATCAGGAATACATGTTTGTGTTCCTGACCCTATAGTGATCCTTTAAAATGGTAATGATAATGTTAGCACACAAAAAACTAAAGATTATCAAAAACTGGAGAATGTGTGTCACATCCCAGATCCATCCTTATAACATGCATAAATTATTTTCAATGTCTACTACTCAGTCCAGCATATTCATACTTTGCACATTGGAGTTCAACTTAAAATATATTCTCAGTTAGCTTTGTTATGACGTCGTGGTGCATGCAACAAGCAAGATAATAAAGAAAAAAAACATCAATTGCACCTTCCAGCCAGACCACTGATATTTAAACATTGTCTTTTATTATGTCAATACATTGCTATATAGTGTCATATGCAATCCCATTCCTCAAATGACTGAAGGGATGTCTATCCTTTTCAAGCTGAAAGTATTACATAAGATCCCAATGTGTTATTGAAAAAACAAGAACAAACAAGATAATAGAAAACTACTTCATTAAAATATTTCAATAGCCTAAAGTGCATTTTAAAGACTGAATACATCATAACAAATAATAGTAACTGAAGTGGAAATCAATCAATAAATTGACTATTTTTGTGTATCTGCCCCTGTCCAAATTAAAGAAACAGTGTGTGCACGCTCCCTGAAGTAATTCACACCAGACACAAGTTTCAAGTTGGTGAAAAACTTGAGGAATGTTTATTCAGGGGGGACGGCAAGTCCCTTTTAAAGCAAAATTACATCATATGCATTGTCAGAGATAACATGAAATAATACTTTATTAATTGGTTAGGTGTTAAGTGGTTCTCTTAATGCTCTGCCTACTGAGGGTGATGTCACTGGAACCATGAGGGACTCCCCCAAATTCCAGCGCCATCTTGTTACACAAGGTAGTTAGTCGATGTTAAAGGTAGGGAGGGGTTGGAGACTCCTAGCGGCCTTTTTGTTTAATCATATTTTGGTAGACTATGCACTGATTTCAGTTAGATGAGTAAATAGACATTTTACTAACTACAAATTATGTCAATATCTCATTTCCACAACAGTAACCAAGACACAAGGAAACAATCAGTGCAATAACATAATAAAAATGTATTATCACAAGCTGTAAGAAACATACTTTTAAAACAGAGCTTTTTTTTTATAAGTTAGTATATGCTGTGGTCCAACAAGACCACGATACATACAGAAAATAGCATGCAAATACAAGAGTTCTCCTAAAAACACAAAAGTGTTCAGTTATTCTTTCCTGCATATCACATTTTTTTGCTTCACCCATAACTGTGCTTTGAAGCTCACTAACTTTTCTTTTCCGATGTGTACCAAAAGAGCATTCCACAGATGCTCAATCAGAAAACAGGGAATTTAGAGGCCAAGACAACATCTTGAAAGCTTTGTTATTTTCCTTAAGCATTTCTGAACATTTTTTGCAGTGTTGTAGGGTTTTGCAGTGTTGCAGCAGAAAGAGACCACTGCCATCAGGGAACATTGTTGCCCTGAAGGCATGTACATGGTCTGCAACAATCTCTAGGTAGGTGGTACATGTCAAAGTAACATCCACGTGAATGCCAGGAGCAAATATTTCCCAGCAGAACATGGCCCAGAGCACAACACTGCTCCGCTGGCATGCCTTCTTCATATAGTGCATTATGCTACCAACTCTTCATTAGGTAAATGATGCACACACACCCGGCCATCCATCTGATCTAAAAGAAAACATGGTTCAGCAGATCAGGAAACCTTCTATTGCTTCATGATCCAGTTCTGATGCTCACATTCCCAGTGAAGGCACTTTTGGCTGTGGACAGGGGTCATCATGATAATTCTGACTAGCCTGCGATGCAGCAAACTGCGATGCACTGTGTGTTCTGACACCTTTTTATCAGTGTGACGAGACCAATCTCGCCACTGTGCATTGGAGGAGCCTGGTTGCCCGCCTGCTGCCTTTAGACTATGGCCCCATGTTGAAACGCTTGATTTTCCCCTGCGAAGACACGAAAGCCGGGTCATTTGGTGCTTGCCCTGTTTGAGCGGCGATACCCCAGATAGCTATGCCATGAAGCCCATTTGTATAATGAAAGACTATGGAAAAGACTTTGGCTCCATGGCAATTGAACTGTATGTGTGTGCTCTGAGCGCCATTCAGTAATAATGTGCGCTCAGATATGAGCTATCTGGGGATATGCTGAATGTACCTGTTTTGTGCAATGGCTGCACAGTTATATATTTTTATGTGTTTTATTGTCTTTTGCTGCCATGTGTTCAATGGAGTTTTGCCTCTGTCCTTGGAGATAATTGGATTACTTCCCAATTATCTCCAGGATAGAAGACTCTATGGAACTGGTTTTGGGCAGAAAAGCAATGCTTCATTTGGTCACAAAGGATGTCGATCTAACTTTTGGACCAATGGACCAATTTGGATGATTTTGCCATATGTTTGTATTTGGAGTATGCTGATTCTGAAAAAGTTTTATGTGAATGTGATGCATACTTTTCAAGTTATGTATAATGTGGAAAAACTGTATTTCTCTGGCTGTGATAATTACATTACCCATTGTGTAAGGTAATTGTATCACAGGCAGAGAGGAGGATTTTGTGTGGGAGTGTCTGAGTGTATTGTACGTGTCTATTGGTTGTTTTGCAAAACCCTGTGGGTGGTACTAATGTGTAAGAATGTGTACATAAGAACAATAAACCCACAGCTCTGTCTGTTCCTGCTTGACCCTCAAAACGGAGCCTTGTCTCGTTCTTGGGGGGGATTTATTGTATGCTGTTCCAGTTCGACTGCTAGGAGTGTAAACCTATTCGTATGGTTTTTCCTATTCGGCTGTTTACAGTATTCGTATGTTTGAGAGCATTCACATGCTTCTCCGGTTCGGTGGATTGGTGTCTACAGTAGCTGCCTGTGTCTCTGGAAGGGGAAGATCTTCTAAACGGCGGTTTAACCCTTTTATGCCTGGGGATGCCGTTACAATCAGCATTATATTTTTCAGCAATTTGAACTACAACATCTCTTCTGTGTGATCAGATCAGTGAGGCTAGCCTTTACTCTCCATGAGATTCAATTAGTTTTTGGTGTCCATGACCCTGATGCTGGTTCACTGGTTGTCCTTCCATGCACCACTTTTGTAGGTATGAACTGCTGCATACTGGGAACAACCCACAAGACTTGCTGTTTTGAAGATCCTCTCACCCAGTCATCTAGCCATCAATATTTGGCCCTTGTCAAAGTCACTCAGATCTTTTCACTTACTAATTTTTCCCACTTCTAACCCATGAAATTCAAGAACTATTATATACCACCCTTGATAGGAGTAATTATAACCATTCAATCAATGTTATTCAGTTCACCTGTCAATGGTTAAATTGTTGAGGCTGATTTGTGTATGTTTCAATCAATGTACTTGCTATAGTTTCTGATTAAGCAATAAAGTCTGACTGTTTAGAATAGTTGTGATTAATTCCAGATATTTGGTTTATTAGGAATGTTACAAAGCAATTTATGGTAATGACAAATTCAACAAAACTGTTTCCAGCCCATTTTATTCTCCACAAATGTAGATCTAGAACGGGAGTCCATATTGGTTATTATATAAACAAAAAAAAAAAAAAAAAATATATATATAAATATATATAATAAATTATCTTAATAATAATGAATTAAGAATTATATTTCTTATTTTCCTTCCCAGAAATACGTACTTCCTCCAGAGCACAAGATTAACACCAAACGAAAGATTATTCTAAATGACAGTAGTTTTCCAGTCTGTGACATGAATATTCACATAGCTAGAGGTGAATCCCATGCCCATAGCTGTACCACATATTTAGAGAAAGTATTTAACTTCAAACCATAAATAATTGTGGGTCTGTATGAAAAAGTTACAGTCTAAAATACAGCAGGTTTTAGCTGGTATAATTAGATTAGATATATAGCAATTAGATATACGGAGCTTGCTAACATATAAAGCCTCCCGACTAGATACTCAGACATTATTGCTTAAACTTGCTATACACCTCAGCAAAATGGGGGCAAACTCTCAAAATGCCTACACATACAGACTCTAGATTAGGGTATACATATTAGTACAATAAGCTGCCTGCCCTGATCACAAAACAAAGTAAATAAAGACAATGAACTAAATGAACTATCCCCTAGTGCCCACAGTAAAAAAAAAAAAAAAATAATAATAATAAAAATGCCCAGGGCATTGAAAGTTTTGAAGAGCTGCATTTTGTTTCTATTTTTATGTCTGATGCTTATCATACCTCAACGTAGGTGATGGTATCACTCACTTGTAGTTCATTTCAATAAAGTATCTACATTTTACATCATTAAAACCCCCTTTTACTGTTATCAATTTTGTCAACATTCCTTATCTTATAATGATCCTCTTCAACAAAAGGGAAAGCAGGAATAGAAGAAGATATATAAAAATAAAAAGAGAAGATATATGTCTTCTAGACCATGATGTATGAACTACAGGATAATAGCTGATTTGGACAGTATCAAAATACCAGGTGAATTAGCTTTCTTTTGAAAAACATCTTCAAGTGAGCTTTTCACTAAAGAAAAACTGGTTGCAATGTTTACAGTTAAAATCAATTGCTTTGATGAGAGGATGAGTGCTCTACTGCTTCAAATACCAATGCCCAACCTAGGGAAACTGTTGTGCAGAGTTTTGAATTGCCTTACTTATATAATTAATCAGTTAGAGTTGTTCAGAATCATAGTTCTATATAAAAAATAATACTTTGAAAATCTTCAATAGTTTTTTCATTAATTTATAAACACACATTTAGATATATGATGTCTACGAGAGACACATCTTTTTCAGGTTGTGTTTCATAAATTTTATAGATGTGTTAAAGGACCACAATAGGCACCCAGACCACTTCAGCTCAATGAAGTGGTCTGGGTACCAGGTCCATCTAGGGTTAACCCTGTCTGCTGTAAACATAGCAGTTTCTCTGCTACATTAGGGTTAATCCAGCCTCTAGTGGCTGTCTCATTGACAGCCGCTAGAGGGCTTCTGCGCTTCTCACTGTGATTTTCACAGTGAGAAGATGCCAGTGTCCATAGGAAAGCATTAGGAAGGCTTTCCTGTGGACTGACTGAATGCTTGCCGCGCATGCGCATTCAGCCGATGACGTCCGAAGGAGGAGGAGAGTCCCCAGCACTGAGGGAGCCCGGCACTGGAGAAAGGTAAGGGATTTAACCCCTTCCTCTCCATTCATCCCGGCGGAAGGGGGGCCATGATGGTGGGGGGGGGAGGGGACCTGTTAATACTATAGTGCCAGGAAAACAAGTTTGTTTTCCTGGTACTATAGTGGTCCTTTAAACAATACATTTAAAAATCTTCAAAGAGAATTGTGACAAGCGTTAACTAAAATAATTTCAATGATTTATATTTTGTGTTGATTAGAACAAACTACACCAGAACCACTATGGTTCAATTCAGTGGTCCTGGTGTAAGGAGATATAGAACTTAGGGTGGAAATGGAAGCTGTGGCACCACCAGTTCCTATGGGGATATAAGGTAAGTTAATCAAATTACTTCTGGGGAGCGTTAATCTAAATATGTAACATAAAACGTTAGGAAACAGGAATAGAGGTGTACCAAGAACTCAGTGGGTCAAATTATTTGATATTAAGTTGACCAATTAACCAAAATAAGTGGTTTGAAGTGTTGCTACTGCCTTCCCTTGCCCACTGCAGTGGAAACTCTTTTTATCAATTTAAAAGGTTTAATCAGGGCACTTTGCAGAATTCATTAGTACGTAATGGGTTGTGAGCTAATTTCACAAGATAATGCCATGCATGTAATTTGGCTCATTGTGAAAATGGATTTAAAACTAATATAATTAAATACATATTATATTGCAGTATTGATATCAGTGATAAAATGTTCTTGCTCTATATTGGTCTGTTGGTTAGTTGTTGTTTTTTTGTGACTCTAGCACGGCAAGGCAATAAGGTATCTGCATTTCCCAAGATGCACTAAATTTTGATTTGTTGATTAAAATAAATGCAATTTACTTATAGGTCATGGTGAGTGGCTTGGTTCTGTTGGTCTTATGTTGTTGCCATTTATCTTAACTATACTGTTAGGAAAGAATAAGAGTATTGGCTCTATGAAAGCTATCTAACATGAGTCATAGACATATTTATCAGTAACAACTATCTGACCAAGGCATTGGGGGGGATGTTCAAGGCTTGCCTCCAACCCATTATGCTGCTCTACTCATTTGTAACAATTTTGTATCACTCTCCTAATGGTCCCTACTTCAAATCCAAGACACTCTTCTAGACTTTGTGTTTGATATTATTATGATGTTCTTGTCATATAATTGGTTTTTTTTCTTCTGCACCTTAATTTAGTAAAACCTGGTAACTTACAAGTATTAGTCCAAAATAAGAGAGATTTTTTTTGAAACCCACCTACTTTAGTTAAAATAAGTGCATTAACATGTAGTAATTAGTGATGTCGCAAACCCGAAATTTTCAGTTCGCGAACCGGCGAACCGCCCGAAACGCCATTGACTTCAATGGGGAGGCAAATTTTAAAACATACAGGGACTCTTTCTGGCCACAATAGGGATGAAAAAGTTGTTTCAAGGGGACTAACACCTGGACTGTGGCATGCCGGAGGGGGATCCATGGCAAAACTCCCATGGAAAATTACACAGTTGATACAGAGTCTGGTTTTAATCCATAAAGGGCAGAAATCACCTAACATTCCTAAATCACAATCAATATGGATTGACACCTGACATATGACATATTGACACCTTGACATATGGATTGACACCTGTCCTCAGAGCCCCTGATGCACACGGACACAGAGCAGAATAGAGACTGGTCCCCCTACATAGGGTCACTTGGCAGATATGGATTGACACCTGTCCTAAGGATCCCTGATACACACTGACACAGAGCAGAATAGGGACTGTTCCCCCTACATCGGGTCACTTGGCAGATATGGATTGACACCTGTCCTAAGGTTCCCTGATACACACTGACACAGAGCAGAATAGGGACTGGTCCCCCTACATCGGGGTCACTTGGCAGATATGGATTGACACCTTGTTACAAACTGCTATTTGTAACGGGCCCTTTAAATGGCAAATTGCCCTGCTTCCCTGGGTTGTGGAGAAGCCTATTTGCCAGCCTCCTCCCGCATGACTATGGCCCCTGGGAGATTGTGAAAATGTATGCACTTTTATTTGGTGTGTATGGCCCTTTAAGACTGTCGGTGGGCATATTGGGGCTTATGGACTCTTTATGTGACTGGTGCTGGCCCTTTAAACACCTTTTTTGGGACATCAGGAAGATTGGGACACTGCCCCTTTAAGGCCGTGTCCCCAGACTTGTTGGGGACACGGCCCCTTTAAGACGGTGTCCCCTGTGTCCCCAGACCTGGTGCAAACCCTTTGTGCCTGCCTTGCTATTTCCCACTTGGTTCAGTAAATGGGAAATTATTTCAGCTGCAGAGACTAAGTCCCATTCGGCGATGGGACTTAGTCTTTTCAGCCGCTTTTTTTCAGCCTTATTTCAGTTGGGGAAGAGACTAAGTCCCATTCCCATGGGACTTAGTCGTTTTTCAGCCTGAAATAGACCAACCTCACAGCCCAAATCTATGGAACTGTTTTGGGCAGGAAAATGTGCTTGCGGTTGGTCATAAAGGGACCTCCAGCTAACTTTTTAACCCCTGGATGGATTTGGCTGATTTTTGGTTATGTTTATGTTTTAAGTGTGCTGATTCCAAATATGTAATTATGAAGATGGGATGTGTAGTTTTGAAGTTACAGGGTATGGCTAAAATCTGTATTTTTACTGCCTGTGTTTAATTATGTTAATCTCTTCCCAAACGTCATTTCGTTCAAAGTGGAGAGAATGTTAAAAATATATATTTTTGTTCTGAGTGTGAGAAATGCTTTTCAGCCGCTTCTAATCTTAAGCATCATTTGAGGAGCCATACAGGAGAGAAACCTTATTTGTGGTGTGTTTAGTATTGTTCTGATCAGTTTAATACCTTCCGCGCCTCCTATCAGTGGACGTGTATATGGCAGCCATTTTAGGAACCGTACACCTGGGACCCCAGCAAGGTCACCTCGTTCAACAGGCTTGCAGCGTATCCTCCAGGAAGAAGAGCCTGAACCCTTACCGGCTGCACGTGTCTTACCTGTACATGGAAAGCTGCTGCGGTTCCTTGATGAGCCAGCTGCCCGTGAGTTAACATGTCCCGTGGAGAAGCACTCTGTCCTGTAAAGCCTC
>OW240914.1:74544789-74562732 GCA_933207985.1 Pelobates cultripes | reverse complement strand
AGTGAAAAAAGTTTTTTGTTTTTAAATGCAAGCTATTGTGACACCAGATATGAGTGAGTGGTGGCACTGGGCACCGTATCCACTGTGAGCTTAACACACCCACTTTAAGGACACTGACTGCTATTCAATCCTATAACAGTGAAAAAAGTTTTTTGTTTTTAAATCCAAGCTATTGTGACACCAGATGTAATTGGTGGCACTGACTGGGGAAGTGGGCACTGTGAGCCTGACACAGAAGCTGGCAGCAGTGGCAGACAACTAAGTGCATTTACATTACATAGAAAAATAAAATAAAAAAAAAGCATACCCTTATCCCTAACCTAGCTATGCTTTCCCCTATCTTATGAACAGCAGCTACACTTTCCCTCCTCTTACTAAGCATGCAGCTTGAGAATGAATCTAAAATGGATGCCTTCCAGGAGGTGGGAGGGTCTGCTAGGGAGGGTGGGCTGCTAATTGGCTGGAATGTGTCTGCTGACTGTGAGGTACAGGGTCAAAGTTTACTCAATGATGACGAATAGGGGGCGGGTAGAACCGCGCATATGTTCGCCCGCTGTGGCGAACGTGAACATGCTATGTTCGCCGGCGAACCGTTCGGTACATCACTAATTATCAGGAACTGAAATTTAGGGTCAAAATAGGCAAACAATTCTTCAAGTCAGCTGGTTTCATTTTGACTATTATGACCTAAAATTTGAAATTTACTTTGACTTCTTGACAATATACAAGTGAGAGAAAACCCCATTAAAAGTAACATTTGATCTAATAAACATGTTTAACTTGAGCTACTGGGTGTAACGATCACTTACCTTTCCCCGCCGGTCCCGCGCAGTGCGGAGTTCACCTCCCATGCTTCTGGAAGGCGGCATAGTCATGCGTGCCAATGTCAGAAGAAAAGTGCTGCCAGAATTCAAACGTGGCCATGCTCCTGGACCTTTTGGGGGCGTGGCTTTAAAGTAAAAGATCCCACACTATATAAGGGCTACCTTGACACTTGTCAGGTGCCCTAGTGTGGTTCTTGTTTGAAGTCCCCTAGTGCTCTTTACTACTGACTTTCTTTTTGGTATTTGACCCTTGGCTATCCCTTCGACTATTCTGTTCTCTGGTTTCCCGTTACTTGGCTTGGATCATCGTGTGCCCGTCTTCTGTAATCCCTTGACCTCCGGCTATTCCTTTAACTATTCTCAGACGCTAATCCGGCCACTCTAAGGTCCGGTAAACGTCTTCCTCTGGGTTTCATGCTGTGTGAAGGGATCACTGTCGTGACATTACACTAGGGCTGACGCTTTATCCTATCAACACGAACAGATATCACCTCCCGTAACTCATTTTTCTTCCATAATCCCATCCAACCACATAGTTGCCACTGTCCATGCCAAAATCTCTTCGGGGTTAATGGAGGAATTATCAAAGTTCCAGGATCATACCTCATTAACAGTTCCCTGGGGAAAATTATACATACCCTTGGCTTATAGGAAAAAGGTCTTATCCCTTGTACACAACTCAAAATTGGCAGGGCATCCGGGTATTCACAAAACTGAGTCTTTACATAAAAAAAAAAATTCTAGTGGCCTTCATACAAGAAGGACGTTCGCGAGTTCGTTCTCGCTTGTAGGGTCTGTGCCTCCACTAAATCACTCAAAGGTCGTCCTTTGGGCCTCTTCTTGACATTGCCCATTCACGATAAACCCTGGTCGAGTATTGCCATGGATTTTGTAGTGGACCTGCCTCCCTCCAAGAATCATAGAGTTATATTGAATATAATCGACAGATTCTCTAAGATGACCCATCTGGTCCCACTAATCAAATTGCCGCCTGTGACAGATTCGTCTGTATTGCTGGTTCATCTATTTCCCTTTGTTCGCTGAATTGCCTGTTCACATAACCCCGTTCATGGAATTTGCAAACTACCGATTGAAACTACCGAACGAACGACCACCCAGGAGAGGAGTGTGCTGCTGGTTAACCTCTTGGCCCCAATTAGAACGTTGTGGTTAACCGCAGACACCTCTCCATTCCATTCGTACGGGTGGTCGTCGTTCGCATGTCGACCACGAGGCAGCGGCCATTTTGGGACATACGAACACATAGCGGTGTTCGGTACAAACTGTATGGAACTAAAAACGGACACTTAAACTACCGAACACCGCTGGAAGCTGCTGCCTACCTTCCATTTCGACAAGGCATGCGAACGTCGGTCGTTCGGGAGTTTTTATTCATTCGTATGGACTTTCACCCAGACAGCCATCCCATGGAGTCATTCGTATACCGAAGGACTGGTGAAAGACTTTGACTCCATGGCGATTCGACTAGATACATCAGATCTGAGCGCTATTCGGTGAAAACATGCACTCAGATCCAGGCTGTCTGGGGATACGTTACACGAACCATATGCATTCGGTATTTCTGCAGTTATGTATTTTAATGTATTTTTATTATTGTAAGTTAAAATGGCGATTGTCTCTACCTTGGGAGATAATTAGGTTTCTTCCTAATTATCTCCGAGGTAGAGAAGACGGAATTATGGGCAAGATGGGAAGGGCTATTATTGAAGCCACTGCGATTGGCTACTGTCCACTATGTCTTACAGTCTTCCACAAGGTCCCCTCGGGGAGTGTCCACCTTGTGGAGACCTGCATAAATACCGGGCAGGTAGCCCCCATTAAACAGATCTTCATTTGACCCTCAAGACGGAGCTTGGTCTCGTTTGTGGGGGGAATTATTACTGGGACAGCGCTTTCGTTATTTTTAGCTGTGGAAGGCGTTCGACTGTTTTGCTGATCGGGAGTTGCCGTGTTCGTGGACTTCGTTCGGGAGTTTGGCGGTCGGCTGGATTTAAACTGCATTTCTGGAGAAGGGGATTATTGACTAAACGGCGGCTTCATCTACCCGACGGTACGTGTCGTAACAATTGGTGGCAAGCGACGGGATGAATCCTACCGCCCAGAAGGCCAGCTACACATCCCAGGTTGGAAATGCAGTATGAAGAGTTAAGGCGTGCTACCCTTAAAGATATATTGGAACGCAGAGGACGATCAGCGAGTAATCTCAAGAAAAGAGAGATTATTTCTATACTATTGGAAATGGATGCAGCACAGGGAACGGGAAGAGCTGATGTGCATGGCATACTGGAGTTAACACCCGAGGAGATACAGTTTAACCGGGCAGTTCAGATCAGGCTGGCACATTTTGGCCCCAACCCCGCAGCAGATATTGTGGTGCAAGTGCAAGCAGCAGTAGCAGCACAACAGGCGCTTCAAGGAAGAGGCGCTGCAGCAGCTGAGGTACCGTATAATAATAATGGAAGGAGAAAAGTACCTTTTGCTGCATTTTGAAATTTTGTGGAAGCCGAAGGAGAAATTGATGGGTTCCTGGCTGATTTTGAAAGGCAATGTGCCTTACACCAGGTACCCGCAGGAGAATGGGTCCCCATCCTCTCTGGGAAGTTATCCGGCCGGGCCAGTGAGGTGTTTCGGGCCATCCCAGAGGAGGAACTTACCAGCTACAGGGCAGTGAAAGATGCCCTTTTGGCCAGATACGCTGTGACCCCTGAGGCATACCGGCGACGATTCCGGGACACTAACAAGCAGGCTGGTGATTCTTATGTTGAGTGGGCATGCCGAGTACACCGCACAGCAGCCCACTGGATGGCAGGGTGCCAAGCGGTAACTGGGGAAGAAGTGCTGCAAGTATTTTTGTTGGAGCACTGTTTTGACCGCTTACCTGCAGGAGTCAGAGAGTGGGTTAGGGACCGCAAACCCGCTACCTTACCCGAAGCTGCTCGTCTGGCTGATGAGTACACTGACGCCAGGAAACTGGACCAGACAGCAGCCAAGGTCCCTACCCGAGTGGTGTACAAACCAGCAGCCCCTCCAACCTCTGCAGTGTATCAACACCCAGCACAACGCACCCCCACCATGCCAACAGCGAACAATTATGTTCAACGCCCGGGATTACTCACAACCTATCCGTTGCTATGGGTGTAAGCAGTTGGGGCACAAGAGACCCGAGTGCCCATTAAACAATTCTAGCCAAGCCCAGTCGTGGAGAAGACCAGCCGGCGGGAATCAGCAACCACCTCAACCTTCCGCTCACTGTCTTGAGCAAGAGGAATTTTGGGGTATACTACATGAGGCGGATCCAGTACAAGCAGCGCAGCAGGATAACCGTCAACAGCACAGGCAGACCGTTAAACTAAATGGCAAAGCAGTAACTGGTCTAAGAGACACCGGAGCCACTATGACTTTGCTCCAAAAGAACCTTGTTTCCGAACACCAACACACTGGAGATACTGTGGCAGTGAGGGTGGCGGGAGGTGCAGTGTTCCGTTTACCGGTTGCCCGGGTTCACTTGGATTGGGGGGTGGGCTCTGGACACGTGAATGTGGGGGTCATGAAAGACTTACCGGCCGATGTTTTGCTTGGGAATGACTTGGCCCCTTTGGTGTCCGCTTATGCTCCAATGGGACCTGCCGCTATCAACCCAGTGACTACCCGTGCCCAGACCCGTGCTGCTGGAACCAGCCCACCTGCTGCTGAGACCCAGGTAAGAACCGAGTCCCCGACTGGTACCCTAGAACCGACTTTTGTTAACTGGGATTCCCCAGAGGAGTTTGGGAGGGAAACTCAGACAGATTCGACCCTCCAGAAGTATAGGGACAGAGCAGATACTGGAGAGGAAGGATTAGATGGGGAACGGTATGAGTGGGTGGGGGACAGGTTGTATAGGATCCCCAAGCTTTCCCCGAAGAGTGTTGCCCCTCCGCCGAATCGACAGCTGGTGGTGCCCGCAAAATACCGGCAGGAGATTCTGCGGATAGGGCATGATGTTCCGTTAGCTGGATATCTAGGTTCCCGCCGCACAGCCTATAGGATCATGCAGAACTTTTTTTGTCCAAACTTTAATCAGGCTGTTCGGACATACTGCAGTACGTGTGACACATGTCAACGGATAGGAAAGCGGGGGGACCACCCAAGAGCTAGGCTTATGTCTATGCCTATCATTGGGGAGCCCTTTGCCCGCATAGCCGTTGACATTGTGGGTCCACTGGCCAGGGCTAGTCCATCCGGTAAGAAATATATTCTCACCGTGGTGGATTATGCCACTCGCTATCCAGAGGCAGTAGCGCTGTCTAATATAGAGGCAGAGACAGTTGCTGATGCCCTGGTTAGGATTTTCACCAGAGTCGGGTTCCCTCAAGAGATTCTCTCTGACCAGGGAACCCAATTCACTGCTGTGCTCACCCAGCAACTGTGGAAGGTGTGCGGCATTAAACCGCTGCTTAGCTCACCTTACCATCCACAGACTAACGGTCTCTGCGAGCGATTTAATGGCACCCTCAAACAGATGCTGAGGACCTTTTCTGACACTTGCAGAGACTGGGAGCGATTCCTGCCTCATCTGTTGTTTGCCTACAGAGAGGTGCCTCAGGAATCTACTGGGTTCTCCCCCTTTGAGTTGCTATATGGGAGAAGGGTCCGCGGACCCCTAGATCTCATTAGAGGCCACTGGGAGGGGGAGACAGAGCAGGAAGGGACCCCCATAGTACCATATGTTCTGGAACTCCGGGACCGCATGGAGAAACTGTCCCTAATGGTAAGGGAGAATCTCCAGGTGGCTCAGGGGAGACAGAAGAGGTGGTACGATCGGGGTGCCCGACAGCGAGTCTTCCAGGTTGGGCAGAAAGTGTTAGTACTCAAACCTGTGAAGGCGAACAAGATGCAGGCATCTTGGCAGGGCCCGTATAAGGTGTTAGCACAGATATGTGATACTACCTACCTTATAGCCAGCTGTTCAGATGAAAGGATCCAGCGATCCTTCCATGTGAACATGCTAAAGGAGTATCAAGAGAGACCAGAGAATGTCGCTGCAGTATGTGCCCCTGCTGCAGATGATACAGAAAGTTTACCCTTGCCAGACCTGTTAGAGAGGGACCCCCAGACGGATCTTACTAGCCTAGTACAGCTAGGGGACAGATTGAGCTCTACCGAGAAGGGCCAGGCAAGACAGCTTCTGTGGGAAAAGCAGGCGACCTTCTCCCAAGAACCTGGTTACACTACCCTAGCTGTACACAAGGTAGAAACCCCTGGACAGAACCCCCTGCGACAACCCCCTTACCGTATCCCTGAAGCAGTCCGGGAAGGAATGCGGAAGGAGATACAGGAGATGACCCAGCTGGGGGTCATCGAACACTCCGATAGCCCTTGGGCCTCACCTGTAGTCCTGGTGCCCAAGAAGGATGGGACCACCCGGTTCTGTGTGGACTACAGGCGTCTCAATGAGCGGACCACCACTGACGCCTACCCGATGCCCCGGGTAGACGAATTGTTAGATCGCATTGCCAGGGGACGCTATCTGACCACCATAGACCTGTGCAAAGGCTACTGGCAGATTCCCCTGGCCGAGGATGCTATCCCCAAGTCGGCCTTCGTCACCCCATTTGGCCTGTACCAATTTAAGGTCATGCCATTTGGGATGAAGAATGCCCCGGCTACCTTCCAGCGTATGGTGGATAGACTTCTTGATGGATTCCAGGAATTTGCTTGTGCATACCTGGATGACATTGCGATCTACAGTGAGTCCTGGGAAGAACACCTAGTACATGTAGGGGTAGTACTGGACAAGATTCGGGCCGCTGGCCTGACATTGAAGCCAGAGAAGTGCCATTTAGGCATGGCTGAAGTGCAGTACCTGGGTCACAGAGTAGGGTGTGGGAGCCAGAGGCCAGAGCCAGCCAAGATAGAGGCAGTTGCTAACTGGCCCACACCTATCACCAAGACCCAGGTGTTAGCCTTCCTAGGGACAGCAGGGTACTATAGACGCTTTGTCCCCGACTACAGCACTATTGCTAAACCCCTGACTGACCTGACAAAGAAAAATCTTCCTAAGCAGGTCCTGTGGTCTCCAGCTTGTGAAGCTGCGTTCCAAGCACTCAAACAAGCTCTTGTGAATGCCCCTGTCCTGGCTGCCCCAGTCCCTAACAAACATTTTCTCGTCCATACAGATGCTTCCATGTATGGACTGGGGGCTGTGCTGAGCCAGGTCGGGGAAGATGGAGGAGAGCACCGCTGGAAGCTGCTGCCTACCTTCCATTTCGACAAGGCATGCGAACGTCGGTCGTTCGGGAGTTTTTATTCATTCGTATAGACTTTCACCCAGACAGCCATCCCATGGAGTCATTCGTATACCGAAGGACTGGTGAAAGACTTTGACTCCATGGCGATTCGACTAGATACATCAGATCTGAGCGCTATTCGGTGAAAACATGCACTCAGATCCAGGCTGTCTGGGGATACGTTACACGAACCATATGCATTCGGTATTTCTGCAGTTATGTAGTTTAATGTATTTTTATTATTGTAAGTTAAAATGGCGATTGTCTCTACCTTGGGAGATAATTAGGTTTCTTCCTAATTATCTCCGAGGTAGAGAAGACGGAATTATGGGCAAGATGGGAAGGGCTATTATTGAAGCCACTGCGATTGGCTACTGTCCACTATGTCTTACAGTCTTCCACAAGGTCCCCTCGGGGAGTGTCCACCTTGTGGAGACCTGCATAAATACCGGGCAGGTAGCCCCCATTAAACAGATCTTCATTTGACCCTCAAGACGGAGCTTGGTCTCGTTTGTGGGGGGAATTATTACTGGGACAGCGCTTTCGTTATTTTTAGCTGTGGAAGGCGTTCGACTGTTTTGCTGATCGGGAGTTGCCGTGTTCGTGGACTTCGTTCGGGAGTTTGGCGGTCGGCTGGATTTAAACTGCATTTCTGGAGAAGGGGATTATTGACTAAACGGCGGCTTCATCTACTCGACGGTACGTGTCGTAACACCGCCTTCTTCCGAACTGGCCTCTTTATTTATAAAAGAGGTGGTACGTTTGCATGGCATACCTCTAGATATTATTTCCGACAGAGGGCCACAATTCATTTCACGGTTTTGGAGGGCCTTCTGTGACCAACTAGGTATTATCCTTAACCTTTCTTCTTCCTTCCATCCCCAATCTAACGGGGTTACGGAAAGGATGAATCAATGCCTGGAACAATATATCCGTTGTTTCACTTATGAGCACCAAGACAATTGGGTGGAACTGCTTCCATGGGCTGAATTCGCCCATAATAATCTGATGCAGGAATCTACTCAACATAGTCCCTTTTTTATTAATTATGGTTTTAACCCTACAACTTTGCCGAGTTCTTTTTAATCTACAGGAATGCCTAGTGTTGACAGCACTATCAACAATATGAAAGAAACTTGGTTAGGGGTTAAACATATTTTGACTCAAAAGGCTCAGATTCGAAAAGTCAATGCGGATAGACGGGGTAGAGCTGCTCCTACATTCGTAGCAGGTGACAGAGTATGGCTGAGTACTCGTAACATAAAGTTAAAGGTGCCCCCTATGAAATTCGCTCCCCATTTCATAGGTCCTTTCCAAATACTCAAACGCATTAACCCGGTCTGTTATAGCCTGAGATTGCCAAATACTATGAGGATTCCTAACACTTTTCATGTTTCCCTCCTCAAGCCTTTAACATGTAATTGTTAAACTCAGACTATCTCGACTCCTCCTGCTGCACTCGTAGAAGATCAAAACGAATACGAAGTTAAGTCTATATTGGATACCTGGGTTTCCCGGGGTAAATTGCAATATCTCCTAGATTGGAAAGGATACGGTCCCGAGGAACGTTCGTGGGTGGATGCCTCTGATGTTCACACCCCCTTTGCCTGGTTCGTCTATTTGAGAGGTGGCGTTCTAGTGGGTCTGGTTCTGCCCGCCCTGTGGGCGGTTCTCATGGGGGGTAATTTAACGATCACTTACCTTTCCCCGCCGGTCCCCCGCAGTGCGGCGTTCACCTCCCATGCTTCCGGGAGGCGGCTCAGTCCTTCTGACGCCGGCCACTCGGAACACGCCGATTTTTATGACGTGACGCATGCGCGCCGACATCAGAAGAAGAGTGCCGCCAGAATTCAAACGTGGCCACGCTCCCAGACCTTTTGGGGGCGTGGCTTTAAAGTAAAAGAACCCACACTATATAAGGGCTACCTTGACACTTGTCAGGTGCCCTAGTGTGGTTCTTGTTTGCAGTCCCCTAGTGCTCTTTACTACTGATTGTCTTTTTGGTATTTGACCCTTGGCTATCCCTTCGACTATTCTGTTCTCTGGTTTCCCGTTATTTGGCTTGGATTTGTCTTCTGTAATCCCTTGACCTCTGGCTATTCCTTTAACTATTCTCAGACTGCTATTTGCACCTAAAAATATGTAATTTATGCTTTTTCTGTATGGGATTTGGTCTCTTTCATTTAGGACTTATTGTATTATTATTTTTTCACTTATTTTTAATTAGACATATATGCATATATTTTTTCTTTATGTATATATTTCTCTTCTTTTTACACAGATGTTTATAATTTTAAAATATATGGATTCTTTGATGTCTCCAAGTTTTAACATACTGATTATTACTTTGAGTGTGTTTTTAGCATCCTCATAAGTTCTATCACCAAATATTTTATACCTATGATTATGTGTATTAAGAATATTTATATATGATATGCATTCACCTCCTCTAGAGGTGGAATGCATACATGTTCCATAAGTAAATGCAAATGAAATGGAGAGAAGGCTAGGTAAGAATCTGGACTGCAGACATATGTGAATAAAGTTTTTTCATGAAGTGGAACGCATCGGAGGAATCCAGAAAACGGAAATACGTCGAGAACAGAAACCGGAAATGATGACGAAATACGGAACCCGGAAGAAGTGAATGCACAACAGATGCCCGGCATTCCCTCATTATAGAAGTGTATAAAAGGACTAGCGGTTGGAAGATAACATCAGGAGCAACTGAGGAAGCCTAATTATTAGGCGAAACGCGTCTTGCTATCCTAGAGTGGACTATTTTTATCTTTTCATCACATTGAGTGATTTTTTATTAGGATTTTTATTTCCTTGTATTTTAAGTTTAACTGCATTTTATGTATACCTTTTTTTATTAAAAAAAGAATTGCCTTCTACCTGAATGGTTATGGTCTCTTCTACATAATAATATCAAAGAACTCAGATACAGCTGCTGCACAGAAAGGGAGTGGGAACCCTTACAATTATCCCACAGGCTTTGAATTGAGCCATCTTCCTTTGGCTCTCCTTTTGTGAGTACTGAATCACACATTATACATGAAGCTATTTATGTACTTTATGGTACTGCACAAGATTTTGTCAATTTTTTCTGTCGTTACAGTTCTCATTTAATATTACATTTTACTTTGCATCAACGAACCAAGAAACTCCACCTATTTGTATGTATTTATGTGCTTTAATTTTATGTGGATAGAGAGGTCGCCACATAGGTGTTTTTGAGTTACCTGGTTGCTGTTGGGATC
Source organism: Pelobates cultripes (assembly GCA_933207985.1). Taxonomy (NCBI): domain Eukaryota; kingdom Metazoa; phylum Chordata; class Amphibia; order Anura; family Pelobatidae; genus Pelobates; species Pelobates cultripes. The sequence continues at coordinate 74,552,355 of OW240914.1, read as the reverse complement.
ACCCGCTGAAACTCTGTATTTACATTATATTCTATTCTCAGACGCTAGTCCGGCCACTCTAAGGTCCGGTAAACGTCTTCCACTGGGTTTCACGCTGTGTGAAGGGGTCACTGTCGTGACACTGGGCAGGAAACTCCAAACATTTCTCTAAAGTGCTATCTAACTGTTGCTTCTAAATTACCTATGCACAATCCCTATAGCAAAGGGAGGCCAATAAGCATTAATTAATATAACAATGAACTTAATACAAAAGTTAAAAATCAAAAGAAAATACAAAAATGGAAAAACATTCAGTTGCAAAGTCAGTCATGATTAAAAAAAAAAATAAGCTGTTTATTCGTGAAACCAAAAAAAAAAAAAAAAGCAAATTTGCTAAATTATTGGCAAAATACTGTAGGAAATAGTTGCAGAAATATTCATAGCCTAAAAATGCAAATTTGACCTTCTCTACAATTTGCCAGTGTGCAAATATTGCACTTAATATGAGGCATACAGGATATAATGCAAGGTATACAGGGAGTGCAGAATTATTAGGCAAATTAGTATTTTGACCACATCATCCTCTTTATGCATGTTGTCTTACTCCAAGCTGTATAGGCTCGAAAGCCTACTACCAATTAAGCATATTAGGTGATGTGCATCTCTGTAATGAGAAGGGGTGTGGTCTAATGACATCAACACCCTATATCAGGTGTGCATAATTATTAGGCAACTTCCTTTCCTTTGGCAAAATGGGTCAAAAGAAGGACTTGACAGGCTCAGAAAAGTCAAAAATAGTGAGATATCTTGCAGAGGGATGCAGCACTCTTAAAATTGCAAAGCTTCTGAAGCGTGATCATCGAACAATCAAGCGTTTCATTCAAAATAGTCAACAGGGTCGCAAGAAGCGTGTGGAAAAACCAAGGCGCAAAATAACTGCCCATGAACTGAGAAAAGTCAAGCGTGCAGCTGCCACGATGCCACTTGCCACCAGTTTGGCCATATTTCAGAGCTGCAACATCACTGGAGTGCCCAAAAGCACAAGGTGTGCAATACTCAGAGACATGGCCAAGGTAAGAAAGGCTGAAAGACGACCACCACTGAACAAGACACACAAGCTGAAACGTCAAGACTGGGCCAAGAAATATCTCAAGACTGATTTTTCTAAGGTTTTATGGACTGATGAAATGAGAGTGAGTCTTGATGGGCCAGATGGATGGGCCCGTGGCTGGATTGGTAAAGGGCAGAGAGCTCCAGTCCGACTCAGACGCCAGCAAGGTGGAGGTGGAGTACTGGTTTGGGCTGGTATCATCAAAGATGAGCTTGTGGGGCCTTTTCGGGTTGAGGATGGAGTCAAGCTCAACTCCCAGTCCTACTGCCAGTTCCTGGAAGACACCTTCTTCAAGCAGTGGTACAGGAAGAAGTCTGCATCCTTCAAGAAAAACATGATTTTCATGCAGGACAATGCTCCATCACACGCGTCCAAGTACTCCACAGCGTGGCTGGCAAGAAAGGGTATAAAAGAAGAAAATCTAATGACATGGCCTCCTTGTTCACCTGATCTGAACCCCATTGAGAACCTGTGGTCCATCATCAAATGTGAGATTTACAAGGAGGGAAAACAGTACACCTCTCTGAACAGTGTCTGGGAGGCTGTGGTTGCTGCTGCACGCAATGTTGATGGTGAACAGATCAAAACACTGACAGAATCCATGGATGGCAGGCTTTTGAGTGTCCTTGCAAAGAAAGGTGGCTATATTGGTCACTGATTTGTTTTTGTTTTGTTTTTGAATGTCAGAAATGTATATTTGTGAATGTTGAGATGTTATATTGGTTTCACTGGTAATAATAAATAATTGAAATGGGTATATATTTGTTTTTTGTTAAGTTGCCTAATAATTATGCACAGTAATAGTCACCTGCACACACAGATATCCCCCTAACATAGCTATAACTAAAAACAAGCTAAAAACTACTTCCAAAAATATTCAGCTTTGATATTAATGAGTTTTTTGGGTTCATTGAGAACATGGTTGTTGTTCAATAATAAAATTAATCCTCAAAAATACAACATGCCTAATAATTCTGCACTCCCTGTATAAAACCATATTAAAGCAGCTTTGTGATTCCCATTTCTTTGAAATTATAGCACAATCAAAAGATATGTCACTAGTGTGTGCTATGGTTGAAGCCTGACAAAACTTGACAAAAGGTGGAGGTTACTACATCAAGTTTAATAGGCATCTTCTCACATATTGAGAGTTCTATGGAGGATAATGTGGTCTTGCATGATCCTCCATACCTTTGTGTTATCTCTGTGTTGTATTCTGACGATATTAACATGGCTCCTGTAAAATGAAGTGCCAGGAGTTGAAACTCTTTGCCATAATGAAGATGGTGGCAACCACAAAGGAGAGCTTTAGATAAGTAGATGTTCCTTCAGCTTCTCCACCTCTCCCCCAGCTGCAGCAATACAAGCTGGTATTTTAGGAGTCTTTGTAAGATATGTCCAACCCCCCCCCGACCACCAGAAGAAAAACCCTTCTTAATAGCAAGTCATAGAATATGAATTGTTTTATCATACATTTTTAGCTGCAATTCCACTGCATATCTAAATTTTATAGTAGATAATTTCTTTAAATAAATATTTGGGGTCCACAAACTAAGGTAATTTTTACTAACTTTCGGAGATTGAAAGTTCAAAAAAGTTTTTTTTTTTTTTTTTCTTCTGATCGCATTAAGGCAGCTACTTGGAGCAAGCCCATATTGCTCAATTCACTGGTAGCCAAGCATGGTAAAAAAAATTACCAACCTGAGCCAACTTGAACAAAAGCTGTCTTATTAGCATTGAGCTGGAAATATGTCAACCATTAAATAAAAAAAAGTAAATCGATGAAAAGCAGACTAAATACAGAAATTAGCCGAGTAATAAAACAAGCTTTTTTATTGGAAAGAACTCCTAGCAAACACCACAATTCATTTTAACAGTTTCCCCTTATGGATTAAATATATATAAAAAAAATTCTTTCTGACATGCAGACTGTTTCAATGTGGATTCATTTATGAATGAAATGGTGAAAGAAGGATACGGCATACAGAGAAGCGATTGTCTGTGGGATTATGTTTTTTTGGTAACTAAGCATCGGAAAGGATTTTTGTTCCTGAATAATGGTGGATTAGCACTGCAGCATCTATCCTGGCCTTTTAACCATCCTCTCTCCAAACGTAATGGTCTGTACAGTGATAGGTGCAATAAGCCTAGGATCCACTATGTGTATGGAATAAGCTTGGAGAGTTGTTGAAAGCTCTTTGCCAGCTGGGCTGAGAACCAAGCTCGCTGGCTGTAGCCGCCTTCACGGATCAAGCTATGTAACCATGTAACCTGTTTCTTTGCTGCAAAGGATTTATCAATTGGTATCTTTGTTTCTGTCATGCAAAATTACACCAGAGAGGAAACATACTGGAAAATGCTACACAGATTATTTATCTTTGGTACACTGTTAGAAAAACAGTCTGTACACACCAATACATAAAAAGTTAATGCTCTAAAATAAAACTAGAAATTAAATAGTCATTGACAAAATATAAGCAGGTAAAAGGAAATCGAATAGTCATTGACAAAAAATAAACAGGTAAAAAGAAATTGAATAGTCATTGACAAAATATAAGCAGGTATTTTAATAAGTAATAAACATTAATACTGCTGAGGTTCTCTAAATGAAAATAACATGGCACTTTTTCAATTTCATCATTTGTTTGTCTTTCTTTTCGTACTTATGCGAGGATTCCATGGACCAACGCCCTTAATGATGTTTGTTTTTTCCTTTTATCCTTCCATGAAATCACTATGCATATTCCTAAATCCAGTGAGGGATTACAGGTTTATTAGATATTTTGTTTAACAGTCCCAGACAGTTTCATTATTGAAAAGGAAGGCTTCAATATAAAAATTTTTTTAATGAAGAAACATTCAATCTCATTCATGAAATCTTATGTTCGTTTACAGAATAGCTTTATTCCTGCATAAAGGCACATGTGCCTTGGAGGTCATAGTCTCCAACAGATATCTGAATAAGAGATCCCATACATATAAGCTAAATACAAATTAAGGAAAAGCGCACACCCCAAAATACAGATTAAAATTTTACAAGTCTGCTTAAACTCACCTATCGAAGGAAATAAATATGGGGATTCAGTTCCACCATATGGCCATATCATGTTAAGCCCACCACTACATCACAGTATGCCAGTATTGGTGGGGCATACACTAATTTTAAAATGGGAGAAAAACAACAACTTAAATAGTGCTAGTGCTAAATTAATATAACAAACCAAAGTATATTTAATTAATCTGTTGAAAGAGCATTGTGAAAATATATCATGCTTGCTGAGATCGGTGATTTTTAGTAGCCTTGTAAAATAAAATAAAAAAATATTTTTGTGTGTGTGCTATTCCTTAAAGGGACACTATAGTCACCATAACTACTATAGTGTAATGTAGTGGTTCTGGTAGCTATAGTATGTCCATGTAGACTTTTCAATGTCTAGTTTCACCCAACTTTGTGATGCTTGCACATGCTATCATCTTCATGTTTCAGTAAAATTAGACAAATATAGTTACAGGAAACATTCAACTTCCTTTTCTAATTTATTAAAAATAATATCTCTGATGCTGATCATTTTGTACATTGCAAATATATTAGACAATTTCAATTGTAAACATGGAAACGAATTGTATAGTCATACAAACTAGACTTATGCATGTTGGGAAAGTTTTGTCTGGATTAATCATTTTGACCTAAATCGTAGTTGTGTTTGGGGTGTGCAACACTAGCTCAGGTGACGGTTCAGCAGAGGTGATTATTGCGCATGGAAAAATATTTGGGTAAACATTTGGAGAAACCAAAGAGGGTGCAAAATGGGCCAGTGTAATGCAAAATTACTTCTTGATAGACCTAATAACCTTCACTTTACCCGCCATACTGAAGATTTGTGTCCTACTGTTCAAGAGAAGCTTTTTTGAGACATTCTGGACTGGAATGTACAGAAAGAGCTAGAGGGGGAATCTTCTATCATTAATTGGACACCCATTGTATACACTTTGGGTAAGTAATGTTTAGAAGTGGAAAATATGTGTGTCAATGCATTATTATAATATGATATATAATATATACTGCATAAGCGCAGTGTGTAGAAGTATGTAATGTGGGACCATCTAAATACCATAACAAGCTATGCTCTTTGCACACTTTATGGTGCAAGGTGGTCACCTTTCCCTGTTTCCTAGCGCATGATTGCTATAACTGCAGGGACTCTAATTCTCCAGGATACAAGTGCAATAATGCTCACTTAACTAACGGCCTTGAATGCTGGTGGATGTTTAAAGGACACTATGGTCACCAAAACAACTTTAGCTTAATGAAGCTGTTTTGGTGTATAGATCATGTCCCTGCAGTTTCACTGCTCCATTGTCTGCCATTTAAGAATTAAATCACTTTGTTTATGCAGTCCTAGGAACATCTTCCTGCATGTGACACTCACAGCCTTTCTAAACACTTCCTGTAAATAGTGATGTACCGAACGGTTCGCTGGCGAACGGTTCCCGGCGAACATAGCATGTTCGCGTTCGCCACGGCTGGCGAACATATGCACGGTTCGACCCGCCCCTATTCGTCATCATTGAGTAAACTTTGACCCTGTACCTCACAGTCAGCAGACACATTCCAGCCAATTAGCAGCACAGCCTTCCTAGCAGACCCTCCCACCTACTGGACAGCATCCATTTTAGATTCATTCTCAAGCTGCATGCTTAGTAAGAGGAGGGAAAGTGTAGCTGCTGTTCATAAGATAGGGAAAAGCATAGCTAGGTTAGGGATAAGGGTATGCTTTTTTTTTATTTTTTTTTCTATGTAATGTAAATGCACTTAGTTGTCTGCCACTGCTGCCAGCTTCTGTGTCAGGCTCACAGTGCCCATTTCCCCAGTCAGTGCCACCAATTACATCTGGTGTCACAATAGCTTGGATTTAAAAACAAAAAACTTTTTTCACTGTTATAGATTGAATAGCAGTCAGTTGTCTGCCACTGCTGCCAGCTTCTGTGTCAGGCTCACAGTGCATACTGTGCCCATTTCCCCAGTCAGTGCCACCACTTACATCTGGTGTCACAATAGCTTGATTTAAAAACAAAAAACTTTTTTCACTGTTATAGATTGAATAGCAGTCAGTGTCCTTAAAGCGGGTGTGTTACGCTAACAGTGGATACGCTGACCAGTGCCACTAATTAGATCTGGTGTCACAATAGCTTGGATTTAAAAAAAAAAATCTTTTTTCACTGTTATAGATTGAATAGCAGTCAGTGTCCTTAAAGCGGGTGTGTTACGCTAACAGTGGATACGCTGACCAGTGCCACTAATTAGATCTGGTGTCACAATAGCTTGGATTTAAAAAAAAAAAACTTTTTTCACTGTTATAGATTGAATAGCAGTCAGTGTCCTTAAAGCGGGTGTGTTACGCTAACAGTGGATACGCTGACCAGTGCCACCAATTAGATCTGGTGTCACAATAGCTTGGATTTAAAAAAACAAAAACTTTTTTCACTGTTATAGATTGAATAGCAGTCAGTGTCCTTAAAGCGGGTGTGTTACGCTAACAGTGGATACGCTGACCAGTGCCACTAATTAGATCTGGTGTCACAATAGCTTGGATTTAAAAAAAAAAACTCTTTTTCACTGTTATAGATTGAATAGCAGTCAGTGTCCTTAAAGCGGGTGTGTTACGCTAACAGTGGATACGGTGACCAGTGCCACCAATTAGATCTGGTGACACAAGCTTGGATTTAAAAAAACAAAACACTTTTTTCACTGTTATAGATTGAATAGCAGTCAGTGTCCTTAAAGCGGGTGTGTTACGCTAACAGTGGATACGCTGACAAGTGCCACTAATTAGATCTGGTGTCACAATAGCTTGGATTTAAAAAAAAAAATCTTTTTTTCACTGTTATAGATTGAATAGCAGTCAGTGTCCTTAAAGCGGGTGTGTTACGCTAACAGTGGATACGCTGACCAGTGCCACTAATTAGATCTGGTGTCACAATAGCTTGGATTTAAAAAAACTCTTTTTTCACTGTTATAGATTGAATAGCAGTCAGTGTCCTTAAAGCGGGTGTGTTACGCTAACAGTGGATACGCTGACCAGTGCCACCAATTAGATCTGGTAACACAAAGCTTGGATTTAAAAAAACAAAACACTTTTTTCACTGTTATAGATTGAATAGCAGTCAGTGTCCTTAAAGCGGGTGTGTTACGCTAACAGTGGATACGCTGACCAAGTGCCACTAATTAGATCTGGTGACACAAAGCTTGGATTTAAAAAAACAAAACACTTTTTTCACTGTTATAGATTGAATAGCAGTCAGTGTCCTTAAAGCGGGTGTGTTAAGCTAACAGTGGATACGCTGACCAGTGCCACTAATTAGATCTGGTGTCACAATAGCTTGGATTTAAAAAAAATAATCTTTTTCACTGTTATAGATTGAATAGCAGTCAGTGTCGTCCTTAAGCGGGTGTGTTGCGCTAACGGTGGATCTGA
>OW240914.1:74399820-74542384 GCA_933207985.1 Pelobates cultripes | reverse complement strand
TGGGACTTAGTCTCTGCAGCTGAAATAATTTCCCATTTACTGAACCAAGTGGGAAATAGCAAGGCAGGCACAAAGGGTTTGCACCAGGTCTGGGGACACAGGGGACACCGTCTTAAAGGGGCCGTGTCCCCATCAAGTCTAGGGACACGGCCTTAAAGGGGCAGTGTCCCAATCTTCCTGATGTCCCAAAAAAGGTGTTTAAAGGGCCAGCACCAGTCACATAAAGAGTCCATAAACCCCAATATGCCCACTGACAGTCTTAAAGGCCATACACACCAAATAAAAGTGCATACATTTTCACAATCTCCCAGGGGCCATAGTCATGCGGGAGGAGGCTGGCAAGTAGGCTTCTCCACAACCCAGGGAAGCAGGGCAATTTGCCATTTAAAGGGCCCGCTACAAATAGCAGTTTGTAACAAGGTGTCAATCCATATCTGCCAAGTGACCCGATGTAGGGGGACCAGTCCCTATTCTGCTCTGTGTCAGTGTGTACCAGGGAACCTTAGGACAGGTGTCAATCCATATCTGCCAAGTGACCCGATGTATGGGGAACAGTCCCTATTCTGCTCTGTGTCAGTGTGTATCAGGGATCCTTAGGACAGGTGTCAATCCATATCTGCCAAGTGACCCTATGTAGGGGACCAGTCTCTATTCTGCTCTGTGTCCGTGTGCATCAGGGGCTCTGAGGACAGGTGTCAATCCATATGTCAAGGTGTCAATATGTCATATGTCAGGTGTCAATCCATATTGATTGTGATTTAGGAATGTTAGGTGATTTCTGCCCTTTATGGATTAAAACCAGACTCTGTATCAACTGTGTAATTTTCCATGGGAGTTTTGCCATGGATCCCCCTCCGGCATGCCACAGTCCAGGTGTTAGTCCCCTGAAACAACTTTTCCATCCCTATTGTGGCCAGAAAGAGTCCCTGTGTGTTTTAAAATTCGCCTCCCCATTGAAGTCAATGGCGTTTCGGGCGGTTCGCCGGTTCGCGAACATTTGCGGAAGTTTGCGTTCGCCATTCGCGAACCGAAAATTTCGGGTTCGCGACATCACTACCTGTAAATAGTCATGTAATGTTTAAACTTTCTTTAATGCAAATTCTGTTTAAGTTAGAATGTCTTTTCTCCTGCTTTGTTAATAGCTTGCTACACAGGAGCCTCCTGTGTGTAATTTAAGTTCAATTTACAGAGCAGGAAATACAAACTTTTAAAGTAAGTTACATTGAAAGTGAAACAATTTTGTTTCATGCAGGTTGTGTTAGTCAGAGCCAGGGGAGGTGTGGCTAGGGCTGCATGAACAGAAACAAAACAGATTTAACTAGTAAATAGCAGAGATTTGAGCAGTGAAACTTCAGATTCATGATTTATACACAAAAACTGCTTCATTAAGCTAAAGTTGTGTTAGTGACTATAGTGTCCCTTTAAGTGTGGACTCCTCATTTCCTTAATTTCAGGCCATATATCAAGTATTGCTTATAACAGTTATATCATTGAATGTTTAAATAAATCCATCAGTTCTGGACCTGCAAATGTTTTTAAACCAGCAGCATTTTAAGGAGCCGCAATGACACACATGGCAGAGAATCTCCATCTATTATGATATTATTTCACATGCTGGAAAATAGGGACATTCTAGAATATTCTAATCGTGATGAGCTTTCGGTAATGAATTTCTCCACAAAGATGTAATCCCAAAGCGTGCAAGAGATTTGCTTAATAGGAAAATGATAAATGTGTAAAAAATGGTCTACTGTACAGAAAACATTTGGTTTGCTATAAGACCTCTTGTGCTCCTCATTAACAAAGTGTCTAAAAAATAATATACAGCTCAGAATATAATGAACAAAATCAGATTTAGAAGCAATGCTTACTTCACAATTATATTATGAAGTAAACGCTCTGTGGATTATGGCACTAGAACTACAGACAACATTTCTATAGAATTGTCCACCCTTACAAAGGCATGTCTCGAATAGGCAGGTATAGATATGTCCATTTATCAATGAGAACAAACATTTTGTTTTTTGCGATCGGATTACTGTGTGTATTGCTTGTATAATTACTTTCTCACTTGATTTTGCACCTGAGCACACATTACACATTAATCTTATCAGATGTCAGTCACAAGTTTTAGCTATGTCTATTCTCATTGTATAGACAGCACACTGACAGGTGTGCTATTTAACCCCCTATCAGCTGCTGTTTGTAAAATGACTAATGCAAAAAGCAAACAAAGTCCCATAAGAACTATACTATTAGATGTCACTCCATAATTTAGAACTTATATGTATATATAAAATCTAAGCCATCATTACTGATGATAAACAATATTTAATAAACACATTTAGGGAATACAAGAGGCCATTAAAAGTTAAAGCTTTAGAAAATAAGTAGTTCGATTGTAATTGCTTAACAACGACATTAAATAATTCCTTTTAATATAATACAAAATCCCATTGTAACCGCTGACAAAAAATGCAGAGCACTTACAGTACTAATTATCAGCTTCACTTAATGTGCGTTAGAGAGCAGGAGGATGAATAGATATGGTGGGGAAACTAAAGAATTTCTAATAAAGAGCAAAAGGCTGAGAGGTTTATGTAGTGTTTTAATGTATGGTTTACGTGCTGAAAACTGCTACTTTTACTTCCCAAAAGGCCTGTTAGTGGAGAATGACAAAGGAATCCATACTCTTCAATTGTTCGAATATCAAAAAATAATGTAAGCAGTTGCAGATACTACAACATAGAAGGGGTTATTAGGTGCTAACAATAGTAAGGAGCTTTGTTTCTGTTTAAATAGGTAGTACTCACCTGTAGAAGAATTCTAATTCCCAAGATTAAATCCGGTAAAAATAAACTCGTCATGATTGACATGATTGTTGATTGACACCTCTGGAACTTGGATGCACAAAAAGCAATAGAAACACACTATGGTAAAAAAAAAAAAAAATAGAATAAACTTAGAAAATGTCATCCCCATTTTGCTATTTTAACAAATTAGAATGCTGATGTTATATCGAAAGCAGTGTGTACTGTCCTCTGTCTAACTATATAGGGTATGACCTACCAGATTCTAAGTCTGGTCACTCTATTACAATATTCTAGAGGTTATAATGTGCAATGTGTTTTAGTTGAAAAAATTATAATGTTGGGCAATTTGGGAATTTAGTGCTTCCAAATTCTGTAACTTTGAAACACTAAAAGAATGTATCATGTCCCAAACTAAATGGGAAATGTATAAAAGTATTGTTTTGTTATTCAAGTTTCTGCTCCAAAGAAAGGGATAATTGATGGAAAAAATATGACTGAATGTTTATGCGACAGACACTAAAGGGTGGTTTTATTTATAGATCAAGTGAGAAGTGACCTATATATGGAACAAAAATATATATATATATATATATATATATTTATTTAAAATATCAAAAATACGTAAATATAGATTTACTTATTTATTCATTTATTTATTTTGCAGCATCTCCTTTTTTCTCTTGTTTTTTTTTTTCTAATTGATATGTGAGCCAAAAGTTGAGACTATGCACTTATCAATGTCCTGCAAATTATATACATGTATATTTATATTATGTATATATTTTGTAGTATACTTAATAGCCATTTTTATGAATTTTGGCTCATTTTTCCCAAATAATTTTTTCCAAGGTGATTGTACAGATAAAATTTGTTTGAGCCACAACTCCACGTGTACAAATCCTGAACAATTCTTTTTGTTGGAATTCTTATTTACTCCTCTGATTGTGGTATCTCTGATAAAGCCACCTTTTTTAGTAACTGCAAACCTCCTCCTCCCCCCCAAAAAAACAAAGAACAGTTTGGTAGAATTCCTGCAAGAACAAACGCATACATGTTTCTTTTCATACTCTGTATAGAAGCATATTTGCTCAAGTTGTGTAGGTTTCAACATTCCAGAAAGATATTGCTGCATTTGCAGAAACCCTCTTATCCTTAGTTAAAAACTAATTCAGGAGATTTTAATATTATAAATAAAGAAAAGTATTGAAACATTAAACAGTGAATACCTGTCATTCTACTTACTTTTCTGTTTATAGAAAATTAGAAACATCTGCTTTTTCGATGAACCTAAATGATAAGGTTTAGTGTACAGGTCCAAAATCTATCTCTTTTAGGGTTATTCACCAATGTCCAACTGGCTCTAATCCAAATTGGGTAGAACCAATCACTGCTGTAAGGAGCCATTCAGACTGCAAAATCTGGCAAAAATTCATAAAATTAATCTAAAGTACTGTACTTAAATTGCCTATTTGAGAAAGCAAATATGGGGATTCAGTTCTACCATATGGCCATATCGTGTTAAACCCACCACTACTTCACAGTACTACAATATCAGTGGGTCCAGGCCTGGACTGGCCATCGGGCATACCGGGCAAATGCCTGGTGGGCTGCGATGGCCATGAGACAAGTTATCTCCCCTCTGGCCCACAGGCACTGGGATGTGGCTGGGGGAGGAAGGGAGAGAGGACCCGGGGAAGCTCTATCCTGCAGGTTCGCTGGGTTCCACTCGCAAGGACAGAGCGTTGCTGCGGTTAATATGGCAATGCTCCGATCTCGCGAGAGTGATCTCTAGGCCAGGAACTGCAGGGTAGAGTCCACTCCTCATCGGCCCACCAGGGATTTCCTAACGGACCCCCCTCGCAGGCAAAGGTAAGAAGGGAGGAGGGACATAAATATAATAGAAAAATAATTTTAAAACATACACATTTATAAGTTTTTAATTTTTACCCCACAGCACCCCAAACATCACACTACACCACAAACATCACACTACACCCCAAACACCACACTGCACTCCTCATACACACACACTGCACCCTAAATATCATGCTACACCCCAAACACTACACTGCATGCCTCACACACGCACCACACTTCAAACACCAAACTGCACCCCAAACACACAGTGCACCCCAAACACCACACAGCACCCTTCACACACACACACACACACTGTACCACTCAAACACACACTGCACCCCTCACACACCCTGCACTTTTCACACACCCTGCACCCCTACATACAGTGCACCCCCCACACACACACTCCTCACACACACACTGCACCCTTCACACACACTGCATCCTTCACAAACACACAGTGCACACCCTGCTCCCCTCACACACAGTACACCCTTCACACCCAGTGCACCCCTACACACATTACAGTCTAGACACACACTCTACATCCCTTGTACAGACACCCTAGATCCCGTACATAACTATGGATCCTCTACACAAACACATACACACTAGATCCCCTTTTTTGCCTTTTTTTTAGATGAAGAACAGAAGAAAGAAGATTTTTGATGGGAAGCATAATTTTCTTTTTAACAAGTTTCAGATTTATTAGCCCCCTCCTTGCTTTTTATTTGGGTGAGGGGGTAGTTATGGACTTTAATTTATTTTAGTGGGTGGCTAGTGGATTGGAGAACTCTAACCACCCTGGGGGGCATACCATTGTTTAAGATGGTGAACAATGTCATTAGCATTAATATTATGGTCTCTACCCACCGCCAATGGGTGGAACCAAGGGAGAAACAATAGGAATCCCCTTTAGTTTTAAAAAATAGGGCATACCTCAATGAATCTAACGTTTTCTGATGGCAAAAGAGTGTTCATGTGTAGTTATGTATGAATGTGTATACACAGTGTAGAATAACATTTGCTCACAGCAGATTTCCTACACACAGCTACTATGGATAATTGAATTTCCAAAACAAACCTGGAATGTCATGCAACATACGCACGCAACATTAACACTCTTGTTAACCTCCTCCACACACTTTTGTGACTGGTTCCCTGATCAAGTACCTTTATGTTATCTGCCTACATACAACATTCAGCCCTATTTTTCAAAACTAGTCCATCTCCAGAAGCAAATCACACCTTCCTGATAATGGCAGCCAGTTGGCTTAAATCGAATAATCACAGCAACTAAAGTGAATATACTGTAGTTCCTGTAAAAGTAAGTAAGAGGACCTCCTGCAATAAAATTCTATTGCTATAGCCTGTCAGTTAATTTGTGGCACAGATGCTATGATGGATCACCTGGCACCCTAACCGGGTACCTCCGTCAATCGTGGCTTCCTAGTACTTGCGAGCACCAATGTACGTATTTTGGAACACCATAACCAAGGTAAACCCCACGAACCGCTGCAGCTTGGTTGGGGGACTCGCTGTCCTCCACCCACCCTGGACCCAAGACCAGAATCCAGCTTCCAGTGGGTAGACCACTTCTAGTCCAGAGAGCGTAGCAGGAACAGCTCTTATAAGAGCTAGTGATTATACTCAGGGGAGTATTGTGAAACAGCAATCCCCAAAGTGAATGTAGTTCTCCAATCCCCCAAACATGAGCCAAGACTTCATGAATGGGTAAAAGAATCTCAGTTTAATAGGAGCCACACTTGGCCTTATATGACAATCTCCATGCAAGGGGTACACCCACATGGACCTTGTGGGGGACTGATTTGCAACTTCACAGATCAATAACAATAAGGTTACAAGGCACAACACTGCCACACACAGCACACAATCCCTCCCCTCTGCCTGGGAGATAATTCGATCAGTAACTGTACTAATGCTAATCCAATTATCTCCAAGCACAGAAAAAACATACTTTTTAAAAACACCCCAAAAATATTCTAAAAATACATAAAATCCCACAAATGTTACATCCCCTGATAGCTCTGATTCTGGGTGAGCAACATATCAAAAAATCACTCAGATCAGTTCAGGTGTTCAGGAATTTCTTGGAAGTAATTTACTTGACCGACCGCAGGCATGGACCCATAGCCGAAAATAGTTCCATAGAATGGCATCTAAGTGCCGCTGGAGGACCTACCAGGAACCGCAAAGTTTTCATGCCGAAAGTAGTTCCAGGGCATTTGTGGCTAAGTCCCCCTGAAGTCTATTCACGGTTTTGGTCTATTCGAACAAGATGGCCGCCACCACGTGTTCGAATGCCACTTCGAATAGCTTCGGGAGTTTGAAGTGCCGCTTCAAAAATTTTAATGGTTCCTGTTACCAGTCCCAACAGGCACAAACAGTGTTTTTAAATAAAGACTACCACAGGGCCATAGTCACAGAGCAGGAGGCTGGCAAACAGGCCAATCCAAGAGCCAGTAGTGAAGTTACTTTCATCACAGATGCTATGCCACCAGTATAGCCGTCCGTGCTAAGTAATGATTGGCAGGTAAGAGAATGGACCACATCATTAAATAGTTCTTTCATAAAACCTATGCATTTTCTGGCAATTGTTCTAGCACAATATCTAGATTAATTGTTACAACGTTTTATTTGATCATAAGTTAGTGTCCCAATGACAAGTACACTTTAAGGACATTGTGGGATATGTGAGCATTTTTTTTACTTACAGATTTAATATGCTGTTTTAAACTGGACAAAAAATGGTGTGTGGTGTGTATAAAATCACTTTGCCAAATATGATGATTTTTAAAGCGGTAGGGGGGACTTGGATCAGTAATCATTTAAATCTTAATTACTAAATGTGGCAAGCAAAACCCTGAATCATATACCACAGCTCTTGCTTTGAACAACATCCAAGCATTTGAAGCCAAGCTAGGATTGTTATTCCATATCAAATCCCAAAGTCAGAAAGCACTAAGCAGGCATTAACATATTAAAGCAGAACAACATTGAACTGTTAGGTAAAAAATAATGTAACTACTGCTGCTGCACAGAATAGTCTTTATAATTATTGGGTCAGAGACAAAGCATGTTGCACAAAATATTCAAGTTCCTTTGACCATTCTTTACTAATGTGTATTCAATTCAAATTAAGACATTAACTTAATTAAATAGATCTGTACTTGTAATTTATTACGGATTGTATTACTATATGTTCTCTTCAACCGTGAATGACATTGAAGATCTACATTTTTATTATATTTCTGCCTTTGTTCTGTTCTTGTTCATTTTACTTATATCAGGCAAAGAAATTCAACTATCTACTGTGACTTCAGAAGCGACCCATCCCATATTAAGTTAAATCAAAAGAAAGCTTTTTAACTAGCATTTTTTTTTTTATCAGAGACTAATTTGTAATGTGCACAAAAATGGATAAATGTTTACTATACGATATGTGTAACTTAATTGCAGTTATTCTTCAAGTTAAAAGGTCTACATTTACAGCTTCTATTGCATGAATAATAATCAGAGAAAAAATGGGAATTGGGGGCACATCCAGAACAAGGATTTCTAAGTAATGGTGCTGCCGTAAAGACCAAAATATATACAAAATACAGATTAAGGAACAGAGCGCACACAACAAAAAATTCAGTTCCCTAACCTGTACGTATTTTGTTTTTTGTGACCAGAGCCGGCGCTTCCTATAGGCAAACTAGGCAGTGGCCTAGGGTGCTCTGTGAGAGGGGGCACCCGCAGGGACAGTCTTGCAGCATGAGATTATACTGGCACTGTACTCAAGGAGAACACAGAGACCCTGCCTCCGCCTGTAATACAGCTCCATCCTCCCCTCACTGCTTCAGCCCTCTAATTTGGCCAGATCAAATTATTTCATCAAAGCATAGGGGTTATGATCGTAACACCGCCTCTGCCCGCCCACAAACCCTTAACCTCGCCCCTCTCACAGCTGACTCCATCTTTCACTGCCCCAAATATTCTAACTCCGCTTCCTGCCTGCCATGGCCCCCTCTTCCCAAGTCCTACCTCCAGAAACCAAGTCCTTGGAAGAGGAGAGCAGGGGGAGGGCGCAGCTACCATGGGCTGCTGCCCCTTTCCTGGACCTACTGTGAGTGACCATGAAAAGACTGGAAGCATGACACTGGAGCAGGTATCACACTAATTGTGCTGCTTCCAGTGACCCCAGCCTCCACCCTTGAGTAAGTGAAGGAAGGAGGGCAGCTTGCTGAGTGTATGTATTAGAGTGTGTGTGTGTGTTTGTGTGTATTAGGCAGTGTCTCTCTCTGTGTGTGTGTGTGTGTGTGTGTGTGTGTGTGTGTATATATATATATATATATATTAGGCATTGTCTATGTCTGTGTGTATGTGTTAAGCAGTGTGTGAGTTTGTGTATGTATTAGGCAGTGTGTGAGTGTGAATATGTGTGCATTAGGCAGTGTGTGTGTGTGTGTATCTATTAGGCTGTGTGTTTATTAGGCAGTGTGTGTGTGTGTGTATGTATTAGGCAATGTGTGAGTGTGAGTGTGTGTATATTAGGCACTGTGTGTGTGCATGAGGAAGTGAGAGTGTGTATGTATGAGGAAGTGTGTGTGTATTAGGCTATGTGTGTGCATGTATTAGGCAGTGTATGTGTGTCTATTATTCCGTCATGATTCCCTTTTATTCCAGAAGTTGTGTCCTTAAGGGGTTAATTAGTCCTTGGCCTTAACTAAAGTCAAGGATAGCCTTATGCCTATGTAATATGTATGTAATATCATATATTGCAGTTGTGTATTAAGCAAAGAGTATCAGGGAATTGGAATGTATTCACCCAACAATTTGTTTTAATTCTTTTAGGGCTGCCTTGGGGGTTGTTGGTGCAAAGGGAGTCTGCCTCAGGCAAGTGAAAGGATGGTACAACTGGGCCTGGCTGCAGCTCACAGGGAGGTGTGAAGAGCGCCAGCATCCACTCCTCTCAGTGCTCAAGACTCATGGCCACTAGGATTCAGCGTGATGTCATACCCGGCAGTGTACAGTGTGAGGGTGTGGGTCAGTGTGCAGTAGTTTGAGACTGGGTCTGTGTTTAGGCACTGGGTCAGTGTTAGTATTCAGTGTGTGTGTGCATGTATGGGTCAGTGTTAGTGAGTGTCAGAGAACAGTGTGTGTGTATGGGTCAGTGTTGGTGAGTGTCAGTGTGCAGTGTGTGGATGTATGGGTCAGTGTTAGTGTGCAGTGTGTGTGTGTGTGTGTGTATGGGTCAGTGTTAGTGTCAGTGTGCAGTGTGTGTGGGTCAGTATTAGTGAGTGGCATTGTGTGTGTTTGTGTATGGGTCAGTGTAGCTGTGTGCCAGTGTTCAGTGTGTTTGAGTATGGCTCAGTGTTAGTGTGCAGTGTATTTCTGTATTAGTCAATATGTTTATGTATGAGCCATTTGTTTTTGTGTATGGGTCCAATTTAGTCCCTTGTACAAGTAGAATTAAAAAAAAAAGCGATACTCATGTATGTATATATAAAGCAGTCTGTGTGTTTGTGTGTGTGTGTGTGTGTGTGTGTATTAGGCTGCATGTTAGTGTATATATAAGGCAGTGTGTGAGTATGAGACAGTTTGTGTGTTGGTGTATGTATTACATGTATGTAATAATCATATATTTCAATGTACTTATTAGGCAGTATGTGAGTCTGTATCGATAAAGCAGTTTGTGTGTATAAGGCAGTTTGTGTATGCATTAGGCAGTGTGCATCTATGTATTAGAAAGAGTTTGTGAGTATGATGCTGTTTTTATGTTTTTGGTGTATGTATGTATTAGTCAGTGTGTGTGTGTGTGTATTATGCAGTTTGTTTGCATGTATGTATAAGGCACTTTCTGTGTGTGTGTGTGTGTATTAGGCATTGAGCATGTGTATGTAAAGACAGTTGACTAAGAGAGAGGAATACTCCACACACATAAAGTATTTCAACTTTCTCAAGTGCTTTATATATCTGGAGTTTGACATTTTCTTGACGGTTTTTTTAAAGTGGCTGATTTCAATAGAAATCGGACATTTTATAATTGGGATCAGTCTGTCACACAGCTAGGAAGGTTTTCTTCTCCACAGAGCTAACAGAGGAGGCAGACATGCTGTACTAGCATGCACTTGCCTTCTCCCTTTCTAAATGAGCTGAACTAGGGAAACATAGGTAAGCAGTGATCAAGTGCAAATGTGCACAATTGCAGCCCCAAAACAGAGGTTACTCACTGAGAAGCCTCTGATTGGATGGCTTGCAGAAAAAAAAGCATATTTTATTTTGGGGTATATCTACTAAATTGTTAAAAGAAATAAGTGTAATGTTTCCTTTTGGAGTTTAGTGAATGAACTTGTGGAACTATCATAGGGGGCGGCAAAATGGATCTTTGCCTAGGGCGGCAGAATTCCTTGCACCAGCCCTGTTTGTGACAGCACCACTACTTAGAAATGCATGTTCCAGGTGTGACTCAAATTCTATTTTTTTCTGCATAGATATGGAATCCAGGCCAGATTCCTATTGGGCTGAGCACCCCGCCAATCAATTATGGATACTCTTTGGAGGTGACACAGGAAAGCTTGAATTTAAGGGGTCTCTGGAAGCAGTTTAAGTAGCACTTAGCACGTTAATCTCCCATGTCAAAATTATTGTAGGACCCACCAATACTGAGGTACTGTGACGTAGTGGTGGGCTTAAGACAATATGGCCATATGGTGGAACTGAATCCCCATATGTGTTTGCGCAAATAGGTGCTTTTAAGTAGCCTTGAAAATTTTTAAATGTTACAAAAACTGTATTTTGTGTGCGCGCGCTGATCCTTAATTTATAATAATCAGAGTCTGGAATTTTTGCTAAATGTCAAAGAACATGTGCTTTCCCTATCATTTGGATCTATTTAAGAAGAAAATTACATACAAACGTTATTTAAACTTTTTATCATTATAAAAAAAAAAAAAACTACAGAATCTAAATCATTGACTGTCAGACCTGGCTTGGCCAATGATTAGTGGAAGAGTTATTGACTACACAGTTTTTTTTGTAATTAAATATGGCTAGTGAACTTGAGGCTAAAAAAGTCAAGCTGATTAGAGAAGAGTTAAAGATTTTTTTCAATTTTGCTGAAAGTTCTTGTTTAGTAAAAAAAAAAAAAAAAGAACCAGTGTTTGAAAAGTTTATTTTTATTAATATTTGTGCTTCCAGGTAATTCAACTAAGCTTATAATATTGACTAAAATATTATTGGAAACTGATTAATACATGCTTCTATAACTATACTAAAGTAGACTTATTTTATCTACCTAAGAAATAAGGCTGGTTGGCAGTGGCAGCTGGTGAGGTTTAACGATGGTGGGTCACTGCCCCCGCTGAGTTAAAAAGCTCTAACCACTTTAACCCATGAGCTGCTATGCCTTGTTAAAACCAATCCATAAAGGGGAGAAATTGCAGATATAATCATGACAGATTAGGTTTCTCTAACACACACTTATCAGTAGTCTTTACAATGCCAATATATTTGAATATTTGTATTTGCAATAAATACTAGAGAGTTCTGCAACACTGGCCCCTCTGGAGCAGCCTCCACTGGTGGTGGGGGGACTATTTTTATTTCTCTGAACTCTCCATTTAGCTAGCCACCTTTTTTACTGCAGAGCTTTTGGGGAATTTTATTTTTTGTTTAAGGAACAACTTGATATATGTAGGGAGACGTTTATTTGATGACATGCCAGGTAGAATTAAGAAGTGAAAATAAATATTTTTTACAACACCAACATATTTAGACTCAAAATCTTCCACGCTAATCAGGGGCATACCTAGAGCATTTGGCACCCGGGGCGGGTCCTATTTGTGGCACCCCCCATTGCTCCCTCCCTTGCTCCCCCCCCTCAACTTTAAATATAAAAACAACTACAATTTTTTTTAATGTATTTAGCACTAAGCAGTGTTTGTGTGTTTGAATGCATGCATGTTTTTGTATGGAGTATATGTGAGTGAATGTAGCGGTGTGTTTGTATGTAGTGTTGGCGTTTGAATGCAAGCATGCATTTGTGTGTTGTGTGGTATTTGAACGCAGTGATGTGGTTATATATAATGGTGGGGTTTGTATGTAGTGTTGACGTTAAAATGCAAGAGTGTATTTGTGTGTAGTGTTGGCGAGGTTTTTAGATGTCTGCACATATACACATACACGCACATATACACATACAGATACATGCAGATACACACAAACACAGTCACACACAGATACACATTGACACACATCCAGACATCGTGGTGACTCTAGGAACAATATATATGGGGGGCACATAAGATACCACAGTCAAAACAGGAGGGGGAGGTGGAGCAGTAAAACTTCTCACTAGGGGATGGGGAAATATGCTGCCATTGGCTGTCTGATGCCAGCATGCTGTGTTCTGCATGCTGGCCTCTGACTACACATTTGCATATAATTCACATTAGCCACCCAGATTTCTTGTTGTGGGCTGGCTGACACCTCTTAATTTCAATCTTTGTTTAGCAGATAAAGCATTTGCCATCCTTTGTGGGATTGCCATATTTAAGGACACCAAATAAAGTGCTATCTGCTAAACAGCACCCTCATTTGGTATCTTTAAATATGGAAATCTCACATATGGGCACCAATTCAGGGAATGATCTACTAAACAGCTAAAGGATAAAAAAAAAATTCCCTTTTCCTATTTTCAGTTGTTTAGTAGATAAATCCCTTATTTGTTATCCTTATGTGGGATTGCAATATTTAAGGACAGGAAATAAGGGAGCTATCTACTAAACACATACACAGAGATACACATAATCACAGATATACACAAACACAATTACTGACCCACACACATACAATCACAGACACACAATCACATACACACACAAACATTACATACATACACACATTTAATAATTAAGAGGTCCACCCAGCCTCCCTACCTTGCTCTAGAAGGGCTCGAGTGGATCCTCAGTCCCTGGTGGTCAGTGGTTGCTGCTGGGATCTCTGTACGCTTTCTGCACAGGTCCATCGCACGCCCTGTAATGACGCCAAGGCCGCGATGACATCATATCCTGGCTGCTGGCTCACTCCAGGGCGAAGACTGTCAGACACAGTCAGATAAACACATTCCCACACACAGTCACTCACACACAGTTACAGGCAGACAGTCAAACACGAAGGCAATCACACAGGCAGACAGTCACACATACACACACAGATTCACAGCCAGTCACACACACAATCACAGGCAGACAGTCACACATTCACACAACACAGTCACAGACAGTCACACATACACGCAACACAGTCACAGGCAGTCTCACACAATCACAGGTAGACAGACACACACACACACACACAGTCACAGACAGTAATTCACACACACACCCACAATCACAGGCAGACAGTCACACACACACAGAGTAACACAGTCAAACACACAGGCAATCACACAGGCAGACAGTCACACATACACACACAGATTCACAGACAGTCACACACACATAATCACAGACAGACAGTCACACATACACACAACACAGTCACAGACAGTCACACACACACACACACACACACACATAATCACAGGCAGACAGTCACATACCCACACACACAGAGTCACACAGACAGTCACAGACAGACAGTCTCACACACACACAGTGGCACACACACAGTCACAGACTGTGACACACACAATCACAGGCAGACAGTCACACATGCAGACAGTCACACATACACATATCACAATCACAGACAGTCACACACAATCAGTCAGACAGTAACACACACACACAGACACACACAGGCAGACATTCACACACACACACACACACACATACACAGGTAGAAAATCACACACGCAGAGTCACACAGACAATCACAGGCAGACAATCACACACACAGTCACACAGACAATTACAGGCAGACAATCACAGGCAGTCACACACAGGCAGACAATCACACACATAGTCAAAGACAGCCACAATCACAGTTACACACAGCACACACTCTCTCACTTACAGTAAGCTTGGGCTGGAGGAGGAGTGGATTCAGTCCCTCCTGTGCTGTAGTTGGGGAAGCAGGGACTCCTTCCTGCTTCCCCTCTGTGTGCAGCAGTGTGAGGCTGCATTTAGCTCTGCCCCCACATCCAGCTTGGCTCCACCCACATGACCGATCTGGCTCCGCCCCCACATCTCCATGCAGGTCTCCTGCTTGCTCCCAGCCCCTGCGTGTGTGACTTGTGTCGGTTGCCCGGTGCCTCTGCTGCTATGGCACCCGGTGCAGCCACACAGCTCACTGAACCCCAAGCCTGGCCAGCCCTGGTGGCACCCCCCTGCCTGATGGCACCCGGGGTGGACCGTCCCCCCGGACCCCTTCCCTTAGTAGGCCACTGACACTAATATAGCAGACAATATAATAGCTATCTGGGTTATTTACTAATATAGTAGACAATATAATAACTACTGTATATG
This sequence comes from Pelobates cultripes, assembly GCA_933207985.1. Taxonomy (NCBI): domain Eukaryota; kingdom Metazoa; phylum Chordata; class Amphibia; order Anura; family Pelobatidae; genus Pelobates; species Pelobates cultripes. Next base: position 74,527,233 of record OW240914.1, on the reverse strand, counting down.
GGTTATTTACTAATATAGCAGACAATATAATAGCTATCTGGGTTATTTACTAATATAGCAGACAATAAAATAACTACTGTATATTGGTTATTTACTAATATAGCAGACAATATAATAGCTATCTGGGTTATTTACTAATATAGCAGGCAATATAATAACTACTGTATATGGGTTATTTACTAATATAGCAGACAATGTAATAACTGGGTTATTTACTAATATAGCAGACAATATAATTAATGTCTGGGTTATTTACTAAAGTCAGAATTCTAAGTTGGTCAAAGTGAATTTCAAATTTAAGGCCAGAGTAGCTGTAAAGCATAGCTGATTTGGAGAATATTTAAGTTTTGGCTATTTTGACCTTTGACTCCGTGCACTATTCCTACTTGTTCAATTAATTCATTAATATGGTGCAGAATTCTGCAAAACATTTATTTAGTTTGTGCAAAACATATAAAGATTTGAGAATACAAAAAAATACAGCATATTAATGAGGCCCAAATCTATCAAATGCTTTAAAGTTGTCTTGGTACACGGAGTGTCTTTTTAAATTTGAAATTCACTTTGACTTCACTGTGACGAACTAAACCCATCACAGGTTCTTGGAGGGGCCTTCTGGCTAGCCTCTTGCCTCAGGACTATGGGCCCTGCAAATACCTTGCCTAATGCACTATAAAAGGCTCTGTTCATGTGAGTTATGTACTTTTGTTCTCCAGACAGAGAGTCCGACCGTTAGCCCTGATTCCCTGGAACTGTTTTGGGCATAGGACCATGTGCATGGTCGGCCAAAAAAAAGACTTCCAGGAAATTCCTGAACCCCTAAACTGATCTGGGTGATTTTTGGATATGTTGGTCACCCAGATCAGGGCTATCAGGGGATGTTGTGTGTTTTAAGGTATTTTAGAGGTTTGCAAAAATGAATGTTTTTTTCTGTGCTTGGAGATAATTGGATTAGATTAGTACAGTTCCTGATCCAATTATCTCCCAGGCACAGAGGAGGGATTATCTGATTTTGTATGGGAGTGTCCTGGACCTGAGAGCCAATGTGATTGTGTATTTATTTCTACTGTGGTTTACTCTCAGGTTCAGGGGGAAGTGCACCTTGCATGGGGACTGTCATAAAAGGGTAGTTGTGGGTACTATTAAACTGAGGTTTGTTTTACCCTTCATGAAATCTAGGCTCATGTTTGGGGGATTGGAGAGCTATATTCACACTCTGGGGATTACTATAATCACTATACTCCCTTGGATCACGACAATTCCTACCCACTGGAAGCTGGATCCTGGTCTTGGGTCCAGGGAGGGTGGAGGACAGCGAGACCCCAACCAAGTAGGCGGTCCGTCACATTCACCTTCCATTCTCACTCTAGTGAATAACCCTGTATATATTTTTTTGTTCTCTAAATTGAATGTAGGCAGCAAGAGCATATTTTAGCTAGAATTGTAAGTATTCCTACAGTATAAAAATCCAAAGGACAAAACCAAGAGTTTATGAGAACACTGAGAACAGACAAGAGCTCACGTAACTTGACCTTGGATGAAATTGCTTAGGTCTCACATAGGTTTTAGCTTATTGCATCCTTACAGAGAGAACCTAAACCTGTCTGATATCAGACTGATCCCACCACAGGGGCAATCCATTTTTGAAAAGAAAGCGGGTCCCCTTTGCAGATTTAGCAACCGTAGGTGATCATTTTGGCTTTCATTGGACCTCATCAGTCAGATGAAGCTGACATGCCCCTAGGCACTAGGCAGGTCTACATTCTTACGCAAGATGCTACTAAGGAGCTTGTCCGTGCTCTAGTAATTTCCTGCATGGATTATTGTAACCCTCTCCTAATTGGTCTTCCCAAAAGTCGTATTGCCCGACTACAGTCTGTAATGAATGCTGCTGTTAGACTGATTTTCATCTCTAGTCGGTCCTCTCACACCTTACCCATCTGTCAGTCCTTACATTGGCTTCCTGTATCCTATAGGAGTTAATTCAAAGAGCTAACCCATACCTATAAAGCATTGAACAATTCTAGCTCCTCTTATATCTCTTCACAGATCCATAGGTATGCCTCTTCTCGGTCTCTCCGCTCTGCCCATGACCTTCTCCTGTCCACTGCTCGCACTCGTACGGCCAACTCACGCTTGCAGGACTTCTCGCGGGCGGCTCCCTTCCTATGGAATAGCCTGTCTACCGCCATCAAACTCTCCCCTAGTCGTCAATCATTTAAGAAGTGCCTTAAAACCCATCTCTTTAGGAAAGTTTATGGCTTCCCAGAGTAACCTCTACCTCACATACCTGTCTCTTGCTTTCTCCTAAAGGGCAGCACTTTACTCTCCCCTGCAGCTCTGCCTCACTCCCACCTTATTTGATTGCTATTCCCTGTCTTATTGTGTTTTACACCGCCACCTCCTATAGACTGTAAGCTCGACTGAGCAGGGTCCTCTTCGACCTATCGTTCCTGTAAGTTTTCTTGTAATTGTCCGATTTATAGTTAAATCCCCCCTCTTATAATATTGTAAAGCACTACGGAATCTTTTGGCACTATATAAATGACAATAATAATAATAATAAAACATCTAGATTCCCTTTGATTTACGGAGGCCCTAGTAGTATGCACATTAACCAAAAATAAGGGTTTGCTTACCGCTCAGGTAGACTAGTTATGAACCTGTTACACAATGTGCAGTATGTGTGAATTTTAAATGTTAGCCAATTTAGTTGTTTCAGCATATCACAAGGATGATTACATTGGAGAACACAGTAACAATGAAATATACCAAGTATAAATTACTCAGCTTTGTTATAATTTATGTAGCTTTTGCAGTGCTTTAGACAATGGCCGTCCTCCTCAAACAAGCTTACCATCTATGAGGATTTAAGGTAGGTGGATATATATTGTTAGGTGTCTTGCACAATTATATTTATTGGTATGTTATTGTGGCCAGGGTGTGTAGCCTGTGTTTAATAGTGCTGTTACCACTGCTATAACCAGCCAATATAAGGTGGTCCAAAGACCAGAACTCTGGGTACACGTGGGTCTTCATGAATTCAAAAACGAAAGAAACATATAAAAAGCTATTACATTTGTCTAGTTTTATTAAATGCTTCTTCGAAAGTAAATTGTACCATACACATACATGCTGTTCAATATATAGCAAAACATAATTAAAGTAGCATCGCTTACTATTATCAATTTACTAAACATTGGGCATATGAGACATAGTGTATCACCTACAGAGGAAGCAGAAAGCAGGACCTCGGTTCCTATTACAACATAATAAAATGCTGTGATTATGCATTGCTTTTTACTGAACACATATGACAGTTGTACTTTGTTATAATGAATTGGCTCATTGTTGTTTAATACGGAAAGTGCATTCACTTTTACAACACATTTTCTTTGATTTGTGACAGCCCGGACAATAATTTCAAGACAAATTGGTCACACAGCCAGCTCATTTCATATGAATACAGCAGTCATTACACTCCTGCCCAGTAGGATACATCTGGACTGGCAGGTAGTTATTACTTTCTTTTCTTTCTTTTCTTTTTTTTTCATTTTTAAAAGCATCTAGAAAGACATTGGGAAATTGTTAGTGAATTTTAAAAATACAGTTTTTTACATCTACAAGATATATTTATACTTACAAATGCACATATACTCAACAAGACAGGATATGTGTGGTTACATTAATCAGAGGTATTCTTAAATATACAATGAGAAATATTATTGTATTTTATTTTTTTCTTCGCACATTACTTGTGCCGTTCTGGACTACTCCTTTGGCAGAAACCAATGTGATATGCTAATGACTAAGAATCCCCAAATATTTTTTTTATTTTTTTATTTAATAATTTTTATTGTTTTAAGCCATCTATTAATAAAAAAAAAAAACATACATATATGTAACAACAGTCCCAATTAACGAAACCACATAAATAGTATGGTACATTACATTAAACTTAATCCTGGATCCCACAGGGGTAATATAATAAACCATAACACATATACCACTTATAACCAATTACCAAATAGGCCAGGCCACCGGGAGAAAGCATATCAGCTTGAAACATCAACTATAGGCTGGCTAAATACTAATAAGAGTTCAGTGTATCCCATAATGCATAAAGTATTGCTCCTATTAAATAGAAACCAGTCTGCCTTTCCATTCCTGGATCAGACCGCTATTTAAATTAGTCGTGTTAGTACTAATTTGGATATACGTTATAGATATGCCATATTAGGCAAAAGAAAGCATAAGTAAATAAATAATAGCCATCTAGAACCTACAGTCTTCCATCTAACTTGGTTGATACAATTGTAGTAAGCAGAACTGATTAAAACCTCTTCAATACTGGCAGCTAGACTCAAAAGAGGATGGTAAACACAATAATAACATGAATTCGAAGACGCTAATGGTTAAAAAATCATGAAAAAACATGTTTTTATGCTGCAAATTATGGTTCCCTCTGTAACAGTAAAGCTGATACATTACCTAATATAAATTGCCCCATTCATCCCCCTCCGTCATACAATCATTTTTATCAACACCCTCTTCTGAATCAAAGGAGCATATTTGTACCCTATTCGCACCCTTGACTACAGTAAAGGTTAAACAGAGGTCACGAAAGTGAGTTCTTCACCTCCTATCATGTCCTCACAAGTTGACATAACTCACAGCTAACCTCCATTTGAATGGAGGAGCACAGAACTGGCCATGTATCAGCTTTTCAGCCTAACATTTGATCCTAGCATTTGATTTCCCCAGAAAATATTTCTAGTGGCCGTCTGAGTGACTGCCACTGGAGGTGTCCCTAGATAGCGATGTAAATTCTGCCTTTTCTTTGAAAAGGCAGCGTTCACACGAAAATGCATGCAAGCACATACTATTACTCACCAGAACAACTACATTAAGCTGTAGTTGTTCTAGTGCCTATAGTCCCTTTAGGTAAGGCAAATTGTAGTTCAATTGAAAAATGACATGTAACATGGTGCAACCTATTTTTTTAATTTATTTTTTTAACGGTGATAAGCAAAAAATCTGCTCCATAATTCATTAACCCCTTAAGGACACAGCTTCAGAAATTTGACTTACGCTTAATGACACAAGCAATTTTTGCATTTTCTTGCTGTTTGCGTTCAACTGCAATTTGCATCTCTCTCATTTATTGCACCGACACATATTATATACTGTTTTTTAAAGGACAGAAAGGGCTTTAATTTGATATAACATATATATATATATATATATATATATATATATATAAATGCTTACTTATTATAAAAAAATACAGAAAAATGCAAAAAAAAGAAAAATATTGTTTTTTTTTACAGTTTTTGCAATAATAATGTGTGCATAATTAGTGCAGGTTAAGGAAAGTAATTAAAAATAAATTTATTTATTTGTTCTGATTTACAGAATATATAATGTGTCTGGGATTTTAAGTTTTTTTTGGTAGTTACAGGTCACAAAGCACAAGGAGTAAAATAAACTTTTAATGTGGAGTGATTTTAGAATTTGGCATGTTTGTCTTGTAAGCTTAATAGCCATAAAAGAAAACAAAATTGCCACACAAAAGTATATATTTATATAAAGTAGACATCACGGGCTATTTACCTAAGGTTGTTTTGACACTTTCTACGTAGCCATTTCACCGCCAACCTCTGCTAAATATTGGAGTAAAATTGTGTTTTTTTTTGTTTTTGGCACACAAACTTATAACAAAGAAATTCTCATGTATATTTTGTAAAGTTGGTGTGTGCTATTCCTGTACAAAGTTTTATTTTGTGTTCAGTTACATCTGCTGAGTAAAATGACACCCCCATTGTATGTCTTTGGCACTATTTCGTGAAGTTACGTGAATTTTCGTGAATTTTGAGAGATGAATTTAACCCATTTTTTAACCAATATATGCCAAATTATGTGGTAAAAAATTATTTTGTGCATTTTTTACATACGGATTGCATTTTTGCTGGGCGTTTTGTATATTTCATATGTGCCACTAAGTTCAAACCCCCCAAATTATGCTCAGCTAAGTCTTCTGAGTAAAATGACACCCCATATGAATGTCTTTGGCACTATTTCGTGAAGCTACAGTGCCATATAGGAGACCTGTCCTTTACAGTATTCACAGTAGAATTTTGAGAGATGGATTTAATGAGCCTTAGCTTCCATTTGGGGTATTATAACAGTTTGACTGTTCAAAAAACCCCCACAAAGGCCTACCATTTGTAAAAGTAGACACTCCAGGGTATCTCATAAGGTGCATATTGTGCCTTAACATACCCCCATTTTTTCACCAATATATGCCAAAGTATGTGGTAAAAAAATTATTTTGTGCATTTTTTACATACGGATTGCATTTTTGCTGGGCGTTTTGTATATTTCATATGTGCCACTAAGTTCAAACCTCCCAAATTATGCTCAGCTAAGTCTTTTGAGTAAAAATACACCCCCAATGAATGTCTTTGGCACTATTTTGTGAAGCTACAGTGCCATATAGGAGACCAAGCCATATCTGTTTTTACCAAACTTTGAATTTTGACGCTGGGCCTATGTGCAATTTCCAAGCATCTTCGCAGGTTTTAAATTCAAACTATCCCACAAAGGCCTACCATTTCTTAGAGTAGACACCCCAGGGTGTTTCAAAAGGTATAGTTTGAACCTTAGCGTGGGATCATTTTTCCGCTAGCTTGTACCAGATGTAGTGGTAATAAGCGTTTTTTCTGCCTTTTTGACATACAAAGTGAGTTTGCACAGTATATTTTGCAAACCTTATGTGTGCTACGACTGTATAATACTCCATATGTTGCTCAGCTATGTCGGCTGAGTACAGCAATACCCCCGTATGTACCTTTGCCAGGTATATGTGGATGTTGAAGGGGCGCATTTGAGACGCAGCCATTCAGTTTTTTTCTAACTTTGAAGTTTTACGCTGTGTCCATGTTCCAATTTGGAGTAGTTTAGACGGTTGGTTATTGAAACTTCCCCACAAACACATACTATTTATTAAAGAATACACCCTGGGGTAATTCAAAAGGCATATTTTGAACCTTGGCGTGGGATAATTTTTTCTCTAGTTTGTTCCAGGTGTAGTGGTAATGAGTGTTTTTAAAATGTATTTTTTTTTTTTTATTTTTTACTTTTAAAAACTAGTTTTTAAACTTTTGTTTTGCTTATAAATTTTTTTTAAACTTTCCTAAACTTTCTTAAAACTTTTTTACAGATTTAACATTTTTCTAAGCTTTTTTTTTTTACCGTTAACCCCTAACTAGCAGTATGCAGCACTAACAGTAAATTCCCACATTTTCCCATAACTCCCACCCACCCCAGCTAGCAAAATATATAGTTATAAAATATTTAAATTAATTAAATAAATTGAACCCCTGAGGGTTAAAAAAATAAATAAAAGTTAATCCTCAGGGGTTAAAAAAAATTAGATCACAGTATAATACTGTGATCTCTATTTGATCGCTGTAGGCAGTGATCGACTGGCAGGGAAGGGGTTAATTTTTATTTGGACTAGGTAAAGTGTGTTTTTTTTGTTTTTTTTACTTAAATGTTATTAAAACATTTTTTAAGCTTAATTTTTAACTTTTTAAAGTTTCTTTTAAAACTTTTTTTAACGTTAACCCCTAGTTAGCCTAACGCCAAATCCCCCAATTCCCCACTAACTTCCACCCACCCCAGCTAGCTAAATATATAATTTAAAAATAATTTAATTAATTAATTTAATTAATTTAACCCCTGAGGGTTAAAAAAAAAAAGAATTAACCCTCAGGGGTTAAAAAAAAATCAGATCATAGTAAAATGTAATCCCTGCCAAATCAATCAGTGATCAATTGGCAGGGAAGGGGTTAATTTTTTATTAAAATGGGTAAAGGGGGGGGACTTTAAATTAACTTTATTTTTTTTAACAGCAGGGGGCAGGATCATCACTGATCCGGCTCCCTGCACTTCACACAGAACCCGGAAGTGCAGGGAGCCGGTAGGTGAGTATACAGAGCACATGTGCTCGCTCTGACTTGCGGTCAGAGCGAGCACATGTGCTGGGCAGCCTGACCGGGTGCTCCTGGTATGCCTCTAATGCAGAGGCATACCGGAGCACCATTAACCCCGCGATCGCCGCGATATCAGCGATCCGGGGTTAATTTTACCGCGTGACGGACGAGGTCCGTCACCCGTCGTTAAGGGTCTCCCCTCTGTGACGGACCTCGTCCGTCACCCGTCCTTAAGGGGTTAAGATAACAGCAAATTATAACAGCAGTAATTGGAGCTTAATATACAAAATATATGATATCAGTACCTGCCATCACAGTAGAAATATACATTAAGATTATCTAATAGTTTCTCAATGAAAAGAAAAAAGAAAAAAGAAAATATATAAACGTTAGCTACAAAAAAATGCCAGTGCCAACAATTGTAGGTGGAACTCAAAATAAAACAAGCATCTACACATGGTTTCAGTAACGATGAGGGATCAATAATCATTCTATAGGCTAAGAATAAACCGACAGAGCCAGACTAAGAGGTGATAAAAGAGAACAGAAAATCTCAGGCAAGCCATTTTTGGTAGGTTGTCCCCTCACCTGTGGCCTGAGAGGACCAGGGACAAAAATGAGTTATAGCATTCACATTCCACTTATGTTGTGCTGGTAATTGCAAAGAGTTTGGTGGGAATCCCATGGCACTCAGAGCAGTAGGACAATCAACCAGGTGAGTGAGGGAGTAAGGTTTCCCATCTCTCTCATTTTCTCACTTGTAAGAGATCTCCTTTTCCCACAGAAACTTTCTGATCAGACGGAGGGATTGTCACCAGATGACCATCTGCCTGGAGAAAAGGAGAGTATCGACCTCCAAAATGAATAAGATGGAGTGCCCCTGGTGGCTCCTATGAGAATATCCCACATCAGAGTCCCTCAAATATGTAACCATGATGTCCCTGAAGGCCTCCCAGGGAGCTTTGGCTGCCTTGGGTAGTCAGAAACAGCCTCCAAGTGTTTGTTGTTTGGCCTGTTTTGGTGGCACCAGCATGGTAAACATGCGCTGGAGGTAATGTGGCATAGTCTTATATGGACATTTCGGGCTATGGTCCTGTCTTCCAATAACACTATTCACGTACCCAACTCAGCATAATTCTTTTGTAAAGCAGGGATAGCAGAATCCTTGGCACTCTGCACCACTCTAGTGATCCACAACCTCTTCAATCACTGCAATGTGGCCAAAGGATTGCCAACTCCTCACTGATTACCTCCATATCAGCTTCAAATGTAGCCTGCATCTCCATCAGCAAGGCTTTAACGTCTGATTTTGTAGCGGGGACATTATCCTTTCCGGTCAGGGGGCTATTTGCTTCAACCAATACTTGTGCATGTGGTACTGGGACATCGTCTTGGCCATTTCAGCTAGAACAGGCCTCAGAGTCTGCCGGAGTAGCACTCCATTATTTTGGAAGCCAGATGTGGTCTATGCTTTTTGGACTTTCTCCTCATTGTTTTGCCACCACAACTGATCCAATTGTGAGAGTCTCCAGAAGCTGAAACAGATAATTAGTTTCATATAAAGCAATAGACCGGCACTCTCACCGTATGCGACTGTCTTGGGCAAGATGCTGGCTCCTACCCCCCACATCCATTATTTTAATGGACATCTGTGCAACAGTAAGTAGATGGGACATATTTAAAAAAAAAATTATATAGATAACATTTGATAAAACAATTTTTTTTTATACTAACAGCAAACAAATTTGTTACAAATATTGGAGCTTAATACCTGCTGATACAATCCACCAATGCACAATCAGTTTGTCAATCTCCATTTACTATTGTGATATAGTAAAAATATAGTCCTAACATTACGTTTGACACAGATGCTCACATTATGTCTTTCATAAAAGCGTACTTTTTACTCTTGTAAACACTTTAGTTTGTATTAACCACAAATTACTGTTAATAAAAATGCTACATGTTCTATGTACTTATTTCTAATGAATATAAGAAGAGCTTTCCTTGTTATTCCACTATGCAGTCATAGAGAGATAGAAAACACTTTTGCTGAAAGTTTAGAGAAAAAACACCATATTGTGTTTTAATATTCTTTACACACCTGTAGTAGTGACCTCGTCAACAGAACTGAATAAAATACCCAGTAGGTTTGGGCAGTCTGTGGACCTCCAACCTTTTGTTGTGCAACTGTTTCAGCACTGTCCAACTTTTTTTTTTTTTTACTTTACTTATAGTTGCATGATTTATATTCCGACAACAATTGTAAATATTCGAGTTGTCCAAACCAGCAATATGTCTTTGGAGCCAGGTCAAGGACTTTCCATCAAGATATAAGATCTTGTCAATAATTAACTGAAAACTATAATTTGTTATATTTACATTTAAAACAAATGTTTGAAAATCTTTCTTTTTTCAATATGGTCAGAATGAAAAAAAAAAAATGTTTAATTGTGGTATATATTACCTTGACAGAGTGCTGAAGCTTCATTATAAAAAGCCCCAGATGCATTATGAAGTGTGTTATTAGATGTGGTTTGAGTGAGGAAGCACAGGCTGGAACTAAAATAATTGGCAGATTTTAGGTAATTGAAGTCATAGCAATATAATTTGCTATTAGGGTTTGTGGTGAAGAAATCTATTTTATCAACATATTAAAATGATGCCCTGTGATACCTGAATAACCGAGGTTGTATTAAAAGAAATGTACAATTAAAAATTATAATACACTTCTTGCATGTTTCATGTTTAATAATTCCTAGAGTTTAATAACATTAGGTGATTGAATGTTGAAAAAGTAAAATATTTAAAACACATACTACCTTAACCCCTTAAGCATGGAGGCAATTGTACACGTTCCAATCAAAACAAAACCTGGAATTTGCGCTGAATGTTTGTTCAACCACAATTTACCTATTTTATATTAAGTGCACCTACACTTATTAGATATCATTATGTTCAGGAGAAACAGGACTTTCATTTCATATCAAATAGTCATATATGAAACATAATTTTATATGAATAAAATCTAAAAAAGTATGAGAAATTATGAAATTGTGTTATTTTCATGGTTCTGCATGACATTTTAACTGTGAATGTCATTATGCTGTTAGCTTTTACTGCAATAAAACACTAAAGTATTTGTGTTCAGTGATGCCTCAACAGTACACCCCAAGTAGAGGTTTTATGGGGATTTTGGAAAGTTACAGAGAAAAATATAGGGTTTTACCCCTTTTCAGTTTTTAAACATTGAAATTTGTCAGATTGGTTTGTTCGGCCTATGTTGTCTATGAGACCGTATGGCAGCCCAGGAATGGGATTACATCCGCTCCCATCATCCCCAGCCACCCTCCTGCAACTTAAAGGTAAGAGGAGGGTGGCTGATAAATGAGGTGTGTGTGTGTGTGTATATGTATGTGTCTGAAAGTATGTCTGTATGTATGTGTGTATATCTGTCAGTATGTGAGTATGTCTGTCAGTATGTCTGTGTGTGTATGTCAGTATGTATGTGTGTATGTGTCTATCTGTATGTGTGTGTGTATATCAGTATGTATGTATGTATGTATGGATGTATGTATGTATACATATACATATATGTATGTATGTATTGTGACAGAGTCTATGGGAGGGTAATAGAAGGAAGGTATTTAGGACCCAGAATCCTCCATAGCCTGTACTCATTCACCTGCCCAATTAGCAACTGCTGAGGCTTTAATTAGCAGGTCTCAGAGCAGAAAGGGGGGGGGATACAATGTGACCTGCAGAGTAGCACCAGAAAAAGTGCTAAAGGTTGGTGAAACCAATGTTTATTTTGTTGATTTGTTTAGATTATTACCCTGGTTTAGTAAGGGACATTACTTTATGTTTAGTAAAGTAGAATTTGAGCTAGGATTTTGTTTGTAGATTTTCCTTGAACAAACTGATTGCTGCATGGATATTTGTGCACAATGTAAATAAACCACACCCTTTTTGCATAAGAGACTGTTGTTCTATACCTGTTACCCTAGAGGACTGTGTTGCTTTGCCCATAAAGGTCACAGTATGTATATCTCTATCTATCAGTATGTATGTCAATATGCATGTGTGTCTGTGTGTGTCTGTCTGTATGTATCTGTGTATATCTATCTTTGTGTGTGTGTGTTTATGTCTGTAGGTATGTATATGTATGTATGCCATTAGGTATGTATATCAGTATGTATTTATGTGTATGTATGTATGTCAGTATGTGTGTCTATATGTGTGTGTCTGTTTCAGTATTTGTGTCTGTTAGTATGTGTGTATCTTTCTGTGTGTGTGTCTGTGTCCTTTTGTGTCTGTGTGTGTGTGTGTGTATTCTTGTGGGCGGGATTTGGAGGCGGGGCTTGGAGGCAGGCACCAGGGGGCCCAAGACCCACCAAGCTGTGTTAGGGGCCCCACAATTTCTGATGGCGGTCCTGTCTTTGACCTGTACCAGGCCAGCCTGGTCCCCACTGGAACCCAGGGAAGCCAACCATACTGCTAGATATACACAGATATTGTGGATCAAACCAAGTGTTTATCTGAGTATCTTCTCATTCCAAATTGTTAAAATAAATGTGTGCACGCTCTGAAGTAAATTACACTGAGACACTGGTATCAGGTTAATGAAAAACTTTGGAATGTTTACTCAGGAGGCGGCAAGCCCCTTATAAAGGCAAAAATACATCATATGCAAAAATGTAGATAAGAGAGAGAATACATCTTTAATTGGTTAGGTGTTAAGTGTCTTATCTAATGCACATCCTACGAGGCGTGATGTCACCATCATCCCGGGATTTTACTCCGGATGTAGGCGCCATCTTGTTACACGAGGTAGTTAGTTGGTGGGAGGGGGTGCTCTAGCAGCCATTTTGAGTAGATATTGAATACAGGTATACACAGTAAATAGACATTTTACTATCACTAATTTACATTCATAACACAGAAATGAAGAATAACCCTCCCCTTATACAAATAATACGAACAGCCCACATACAAACATACACACAATCTGCACAAACATAACCCGCTAACAATCCACATACATGCACACAATCCCACATGCAGCCTCTCACATACAATACCCCAAACAGCCCACACACACTACCAAACACACAATGTGACATATCCATCCACACACAATTCAACAAGCAGCCCTCATACACAGCCCACATTCATATGTATCATACACGATACCATAAACTACTAATGAACATATTCAATAGCTCATGTACGCACAAATACAACGATGCAAAGCAACTGCAGTAAAAATAACACAAGCAGAATACGGCAGCATACACACCTCAATTTAAAAAAAAAATAGGATTGGCACGCTACGGGACATCACAATCCTATATCGGCACAGTGCTGCTAAAAGGTTGCCTACCCCTGCCCTAAATGATTATCCATTAACCTCTCAAATTACATTGGATGAGACAGCATGTGGCCTTTTTAGAAAACAGGATTAATGCAATTTTGCACAACCTATCTATCCAGCAAATAGTATTCTTTTTAATCAAACATAAAAGCTGGTCACTAAACAATATGACATATACCTGGGAAATATCCAAATAGCAATATTTTATGTAAAAAATAAATACAGTGGAGTAGGCTAAAATAGCCAAGCTGTGACTGTAGCGGAGTTGAAGAGTTTTTCCACAACAGTGCATTTTTCAGAAATTTTGCATTACAAAGGGTTATTTACTAAAGTGAGAATTTAAAGTGAATTTCAAATTTAAGGTCAAAATAGTTGAATTGGAAAAATGATGTAACTCAGCTATGCTTCCAGTTCAGCTACTTTGGCTTTGAATTTGAGATTCACTGTGTTTTCACCTTTTTAATTCTCATCTTCACATGACACTGTTAGTTTTCAATTCATATCAATTCAGTAGTTAGTGAACAAACCCTAATGTTTGGCAAAAACAAATAAAGTAAAACAGAACTGTATTGGTCCTTCTCCGTTTTCCAATAAACCCGTGCCCCCATATTGGTCGCCAGGCTATTTAATAAAAGCAATCTGAATAGGGACCTGCTATTGCAAATAATTAATCTGCCATCAGTAGTGCCAGGAATGCAGCTTTGTATACAGTATCCCTTTAACAGGGATGAATTTGAAATTGCCAGAACCGAATTGTCACTAATTCCCGGAATCAAGTATATCAACTTGGCTATTTACTACAAACTGTGCAAGGCTTTTCTAAAACATGACTGCTGACGCAACCAGTCCCCAACCAAAACCCGTTGCCCCCCAATAATACACGTGACACCTCATTCTTGTGGATAAGGGTAACGGCCACAGCTTTATTTAATATAACAATTTTAACTCAGTCCAACTCTGCCAGCTGTTGGGTGTTTCCCAACAGGCAGTTCTCCCACATTCTGTACCATGAGCCTCGACAGCCGGCTCCTCGCCATCAGCTCCGTGCAGGCTGTCGTCTCCCCAAAGTTTCTTTTTTCTTCTGCGCTGTCCAGGGAAACCCGCCAAGCTGTGACAACACAAAGAACAAGAAACAAGACACCAGCCACAACACCAGAAACAGGGTGGGAGGGTGGGAAAACAGTCAGGAGCCCTAAACTGAGCCTGCTGACTGGTAAGTCCCCTCCCTCTCCCTTTCCTTAAGAACCACAACTTTAGACACAAATGTATCTACATTAACCCAGCCCACAATCTTGGGCAGCAGTCATGCTCCCACCTCATTATTGTTCCAGTGGGAAACTTTTCAGTTTGTATTACAACACTGACAACAATAGCATTAAAATAAATAAAATTCCTTACTAACCATGAATGATTTGGGAATCATACCATATTTTCAATAGTAGTTACTATTATAATGAACTAGTTATCATGACTAGGGAGAATGGAAGGATCCTAGGGCTATTATATCCTCATGGTATACCAGATGTCATGATGATTAATTCAGACTTCTCACTCTATAAGTAGCGTGAAAAGAGTTTGTGTTGTATTGAATTAGGGTTCTAAAACTTCCTTCTTCTACCCCTATCCCTGTGCTGATACATACAGGCAAAGTGTTGAATGGTTCAAGAACCACATCCATTTGTCTTAGGTACAGCTACCCCAACCCACTATAGTGCCCATAAATCTAACCAGGCCTATAGTGAGAGAAAATGATCAGTCTGCTAAAATTAGCCCCTTAAGGACTGAGGCCATTGTACGAGTTGTGATCTAAACAAAACGTGAATAAAACTTTGAATTTGCGCTATATGTCTGTTTAACCAGAATTTATCCATAATAAATTCACACACACTTATTATATATAATTTTGTTCAGGAGAAACCGGGCTTTTATGTCATATCAAAGATTTATATATAAAACATAATTTAATGTTATATAGTGTTTACGCTATTTATATGACTGCTTTTTGATTTTTTTCCTTTTCTTCTCATAATTTAGTTGTCACTTCCTCCTAGTCAACATTCTTTTTAAGTCGACTGTCATTACATAAGAGCAAATCACTTTTGAGGAGACTCCTAGATTAATCTTTCTTCAATTCATTTAATTGGTATTGTTTTCTGCTATTTAGTGTTTAGTGCAAGTGTAGCTCAGCTATAACTTTTAGCTTTTGACCAATCTAACATTAGTCTGGTCAACGAATGAATGGTTTAAAATAAACAACCCAAAAGAACAATACCAAACAAACAGAAAGCACTTATTCAAAAGTTGACGTTAATTAGATAGAGCTTGTTTTGTTTTTTTGTTTTTTTTTATATTAAGATCTCTTTCATGGTAAAGCAAATTATATGTTAGCCATAAGCATGCTTTGGAATAATACTCATATAAAAGCTCTGTATTCAAGCACTTTACAGGTCAGATAGAAAAGCAATAAATAAGTAAATAGAAAAAAAAAAAATAGAAGCTATGTTTGACTAATGTTTTATCCATTCATGATGCATATGGTTAAAGCAGACTGAAAACAATGTAGATTGTGAATGTAACTCATACATTTTACACAGGTACAAAATCACTGACATTACCATATGAAAATCAAGCTCAACATCTGGAAAGCTAGGTCTTACTTAGGAAAACATGACAAAATTGGATTGACATTAACTTAATGGTTATGGTTTTTGGAGTGTTCCTCCTTTAACAATAGCATATTTGCAATTACTCAGCTAAAATAGTCAGAGGGTGGAAGGGTAAGCTATAAATAGACATTTGAACACATCTCATGATAGTTGAGGAGGTCCAACAAGAGAATGGTACATATCAACAATAGCAAATATCTCCCAAGTGCTAATTGGGTAAGTAATGCCACAATGATAGAAGAATGGAACTTGTGTCAAAGGAGAAAAAAAATATGACAATTATGCAATCCCATTTACAACCAAATCCAAGAATGTCCTCCGTCAGTTGTTAGTGGACACCTAGAATGGAAAGGGAGAGAAGGAGAAAAGTCATGGAAAAAAATAACCTAACGGGTTGTTGGTAAACGTATCATAATCAGGCAACTACTACAGTATGTGTCTAAGACGGAAGACTAAGTTAAATATCTGCAAAATTCATAAAAACAATGCAAACAGACCATTGTTTAGTCATTTTATAAGAAAATCTATTGAAATGTTAGACTAAAATAGCCCACAGCATGTTTAGTATGTGTGAATGTCATGCAACAGCACATTTATTTAGTTCTGCAGACAAAAACTGATAGAGGAATTTTTTTTAGCTTAAACCAAGCCCCTCATGACCTCAAGACAATACACAAAGCCTTAGCAGGAAGTGTATTACTGTAATGCATGGCTAATTTTAATAAAGTGAACTAAGCAGTATGGCCAAGCAAAAGGCACAGTAACCAATCAAAAGTTAATGAAGCATGCAGCCAGACGCAGTTCTATTTAATTTATAACCTAAGGTGCTTTGATGTTTTGAAGAAAGCACTTCCACCCCTGCTAATTCTAATATAAGCTTACCTGCTCAGACATCAGAGAATGGTACTGGAAGTAAAAATTGAGCACTAAGCAAATTGACTGTCACTTAAATTAACTCATTCACATCGCAAAGAGTAAACCATAGACGATATTGGAGAATTTTATTGTATATTAAGACTTTCCTAAAGAGGATGGCTTAAGCAAACTGCCTTAGTGAATTATTGATTATTCAATTCAGCAAACAGCCATATAGAGAATATGGATCTTTTCATAATTTGTGTGCTAAAAAAAGTATTTCTTTCCAAACTATTTAATATATTTTCCATAGTAACTATAACAAAATACAATCTAAACAATAAAAATGAGGGACTACAAATGACAATTATCATATAATAAGAAATAGTGAATGTTCAAGCAATCATTTTTTACTTAAATAAAATAATACATTTACAAAAAGAAAATGCCTTGTGTAGCGGATGGCACTGGGCTGTCCTGAGAATTTCATGTATTTGAATGCATTTGTGTGAAAACAGAAAAGTTCTATGTATTTAATGTATTGTATTCGTCTGAATGTTAGGTAGTTTCATTCCCTTAGTTTGTTCGAATCAAACTACCGAACAGTCAGACCTCCCCTGTGTGAAGTGTGTCTTCAATTACCCATTGCAACATTGTTGCGAACGGGTAATTGACAAGCTAAGTAGCCGTCCTTTGTTCTCGGGGGTGGCCGCCATTCGAAAAACGAACACGTGGCGGCGGCCATTTTAAAACTCCCGAACAGCGGTGTTTTGCCGTCGAGTGTCTGGAACTCAAATCGGACACTCGACTAGGCGAACACCGCTGAAACCTCCACAAGCCCGGTCCGTTCGGTTCCCAACTACCGAACGGCCCCTCGTTCGGTAGATAGAAAGAACCGAACGAGGGGATTCAGGCGAACCCTCCCTAGCCTCTGTAGCTAGAGGCTTTCGTGCCGTTTATTCCCTGACTCCAGGACCGACCGCAGGGCCCATTCACATGGAACCTCATTCGGCTGTTCTATCCAGTGCGGTCGGTCATTTTATTCCCTCCATAAATTTCCCGAACCCCTGGTCTGATCTGGGTGATTTTTGGATATGTTGTTCACCCAGATCAGGGCTACCAGGGGATGTATGATTTAAAGTGGTACCCCTAAGTTTAGGGGTACATCCAGAAACGGGGGGAATTGGTGTGCTGGATAAGGGGATTATGATGCAGGCTGAGGGGAGGAGATGTGTGGGAGGTTACCAGAGCAGGATTGGCTACTGTACTAATGAATGAAAATCCCTCCCTTGCATGGGAGCAGGCTTTAAAAGGCCACTGTCTGAATAAACCTTGAGTTCTGCTCCTGAAACTGTGTGTCGTCCAGTTATTGGGATTGCTGTTGGGATACTGCTGTGTTATTTTGCCTGCTGGATACTTTACCCTATGGATTTATAATTGCTTGTTCCTGAACCTCCCTGGGATCCAAAGTGGAGATAGGCTGTGTAATACCAGCTCTCCGCTACACCTTGTGTCTTTCTTTATATACGGTGTAAGTTATAAAAGTTTTTTAAAGTAGAACTGCCACAATTTTTGTTTTAATACTGTGCATTATATTCTGTTTTAGTACTGTACACTCCTTTTTTTTCATTGCATTTAAGGTAACTCCAACATATGGGTAAGTAACAGACAATACAGGTAAGGTGGCTTCATTTGCGTAACTCCTGATGCAAGTAACCTTTTGCTTCCTTGCAAATAATGTCTACTTAAGTTCCTCCAGTGACATTAAACCAGGCTTCCCTAAACTCCGACCCTCCAGATGTTGCTGAACTACAACTTTAATGAAATAGGCTGAGAATAATGGGAGTTGTAGTTCAACAACATGTGGAGGGTCGGAGTTTGGGGAAGCCTGCATTAGACTAATAATACACATATATATTTTTTTTCTTTTTTGCAAAATGACCCATTTAATATTATCGGTGCTATACAATACATATGACATGATTGGTGTTAGTTGGAACTGTTCACTTATTTGATTAAGGAATTTCATTGTGAAGTGACATATAGTGAATGAAAACACATCTCACCGGTTCAATAATTCTTTCACAAAGCTGTGTGTCAGCGTATTCCACTGTTGCTAGTTTTCTTCTTTCTTAGCTATATCCCTCCCCAATGGCTACTTCTGGGAGCTACAATCTGAAAGCTATGCTTTCTATAGTAAGGGGACATTTTCAATATCTCAATATGTTATAAAAAGAAAAGACACCGTAAAGGAGGCTTAGCACGTTTGAGATCCATTTCATCTCTTCAATAGCAATGACCTCTTACTTAGACATATTGCAGTGTGTCAAAAACACAGCGGCATCTCTGAACTCTTCATTCTGTAGCAAACTGGTTTACTGAAAATGATCTGAATGACTGTAACAATAACAGTAAACAGAAAAATGCCCTCAAGGTATTCATTTCCCCCTCTGGCTACACCAGACTACGAAAGGAACAATTTTATATGATCTGCTATATTATATCAGTTGAAGAATGTAAGCTCTCATGAGCAAAGTTTTTGGGGGGAGGTCAAGCAAGTCCGTGCGAGTGAACACTATACAATGCCTACCTAGTTTAGACTGATTAATAAAGGGTATGCCAAATGTGACAACATTTAAATAAACCAACAAAAAAACACCTTTTTACCTAAATGGAAACTATTGATATCATCGATTTAGATTAACAACTGCAATTTTTTATTTTATTTATTCAATTAATTAAATGTAGGTGTTGGTTTCATTTTGTATTTGTGAATTGCGGGGTATGATTGGGTGACTCGGTTTGCTTTAATATGGGTGTTTCCTGGTTGTTCTGTAGCAAGGTGTATGGGTTTGTATTGCCACTAGTGTACTGCAATTCTCACTACATACCACACGGGAGGATTTGACACACTAGTGGAAAGAATTGCTCCCTTTTTCTTTTGAGGGATTTTATACTTGTCTATTAGGTAGATGATAACCATAGACTTGGCACACCCCTTATAATGTTAATATTATTATTGTTATTATTATTATTATTATTATTATCATTAACATTTATATAGCACCAACAAAATCCATAGTGCTTTACAATATTATAAGCGTTAAATTGATTTTATTTGGAGATGTGAAAAAAAAAATCAATGACACTTTATTTTAACCCCTTCAGGACCGAGGACGGTTCAGGACCATCATCGGCATTTTAGCATCGCCAACCGTGGACGGTTCTGAACCGTCCTAACATTGTAATGTACTTACCCGATCGCTGTTGTTCCCCCGGCGGTGATCGGTGGTGCTCCCGGTGTGGCAGATTAGGATAGAGCGATCACATGGTCACAGTAGGTGTCCATGTGTCTGCCTGCAGGGGGACTGCCTGTGCTGACAGGCAGTCTCCCTGCTAGTGTAAAAAAAAATTAAAGGTACATGTTAATAAAACAAAAGAAATTATATATGTGTATATATACATATGATATATAGATATATATTATATCCATATAATATATGTCTATATATCATATAGCTTATGTCATACTAAGTGTATTTTTATATTAATATCACCCATTGTACAGCTCTACGGAATTTGATGGCGCTATATAAATAATAAAAATAATAATAAAATAATAATGTACATATATTAATATAAAAATACACTTATAATTAAATTACACATGTATATATAATATGTATATATATATATATATATAACAATATATATTGTATATATATATTATTATAAAATACAAATAATAAGTAATTTAAATTAAATAAAAACATTTAAAAATAATAATATTTTTTTTTAAATTATATATCTATATGAAATTTTATTCTAACTGTATTTTGATATTAATATATATATATATATATATATATATATATATTTAAATCAAAATACACTTAGATTGAAATTGTATATATATCTATGTATACATATAGAAATAAAAATAATACGAAATATACATATGTCCATATACAAAATTACATAAATAATTGTATAAATATACACGTAGACTTCAAATATATAAATATGCATATATATTTAAATTCTACGTACATATTTATGTAATATTTTTACATAATTAAGTAATTTTATTGATTGCAATTTGAGGGACCTGCCTGCCAACCCAGGCTGAATGCTAACTTTGGCCAGTGTTTGCGACTAAGTGGCTACTAAAAAAGACTGGACATACCCCATATTGAATACCCTGGGTTGTCTGCTTTAAAAAAAAATATCTACATGTGGGGTGTTATTCAGAGATTTATGACAGATAATAGTGTTACAATGTCACTATTGATACATTTTAAAAATGTATGCTTTGAAACCGCAATATCCTACTTGTACCTATAGCCCCATAACTTGCAAAAAAAAGCAAAAAAGCATGTAAACACTGGGTATTTTTAAACTCAGGACAAAATTTTGAATCTATTTAGCAGTTTTTTTCATTTGCTTTTGTAGATGAGTAAAAGATTTTTCAAGTAAAAGTAAAAATTTTGTATTTTTTTCAATTTTTCATCATTTTTTTATTTTTTTTTAATTAAATTACATGAGATTATATAAAAGCCCTTTTTGTCCTGAAAAAAACAATATATGATTATAATATAATATAACAATATATAATTTGTATGGGAACAGTAAATGAGAGAGCGGAAAATTACAACTAAACAAAAACACCACAAAAGTGTAAAAAGGGGCCTGGTCGCAAATGTACAACATCGCAAAAACAGTCCAGTCCTTAAGGGGTTAAGCAGGCTCTCAAGGACTAACATTACCTCTTAACACTAATCTCTCTATTTTTAATCTTTGCTTGTTTTTAACAGACAAACAATTGAAAAATCATACATGGTTATTCACAAAAAATTATGGATAACTGCAATTTATATTTATAGATGAATTGCAGAAATCCTCACATTTGTTTTTTTTTGAGAACCCCAAAATTTTTTTATTTTTTTTTCATATTTGCTATTGGATTTTTTTTGCATGTCAAAGCCATACACAATAACACTAAATTTCATGAAACTTCATGGCCTCTGCTTAAACAACATTTTATTAAAAAATAATGCTAAAGTATTTAACCATGAAAGGTCTATATTTAGTGTGTTTTTTGTTTCCATTCACATCCTTGGGTCTCAATGTTATTTTTGTTGTTGTTGCTATTTTCAGTTGTTGACTTGCTGGAGAAAATGTGAGAATGCACATATATTCACAAAGCCTGCAGCAAAGACCCCAGTCCCAACTTCAGCTTTGAGGATTTTTACACGATCCAAAAGACTTAATTGGAGCCAGGTGTTTTGCGTCACCTTCACTTTATTGTAGTATTTTTCTAATAAAAGCAGCAAGAGATAGCTTAAGTGGATGAATGTCAACTTTTTATAGCATTTAATTGTAGATTGAGGTGCATAATATAATCTATACATTTGCTCATGTATTCTTTAGCCCAGAATTATCAGTAGGTTTAATTTTAACTCATTTAATTTGGACACTTTCATTTGCACATTTGGAGATCATAGATATACAAAATATATATGGACAAACATATTGCCACACACTCCCTAATTATTGAATTGAGGTGTTTCAATCAGACCCATTGCCATAGGTGTATAAAATCAAGCACCTAGCCATGCAGTCTGCATTTACAAATATTTGTGAAAAAAATGGGTTGTTCTGAAGAGCTTAGTGAATTCAAACGTCGTACCGTGACAGGATACCACCTTTGCAATAAGTCAGTTTGGGAAATGTCATCCCTGCTAGATATTCCACAGTCACCTGTAAGTGGTTATATTCACAAGTGGAAGCTTTTAAGAACATCAGCAACTCAGCCATGAAGTGGAAGACTATATAAAGTCACAAAGTGGGGTTACCGGGTACTGAGACACAAGGTGCATAAAAGTCACCAATGCTCTGCAGCTTCCATAACTAAAGAGTTCTAAATTTCCACTGGCATTAATATCAGTGCAAAAACTGTGCAGTGGGAGCTTAATGGAATGGGTTTCCATGGCCAACCAACTGCATGCAAGTCTCACATTACCAAGCACAGTGCCAAGTGTTGGATCGAGTGGTGTAAAGCACACCACTATTGGATCAGTGAAAATGTGTTTGGAATGACTCATCATACTTCTCAGAATACCCTTTGATCCGTTTTTTGCTCTCCATCATGCTTCTCTGTTTGACAGTCTGATGGGTGAGTCTGTATTTGGTGGATGCCAAGAGAACCTGCCTGACTGCATTGTGCCAACTGTAATGTTTGGTAGAGGAGGGATAATAGTATGGGGCTGTTTTTCAGGGGTTGGGCTAGACTCCTTACTTCCAGTGAAGGGATATCTCAATGCTTCAGCATACCAAGACATTTTGGACAATGCTATGCTTCTAACTTTGTGGTAACAGTTTGGGGAAGGCCCTTTTCTATTCCAGTATGACTGTGCCCCAGTGCACAAAGCAATGTCCAAGGTTGGATAAGTTTGGTGTAGAAGAACTCGCCCTCACACAGAACCTTGGCCTCAATCCCATCGGACACCTTTGAGATGAACTGGAATGGAGATTGCAAGCCAGACCTTCTCATCCAACAAAGTCCCACAAGTTTCCACAAAAATAAATCTTCTGGAAAGCCTTCCCAGAAGGGTAGAAACTGCTACACCTGTAAAGGCTGAACCAACTACATATTAATGTCTATGTATGTAGAAGGGAATAAAAACACGCATAAAAGACTCTATTGGAATAATGGTCAGGTGTCCCAATACTTTTGTCCATATAGTGTGTGTGTGTGTGTGTGTGTGTGTGTGTGTGGTTAAGAGCCTATAGCATTTGTACTTACAAATACCTGAGTTTACAAATACCTGCATTACTACTAGGGTTCTCTTAAAGCTAGTTGCTGATGTTACATAGTTGTATAGTACTCTAGGTTAAAAAAAAAGAATAAAGTCTATAAATGTAAACTGTGGAACACATTTGTTCCTGCTGCTTCAACCACATTTAATGTATTAGTGGCTTGTGGGTTCCTTATTCCAAAATGCATGACTTTGCATTTGTCTATATTGAATCTCTTATGCCACTTGCCTGCCCAGACCCCAATTTATCCAAATCCCTATATTGTCCATGATACATTTCTTCTGACATGCCAAAATTATCAATATAATGTATTGTTTCCTATCTAACTTCTGTAAATAATATTAGGTTTCATAATATTTTTACAACAATGAAGAGTTTTACAATAAGTCACATAATATTACTATTGACATTGGAATGTATGGTTCTGAGATAGGCATGGATAGCAAAATTAAAAGACAGTACAAAGTTCAATCTAGACGATCAACAAAAATGCAATATATAACTTATACTTTGATTCTAGGTTTTATGGTTTGCTTATATGTTTCTAATGTTGGTATGATTAATATGCTTTTTAGAATAATACTGACTGTATTATATTAGTCCAGTTTGATGCCACTGAAATCTAACACAATATATCAATGATCATCTTTTTTATAATGTTCCAATGGCTAATGCCTTTTAGCTAATGGCTAATGGCTATTTGATTGTGTTTTCTATATATCAATACAAGAAAAGGAATCTGCAAACTTATAACATGTAGACCTTGGTGCTACCAGACATAGGGCTGGCTTACCCTTATCCATGTGGTAGAAAACAGTATGGCCCATGCACTCAAGTCCACTTGTGCAGCAGTTTTATTGAAATAACAGGCAAATTAAGCAACTTAACTTTGTGTTTTCTATTTAGTCTTTTTTTGATAATATTTCTAGTGAACAATGTAAAATGCTGTGGAAAGAGTCCTGCAAAATGTATTATCCATTATTTATTTATTTATTTATTTATTACTGCTATTTATAAAGTGCCAACAGATTCCGCAGCACTGTACAATTAGTGGAAAAACGTACAATATACACAGACAAATACAAGAGGTAGAGAGAGCCATGCCAATAACTTGATATCTATCCATTGGAGCTCTTTTGTACAAAGTGCTTGGCTAGATGG
Source organism: Pelobates cultripes (assembly GCA_933207985.1). Classification (NCBI taxonomy): domain Eukaryota; kingdom Metazoa; phylum Chordata; class Amphibia; order Anura; family Pelobatidae; genus Pelobates; species Pelobates cultripes. The sequence continues at coordinate 74,502,361 of OW240914.1, read as the reverse complement.
CCCATGAGCTTACAATCTAAAAGATACCATTAGAATGGAGAGACTAGCTTACACATACATTGAGGCATGTAAGAGGCTCTTGTAGAACCTTTTACTGTAAGTGCAGCTCCAATTATTAGATCAGCTTGATATAGCTTTGCTAACCACAGATATACAGATATACACTACAATCAAACACACACCAAACATCAAATGGGCAAACATGCACTTGCAATTAGCAGTCCAGGCTAAAAGTGTTATTCGAAAAATTCTTAAAGCATCTGTCCAGATGTCTAAATAAAACATAATCACCATACTTATTTTGATGTAAGTTAATTTCCTGTTCCGTCTGCTTTCCTTTGATAGATGTCCTTATTGTCAAAGCGAAATACAAACTACAAGTAATTGATTGGTTTCAAAATTGTCCAAGATGATACAAGACCATACTTTATCTTTATCAGAGGGAGGCAATCCATCAGATTTCAATTTAACTATGAGTGAGTTTGTTCAATATCTTCTTCTCATGTGCTGAATTTGTTCTTTCAATACTCTCTGTTTAGAAACTTCCAAAGCACTGGCCTTTCACTTGTCATTGGTCTGCATTTCTACAATTCCCTAAACTTTTTAGCATCTGACAAATATATATATTCCCAAAAAAAGAGTCCACTTAATTTTTTTTTTATTTTTTTTTAAGTGTATTTCAAAGTAAATACAGAACATGTGTAGTTCACGTTTTGGCCTCTAGGGCCTTTCTTAAGAAGCCAAAACGTCGACTATGCTTGTTTTGTATTAACTTTGAAATAAACTTTTTTAGATCTGTGAGTGCACTCATATATTTTAGATCATTTGGATTTTGCTGAAGGTTAGCTCCGTGGGTTAGCTTATTTATTTATCAAAGCTTGGAGTGTCAAACAAGTTTTGTTTTGTTTTTTCAGTTTTTCTCATAATAACATTCAGTTATGAAGCACACTGTGTAGATTGATTTTCTATACTGAGGACTTATAAGGTCATCAATTATAGCAAAAAATAAACACATATCAATAAATAAATAAATAAATAAATATTGGTGACCAGCCAAATGGAATGTGATTACACAATAAATTGCTAATAAGCCAAGGATGTATTTGCCTACTACATATTAGACAAGATCAATACTCTGATCCTTTAAAAATTTACAGCAGCATACTGCTAATTAACTAGTCATATATGTTAGAGAGCTTTAGGGAGCTAACCAATTGCTCTCACTACTGATTTGGGATGAATCTGGCAAGGAGTCAGGAATACCCTACCATTAATTTATTTGACTTTTGTTATATGTTTCCTGGTTTATGGTAAGAGGCTCTGGAGTTTTAATGTAAGCAATTGACTAAGTCTATGCAAATAATTTATGTGAATTGTCTGTTGTATAGTATTTTACCCAAGGTTATATTCACATTTTTAAAGAATGTCTTGTGAAGAGTAAAACTAGCCCCTTACTGAGTAAGAGCGATGGATGTGTTTTTTTTTTTTTTCTTATTGCCTATTTTTTAGTTTTATTTTAATTCTTTATTTTTGTTGTGTATGTTGAAAAACAAAGATTGCACGATACACACTAAGATAACAAAGAATTGGTTTTGTCAGATATAATAAGTGTACATATAAATCAGCACTTTTTAAAATAATATATGAAGGACTAGAAAAGCATAGTGCAAATTCAAGTAGTCGTTGGAATAAAACTTGAGTAACATGTGAGGTCTACAGATAGGTAAGTAATAAGTGATAGACCACCAGGTTTGTGGCAAATTTACTATGGCAATAGTAAGTAAAATAAGAGTGGTATAACCAGAGGCAAAATCTAACGCATAAAGCAAAGTAAAAAGCGAAAACTAAAACTTCTTTGAATAATAACTGAATAAGATAGACTTAAAATGAATCATTGATACTGCTTCACCACAGGTATGCCTCAATTGTGAACCGGTTCTGCTTCAAATCACATATCGCCAGATGATTTTCATTTTACTACCCACCCACACTACCCACTACCCACCCACATATGAGGATCTCATAGATTGTGAGTATTCATATGGTGGTACGTCAGTTTCTCCACTTACCAAGCACAGGTCGGTGTATGAGCTGGTGCCTGTATGGCCTAAAGCCCTCCAGTTCTATTGGTAGGGCTGCTGTTCTGCAACACTTCTGCTCTGCAAGCATCCTCACAGGGTTGTGGACAGATGATGGGCATTCGCCCATGTTGGCTCTCGGCCTGGAAGAAGAACAGAGCACCGGATTGCCGCTGAAGACCTCCACTTTTGCGGTTGAGGTGATTGGCAGTTTCTTCTGGCAGGACTCGATCCGGGACAAAAAGGCTTCACATAAGGCATCAAAAGCCGCATGGAACTTTGCTTCCCAATGGGACAATAAGTGCTCGGTCAGTACGGCCATCTAGGGTATGCCCATGCTTGTCAGGCAGAATGCAAATGACTTTGCCTTTGAAGACCGGGTGCTTGTTCTGGTGGGAAACAAGTTATTCCCCACCAGTCTGGGGGGGGGGGGATGATGGAGCTTTAGAGAGGCTTTAATGAGCAGGGCTCTCCAGACCAGGAGATTGGCCGATTCTCCTAGTCGCCTGTCGCACAAGGCCGGAAGGCTAAACCCAGGTGAAAGTCTGTCAGATCAGAACACTCCATGAGTATAACATAGAAAAGCAATTTCAGCCATGGTTTAGAGTGTGAAGAGCCAAAACTATACTGAGACGCACCCGGACTCCTTGATGTCAGGCCCCGCCCCCTTGCCTGAGTTTTATATTTAAAAGCAACACTAAGTAAATCCTAAATGTGTTGTACAAAAGAAAGTTTTAACTTTTTAACCTTTCACTGTCTGTCAGTGCACACAACCTTATACATGTACCCTCTTATTTCCACCTTCCTATCATATTCACCCTGCACCCAGTGTCTACCTATCTTCTTTAATCTTTTTTACATGATGAAGAGGCAAAAGGGATTTTACAAATGTATTTACTTCTGCACTCTCTTAAAAGAAAAACAAAATTTTAACCAAGGAAAGGTATAGTTTTATTCTTATAAATTTTTGATATGCAAAATTATATTTTTTAGCTTTTTTTGTTAACCTGGGGTAATAATGAGCAAAAAAAAAAAAAAAAGATTAGCAACATGCCAGAGGGATATAGAGGGGTGCAAGAAAAGAACATTTCAGAAGGATACTAAAGATCACGCCAAAGACCAAGTATACAAGTAGTAATACAGAAAGGAGTTATTTTAGATATATCAGAGGCATACTTATCACACAATGAATGGCTTAAATGGAAGTTCCATCTCCATCATCCTCTATCCAATAGTTCTCCTTTTTAGAGAAGGAGAGCTATTGGAGGGGGTGTTACAAGCCAGGAAGGAGGGGCTTACAAAAGGAAGTACACAAGAGGAATTGGAAGGGAAACTTTGACACATGAGAACAATAGTATGATACACAATATTTCAGACACATCTTTAACTGAAGAAAAGATCACAACTTTGAATAGAGGGTTATCTTTTGTACCTACACCTAGACAGAGTGACAATAATATAACATTTGTCTGTATACGCTGTTATTTTTTTTGCTTTTTAAATTAGTATTATGTAAAAAAAAGCATGCACAGTATTAAATGAGGACGTACAATATTTTATTGGAAAGGTGTTACATTTATTTTTAAAGAAGAGACAACGTTACTGTAAAGATACAGTGCTTTGCAAATTCAGTAAGATCAAAAGAAACCAGAAATAACTTAAGTGTTATTGACCAGGAAGTAACATGCAGCACTATTCAATTCAACCATTATACAGCCAGGTAGACAGTCATTGCATATTATCACTAGTATGGTCATACATTACGTCTCAGGTATAGAATTTGAGTTCTCCAACTTTAATTGCTATGTCATTCATTTGAGAAGTAGTATCCATGGATCACAGATCTAAAGATGTACTGCAAGCATGTCAAACCCAAAGGCTGGCACGGGTCACATAAACAAGGTTTAAGTTTATGGGGCCTGCAAAAACAAACAAGCCTTTAATTTTCATAGAAACATAGGTACAGTATAAAAAAAAACAGCATCCCCCTCTACTAAATCCCAGTCGCCCCTCTGTACTAAATCCCAGTCCCCTCTCTGTACTAAATACTAGTCCGATTTCTGTACTAATTCACAGTCCCCCCTCTACTAAATCCCAGTCCCCTCTCTGTACTAAATACCAGTCCCCCCTCTGTACTAATTCACAGTCCCCCCCTCTACTAGATCCCAGTCCCCTCTCTGTACTAAATACCAGTCCCCCCTCTGTACTAATTCACAGTCTCCCCCTCTGTACTAAATTCCAGCAACCCCCTATAGTAAACTCCAGCCCTTGTTTAAAAAAAACAAAAAAACAATATTAGCCAACAAGCAGACTCCACTCACATTGCCGCTGCCAGTATGCGACTGCGGAGTCCAGCCTCTGGTATACCCCCAATGGCGCCGTCCGCATCCTGTGCCAAATGGATCATCCTGCTACGCCTTGAAAACCTGTGAAGGTGGAGCACATTAACGTCACGTTAGAATGTGGCGTTGTGTGCCCCGCCAGGTTCTCCACTGTCCAGCTTCGGCCATCACAACACTGACCAACACACTGACAGACACACACACTTTCTGACATACACACACACAGTCTCTGACAGACACAAACACACACACACACACTGACAGACAGACAGACACAAACAGACACACACACACAGTGACAGACACACACAGTCACACACACAGTGACAGACACACACAGTGAAAGTCACACACAGTGACCGTCATATACACAGTGACAGTCACACACACAGTGACAATCACACACACTGACAGTCACACACACACAGTTCAACATTTTTGCACACACTTAGATCATTTTATTCATTGTTCCCTACCTTTAGGAGCTGGTGTGGGACCTCTCCCTGATCTTCTCTTGGGAGCTCAGTCTTCTGGCTCCTCACTGCTCCCGCACACGCAGTTTAATGATGCCAGGTGCCGGAATATGACATCATACTCCGGCGCCCGGCTTCACTTCAGACAGCGCGTGCGAGGGAGCAGTGAGGAGCAAGAAGGCAAGGTCTCACTGCCGCCAGAGACCTCTCCCCCATATGCCATTGTCTAAATAATTTATAGTTATATAAGTTGCATGTGAGAGTCTTTAAGGAGAATCTAAGCAGAGTAAGTATTTTCCCCCACTCTTCCTGGGTCAACTAGATGTCCAATCCCCTAGTCCATATTTTAATGCATAGCCTTGTTGAAGAGGCCTCTTGAAGTAATACATAAAGTACAGTAACCTGGTGATTAGCTGGTTTCTGAGCAGAAGTGACTTTTTCAAATATCGTCATCTCCAGTTGCGGATTCAGGTTATGAAGTGAAGATTTTAGAACGCGAGTCATTTGGAAGTATTGAAATTTACAAGTTAAGATTGTTGGCGAGAGGGAAATAGCTCTCATAGCGGAGCAATGGAGGTTTGTCTAATAAGGTCAGACAGATTTAAATACAGGCTCATTTGGGGGGGTGTATACATGTTAGTCTTAGGGGAAATAGTGGTTCATGCAAAATCAGGTCTAGCGGAGACATCGGGAATGATTGGTCCTGCTTGCATCTATATTTCTTCCACAATTGGAGTTTTGATATCAGGAGCCTTCATAAGCTCTAATTTTGGAAATTTAGGTGGACCGCTGTATTGTTATTAATGCTCTTGCTGGATATGTTCCATATTTGTTACCCTGTGTGTAGTATATGTTTTTAGCTATTAGTAATAAGGAGCATTTTGCATGCATTGTTAAAAGTTCTTTCAATTCTGATCTTGCCTATTCCAATAATTGTTAATGGTCTATGCAGTGTAGATGCTGGTGCTAAGTACATAAGTAAAGGCATGTGATTTTTGAACAAAAATTAGCTGCCTGGTCGAGTTGTCAGAAAGAAGCCTTTACTGCGCCAATGCCACAAAAGCACGGTTACAATATGCCCGACAGCACCTTGACACGCCTCACAGTTTCTGGCACACTGTAAACTGTAACTTTAGAGTGACAAGACCAAAATTGAGCTTTGTGGTCACAGCCACAAGCGCTATTTTTGGCGAGGGGTTAACACGGCCTATATTTAAAAGAATACCATCCCCACTGTGAAGCATGGTGGTAGCTCACTGATGTTATTGGTGGTGTGTGAGCTCTAAAGGCAATGGGGATCTTGTGAAAATTGATGGCAAGATGAATGTAGCATGTTATTAGAAAATACTGGGAGACGATTTGCATTCTTCTGCACGAAGACTGTGCATGGGACGCTCTTGGACTTTCCAGCTTGACAATGACCCTAAGTACAAGGCCAAATTAACTTTCCAGTTGTTATAGCAGAAGAAGGTGACAGTTCTGGGGTTGCCATTACAGTCTCCTGACTTTAATATCATTGAGCCACTCTGGGGAGATCTCAAACATGCGGTTCATGCAAGACGATCAAAGACTTTGCATGACCTGGAGGCATTATGCAAAGATGAATGGGCAACTATACTTGCTGCAAGAATTAGGGGCATCATAGACATCTATAACAAAAGACTGCTTGCTGTCATTGATGCAAAAAGGGGCAATACACAGTATTAAGAACTAAGGGTATGCAGACTTTTGAACAGGGGTCATTTAATTTGTTTTCTTTGTTGCCTTGTTTTTTTTTATGATTGTGCCATTCTGTTATAACCTACAGTTGAATATGACTCCCATAAGAAATCAAATAAATGTGTTTTGCCTGCTCACTCATGTTTTCTTTAAATATGGACATATATTATCAATTCTCCAAAGGTATGCAAACTTTTGAGCACAACTGTAATTTCAGGAACTATTACTCTACAGAGAGGGTTGTGGACACATGGGATAGCCTTCCAGCTGAAGTGGTCGAGTTTAACACAGTGAAGGAGTTTAAGCATGAATGGGATAGGCATAAGGCTATCCTAGACTTAACATAAGGCCTGGGACTAATGAAACAATTTAGAATGGTTCTTATCTGCCTTCACATTCTATTTTTCTATGTAATTTATTATTTGTTTCATTCTTGTTTACTAATTTAAGATGCAGCACAAATGTTTACTCCAGATAGATGTTATATTCCTAGACAAACATAAACATATTTGCCTCCTCTATCATTGTAAAAGTATTAGGGAAACTATGAGGTTTTATTAAACAACTACCAGTAAGAATGGCATATTTGCTAAGTATTACATGACTTCAAAGACACATATGGAGTCGTGTTTATTTTGCATTGGCTCTAGGGAAGGTGAAATCCTTTTGGATTGTTCTGAGTTGTCATACCAGCTGTCATGCAAGTCTCTAGTGCCAGAACAAACCATAATACTGCAACATTACAGGCATCAGGGTCATTGAATCAATCTTCATGCATGCCCAAGCTTAAAGGTATTATTTATTTAAATATGTATTAAGTTCCTTCTCCAAGCTTGACATATGCTACATAAATGTATCTGAGCTTATTAGACTCACATTTATAGATATCTATAATGTTTTGGTGGAATGTTTTGGTATAAAGAGACCTTGCATTAGTCTGATCTTTCTCCTCACCCTATGATTAGGGACCCCTTTATTATAGTAGGCCCCATATAGATATTGATATTGGTAATGCAGATGTTTAGAATGCGCACAATCATTGCTGCTGGAGAAGGGGGAGGCCTATGCTATGGGTGTCAAGAAGATACATTTTTGTTAAACCAATCCTAAAATACTTTTCTGATCCACTACACCAGCATAACCTACGTTCTGCTACAGATTATTTAGACAATGGTGAGTGAAACATTGAAACATAGAATGTGACGGCAGATAAGAGCCATTTGGCCCATCTAGTCTGCCCTAAGAGTGCACTATTAACAACCGTTATTGTGGTGTTTCTAATCAGACATGTATGTGTTCATTCAGAGTAATTGATAAAATATCCAATATTCAATATGTAAAAAAATGATGAACCACTGAATCATGGTGTGATTTTTCATTTCCACCAAAAGCAACATCCACCGTGTTGCAATAGCAGTTAGAGAAGAGAATGTTTAATGGGGCACAGTAAACAACATAACCATTGTAGCTCACTGTAGTAGTTATGGTGCAAGAAGACTGTATGTACGTGTTATTTCAAACAGTTCGACTATGTATATTTAAATATCCTTGTCTTAACGTTATATATTCTTTTCAATGTAATCTATAAGCTTTAACTCATGCGTTACTTGCTATGAGTTCCTGTTTTTCTTTTTAAAATACAATTTGTAATTAGTGTTTATTATTTGTATATAAAATCTCTTTGAAAAACCAAGGCTGGTGACGTATAACTTTGATATTGGTATTGATTGAAGGGAATGAATTAGTCAATCAACGGTAAGGAGCCCACTTGAAGTACAGTGATTAATGAATTGATTTATTTAGAAAATTCCATCCATATGCAAATACTACATATTGCATTATTTATGTTCCACCTAACAGTATGCAGAATTTAGAAAATGGAAACATATATATTATTTGTCCTTCCTGAATTGGAGTCAGCTGAAAAAAAGATCTATAATACTGTATGTTCCACTACAAATATATACAGTGAAATATCAAAGCATTCACCCATGAAAAACACTGGTACCAATAAGTGCATTCTTTAGTATTTTAAAAGTTATATTTTTATAGGCTTAACACAAAAATAGGAAAATTAGCTGGCTACCTTCAGGTATACTTGGCTATTTTATAAAATAGGTACTACATTTACTAACCTCTATTTTTCAAGCAGGGGTGGGGAGAGTGAATAACAAAAAGGTAAATTTGCAGCTTTATTCCCTTAGTCCCTGGTCAGAATCCCAGTTTCACCTCGTCATGAGCCAGGTGACAAGAATACACCAGTGAGAATTGTTTGATCTGCATCTGTGTCTATCAAATACAAGTACACAATGTACACCTTGTAAACCTCATTTATCAGAATATTAAAAAAAATACCCTTCAATATGTTTCTCCTACCTTTCTAAATCTCTGTGTTAGATAAAAAAAAAAAAAATGTATAATGAGATTTTTTTTTAATTAGTCCCTAATAGTCCCAAAGAAAATTACACTGTTCATTATCAGTGTGGGTACTCTACAATATAAATGGTTATAACTTGATGTTGTTTTTGGTATGAATGCTATGTGTACATACAAGATGTAAAAGAAACCTTGGAATTATATTTGATATGGTTGTCAAGTGGGTGCTGATATAATTTGAGTGTTGTATTGTGTGTCCAGTATATGATATGGGTGACTTATGTAATATGTAAATGTCGGTGTCATGCTGAGCTATATTCAATGTTGATGATGTTCTCTTAAGAGAAACTGAAATGGAGTAAATAAACATACAGTAAAATGAATGTAAAAGTTTACGTTTTTGTTAAAGTGAGCAGAAAGATGCATAATACTTACCCTTTATCTATGGCTGCTCCTATTATTTATAGATGCCACGGATGAGATAACTTTGCACCTACAAAACACAGATGTATCGAAACACATATGTATCTAGTCCCAGGCTTGCTATATTGGCACATAAATCAACATAACCCACCAGACTAATAATACAATTATGTGGCTTAGTGTTGTAGATCAGAAATGTTGTATAAAAAGCTATAAATATAAACAAAGAGTTGTTCTATTAAAGCTACTCACCAGAGTGCTCACACCTTTGGCGCTCATACCCAGTGCCGGATTAACATAGGGGCTGATGGAGCTGCAGCTCCAGGCCCAGGCCCATGGAATAGGGCCATTTAAAAAAAAAAATTGTAAAAAAAAAAAATTTTTTTTACCCACACTACACTTAGGTTTGCCACCTGACTGGTATTTTACCAGTATTTGAGGCTGCCTGGCCGTACCGGTATTGCAGTAATACCGACAATACAAATGCAGGTATTTTTCTCAGTATAAACGGAGATTACTCTGTAATACCAGCATTAACCAGTAGGGGTCACTGTGTGTGGAGAGAGGCAGGGATAGGAGGTTACAGCATATCCCTCCCTGCCTCTCTCTACTCACTGATCCACAGGGGAGCAGCTACACAGCACAGAGAGTTCAGACAGCAGCTCCCAGCCTACAGAGACAGCCTACAGCTCAGGTAAGTGAAGGATCAGGGGAAAGGCAGCAGGGAGACATGGGACACTGAGACACTAGGGGACACTGAAAAACTAGGGGACACTGTGAGATATGGGGATGCTGAGACACATGGGGACATTGGGAGACACACTGAGACACAGAGACACATGGGACACAGTGTCCCCATGCCTCCAAGACAGTGTCCCTATTGTCTCAGTGTCCCCTAGTCTCCCAGTGTCTATATCCCCATGTCTCTCAGTGTCCCTAGTGTCTCAGTGTCCCCATGTCTCCCAGTGTCCACATGTCTCCCAGCCAGTCCCCCTAATGTCTCAGTGTCCCCAAATGTCTGTGTCCCCATGTCTCCCAGTGTCCACTTGTCTCCCAGCCAGTCCCCCTAGTGTCTCAGTGTCCCCATGTCTCCCAGTGTCCCTATGTCTCCCAGCCAGTGTCTCTAGTGTCTGTGTCCCCATGTCTCCCAGTGTCTGTGTCCCATGTCTCTCAGTATCCCTAGTGTCCCCAAATGTCCCCATGTCTCCCAGTGTCTGTGTCTCCATGCCTCCCAGCCAGTGTGCCCAGTGTCTCAGTATCCCCATGTCTCTCAGTGCCCCTAGTGTCTTAGTGTCCCCATGTATTCCAGTGTCTGTGTCTCTGTGTCCCTAGTGTCTGTGTCCCCATTTCTCCCAGTGTCCCCATTGACTTCCTGCTTCACTGGACACTGCTGTTAGGGGGTATGGATTTACTTGAAAGATTAAAGCATACATTAGAGAGAGATTAGCATAGAGTATGTGTTTTCTTAAAGCTGCATCCTTTGAGTTTCCCTCCAACACCATCTCCATTAGATACTTGACGCTTGAGAGGTATGACTGTTTTAGTGTCTATGGTCGACAAGATTCTTATCATGACTGCTAGTGTGGTCCAGCACGCAGAACTATGTAACATCTACATAGACAGAACAGAAAATGATAAAACGTAAACCGGTCCTTAGAATGGCCGGACTAATACGTTAAAAACAGAGAATGGTCAAGGGAGCCGGAAATATACAATACCATTTAACAAGCCAAGTCAGGGAAGCCAGGAATCAGAATAGTCAGGAATAGCCAAGGTCAAAATACTGGGAATATCAAAAACAGGACAAGAAAACGCACTCTCAGGATTCAGGAACCAGGAACGAAAACCACAACAGGGCAATAACCTAGGTTAAATATCCCTCTGGCCTCTGACTGCAGAACGTGTGCGTGTGTGTGACCCTGGGGTGCAGAGCTATATCTGGCTGCGACCGCGTGTTCAGCACCATCTTGAACCCGGGCAGGCAGCCAGGAGAACCCGGCAGATCGGCTCCCGACTCGCTGCTGAACAGGTAAGCTCAGTTCGTTGGCGCGGTCACACTGGTCCGGTGTGACCGCACCTCGCGGCGAGCTGGGTGCCGTGACAATTCTGTAATTAGGCCCCATCATAATTGTCAGCACCAGGCCCACTGGGCTCTTAATCTGGCCCTGCTCATACCTACATGGCCCACAAGATGTGTGGTCTGAGCCTGGTCTGTCACACACAAGTGATGGGACTACTTACACCCCTCTTCATATCTTGGAATGATATGTTACTTCCAGTATATCTTTGCGTCATATCCCTCTCAACTGCCCCTTGTATGCTAAACTCCTAATCCTCTGACATCTCCATTACCCCATCATCTCTTGGGGAGGATAGCACCCTGTGACTAGTGTCTGGGATAGAAGTTCTAACATCTCTTATCAGTAATTCTGTTAAATGGTCCAACTGGAATTTTCTTAAAAACAGATAAACATCTTTATAACCCTCTGTGGCTGGCACAAAATGAGTTGCAAATAAACTCTACATTGCTTTCATGGAAGGGCCATGGTCTCTGGTTCTAAAACTGTCACAATCTGTGATGCATACCAGAATCCCCTAAAACAGCTAACATGAGGTTCAACTAGAGGGCACAGACAATATGTTATTTAATATATTATATAATCTAGGCTTGGGTAATTGAAATGCAGCCAATTCATATATATAAATATGTATAATCAACATGATCTACTCTGTGTATTTCAGCTCTATTTAAAGGATTGATTATTACCATCATAAAAGGCTGGAGCACACATCCTCTGACAGAAGACTGGCTTGGAAATTTGAGATGGAATGACAGGGCATATTAGATTTAAACTGGTTTAGGAAATGTGCCATTCATAATTGGGAGGCAAATTGAATTTGTATGGAATTATAATTTTTCCTCATCAACCTCCCTTGGGGCAAAACCCCCCCAAAGTTTGCTATCTGGTTTCTGTAAATTCTTCCTTAATTTTAATCTTTTTTTTTCAATATATAATTATTTACTAATGCATTTTTATGTATTATTTACTGTGACCTTTTTATGTTTGTAATTATGCATCAGGTTATTCCTTTGTCTTATATTTAAGTTATATTATTAAAGCGACAGGAGTCTTAAGTAACCATAGGTATGACCATGTGAGTAATTTGGTCAGACGTTCTTAGAAATGTGAGGATTTTTATTGCGGAGCAAATTTGTAGCTGCAAATGTAACCTCTACATCCAATAGTTACTTAGCTCAATTCATATGAAATTAATTATGCTTATTATCAGCAATACTGGAACACGAAAAAATAAAGTCCTAACCATAACTGTATGAAGGCATATCACCCTAAATTAAAACTAAATTTGTGTTATGTAAATTATTTTCACAGGTACCCAAGCAAATATGAATCCATTCAAAGTGTAAGGCTCTCTTTGGTTATTTATTCAATAATATCTATAATTCCTTCTGCCCTTAGAAAACATAGTATTAGATTATGTTTTTGTTCTTTGGCAAAAAAAATCAGAATAACCGATAGCCTTCTGTAATACGTTCAGTAGCAACTGCCAAGATCAGGTCTGCTAGAAAAAGGAAATCTGTGAATTGTCCTACACATGGGAGTTTAATCAGGAAATTGTGCATACTTGATGAATAAATCACATCTTTGGTGAACAAAAAAAATTAATGAATTGGAAAAAATCTCAAACGTGACTATTTTTCACCTCAGCTAAACTGTATTCACCAGAATTTAGAATTCTAATGTCAATTCTACACAGTTTTTGGTTTAAAAATAATAACTCCCTTCTGCTTCTTAAATCACTGATGTTATGGAACATTAGATCTCATAGCTTGCTGGAAAACGTAAATTAGTCAGAGTCAAAGTGTTCATGGTTCTAGGAAAACTCTAGTGTTCTGAATCTGATTACTCTGCACATGGCTAACTATGTTCAGTTGGGTATACTGTTATGACTACTGAAAACACACAGAAATATGCCATGTGCTCAAATTCTCACTATACTAAGGCAACAATCATGACTATAGTCTTTATCAGCCTAAAGAAATATAAACAAAATCAAAAGTTTTGGTTACCTGCGTACTATCCTAAATCCCTGTTTACATTTATATTACAAAGGTTGATAGTACCACTGCATTTGGATTTGAGCTGATAAATGTTTGAACAAGGGGCTTTAATTACACAGCCTTGTTACAATGCTGTGGCTCATCATGTGTGCCATATTAAGGGTTAACTAGTTTGTCTGGGCTCACAAGCATACCCCTTATTGTCTCTTTAGAGATTTTGCCTTTTAGGTAAAAGTAGCCAGGTGAATTGGTAGCAGGGACTCACTTAAGGGATTTGCCTTGATGTGGGAAGGTGAGTGTATACTTTAACCCCAAAAGGACACATGATGGACAAATTCCGTCATGCTGGCCTTTTACTTCTGAAGCTGTGTTCTTAAGTGGTTAATGGCCATTGGAATGGCTCTAAAAACCTCATGTTATTTAAATGTGCATGGGGTTTGGGATTGTGTTTCTTTGACCTATCCTTTAATTGAGTGCATACCAGTACATTTATATTTCTTATGAAAAGGCACATTATTAAAGTATATTTCTTGGACCTAGTTATAATACATATGCATTGCAGCAGTAGATGGATTGAAATTGCACAGAATGGTCGCTTTGCCTACAAGCCTGATTTGGCAGATTAAATTATTTCCATTGAATTATAACCAAGGTAATGTTTGCTGCTTGGTGACTGAGTCAGTAACTTTTATTTACAATCTGGGTAAATCGACTGCACTATTTCAGACAGAAAGGTGAAACAATAGCGCTCATGCTGTGAAATGAAAAAGTAGAAATTCAATGGAGTGATTTAGTATTTCTGCCAGTGCAGGCTAGTAACAAAAGGAGTCTCTTGTGTTGCTGGGGTGATTAGTGAATATATCTGACCTGGAGCACCTGCTGTTTTTAAATTCAGAGTTTTGCACACAAGGCTACAAGACATTCTCAGTTTGAAATGCCTTTATTACTTCTAATGCCATTCTGTATTTGATCAATCTTGTGTCTCTCCCTTGTTCTCTCTGATTCTTCCCTCTCATTCTCTCTCATCCTCCCTCCCTTTCTCTCTCTCTCTCTCTCTCACTCTCTCCCTCCCTCTCTCAATACCCTTCTTTCTCCTGATCCCTGTCTCTGTTCCTATCCCTCACTCTCTTGATCCCTTTCCCCCTTCATTCTATTTCTCTTCCATCCTTTCTCTATCTACATATTAAATATACTGTTTAAGATAAATATATATTCGAGCATCTTAAACATTGAACAAGCATAGAGTGCAAGAATATGCTCCACCCCTCACAGATTATCAAACTGCTGTTAAAAGTTAGCATGCAAGAAAAGCAAAAACAATTTATATTATAAATAGAAAAAAATGATATATTAAAATATAAATATATATTACCTATAAACATTTATATTATATATAGAACAATCATATAAATATTTTTCATAGCAGTTTCTTCGTAAAAAAAAAATTATTAAAAAATAACATTAAAAAAAAAAAAAAAATAGCTGAGCCGGTGGGTGGAGCCTGGGGTTGTGGGAGGGGTTAGTTTGCCTATAAATATGCAGGCTTCCCCTTCCTATGTGCTGTTGCTGCCTGGTTCAGCTCTACTTCCAGTTCAAAGGTCATCAACACAAACTGCCTAAACTCCAAACTAGCTGGTCTTGCAAGTATTAATTTTATCCCACTAACTACTAACGCAAATTCAGCCAATTTCAATCGTACATAGCCTCACAGAGCTGCCTCAATTCATCTCATGCATTCTGCTTACTGTATTTGGCCCTCACTAGGCCATATCGACTTTTATCATATGCATTTCAGTTAGTCACCCTGCTTTTTAATGTTTTCTTTATGGCTGCCCTCTTGGTAATCAGGAATGCATTCTCTGTACACAATACAACGTAAATATTCCTTCTCCTCTATAAAGGGGAATATCTTCTAAATGTAAAAAACAAAACAAAAAGAAAATGAAACAACCTCAAACTCATTAACTCGTAAAATATAGATCATATACATGCATGCATTTCAGTTAGTCAACCTACATTTTACATGTGTTCTTTGTCTGCCCTCTTGGTATTCCAGCACTCATTGGGCATACATTATTTAGTAATTATGTTGCTAGGTGTTGCAACTGACTGTCTACATTTATGTCAAGCCCAAACTTGGGCCTTAACATGTGGTTGAGGAAATAGAAATATAAACTTGTATATACATTTTCTGTACACAATTGTAAAAATTCCTTCTCCTCTTTAAAGGGAAATATCTTCTAAATATCTAAAAATCTTCTTAATAAAACGACCTCAAACTCATAAAATGTATCATATGCATTTCAATTAGTCACTCTACATTTCAATGTTTCTTTATGGTTGCCCTCTTGGTATTCCAGCACTTATTGGGCATACATTGTTTAGTAAATATGTGGCTAGGTGTTGTTACTGACTGTCTAAATTTATGTCAGACCCAAACTTGAGCCTATACATCTGGTTAGCATTTATAGTGCAGCCTGTTAATAATCTGTCTTATTTCACTGTCCGTCACTACTTATGTTGGTTTAGCCTTTTCTGTGCTCCACACGAGCCTTGTCAAACATACTTTAATATTATGTTGGTCCTAAAGACATCAGGCCCAAACGTGGGCCTATACATGTGGCCATGATAAATTTATGACAGGTCCAAATTTGGGCCTATACATGTGGTTAGCCTTTATGGTACCGCCTTGATGATAATCTGTATTATTTCACTGTCCATCACCACTTACATTGTCTTAGCCCTTTCTGGGCAAAGGCCGCACAGGCCTAGTGAATTGTATGTTAAAATTGCTGGGCATAATTATGTCTGTTAACTACTGTATGCACGTAAACTGGTTCTACTGGTCATACGCTAATTTGCAGTTTGTTTAATATTATTATTTTATTTATATAGCGCCAGCAAATTCTGTAGCCCTATAATGCCTCTAACACATGGTGCAGTCATTTGATAACTGAATGTTTTCTTTGTTTGCTGGCCACATCCGGCCCACATTTAGCTGCTCATGCACATCAACCTTTACAAACTTGCATAAATTCGCTTCACGTTCTACCACTCAGGTTCCTCATCAGCATTTTAGAAACGGTTCACATCTGCAGACAGCATGTTTTCTATGTTACTGACTTATGCCACTACTACTATAACTTGGCTTATTGTCTCCGACCACAAATAGAAGACTGAGCCTGTGGGTGAAGCCTGGAATTGTGGGAGGTGTTAGTTTGCCTATAAATATACAGGTGTCCCCTTCCTCTGTGCTATTGCTGCCTGGTTCAGCCCACCCACCGCTCCCTTTTTCAAACCATTCCATTTGGTTGGCCCTCTTTTTACAGGCCTAACCAAAAGTCGGTTCCCACACACCACAACTGACTTATGCCACTACTACTATAACTTGGCTTATTGTCCCTGACCACAAATACACACATATATATATATATAATCTCAAAAACCAAAAAGGTTATGGTGGGGAAAAAAATTGTGATTGAAAACCCCTTCCACCTGAAGTCTGTGGATAGTTAATGCAATGTTAAAGAAAAAAATGTGCATACCAGTCAAGCCATAAGACTTGCTTTTCCCACAGATGGTGCAGTGATGGTACTACCGCGAAGGATTCTGGGTGGGAATATGCAAATTAGTTTAACAAAGAATCACATTTTTAATTCCCAAGCACTACCAAGCCTCAATAGGCAGGCCTAAAAGAAAATGAAGAACCGGTCAATCTTCAATCAGAGGTGGTAACCATACCTTAAGATTAATCCCTAATCTACCAGAAGAAATTGGAAGGAATTGGGGCTGGTAAATGGAGATTAAAGAATATCCTTTGGAACCACATACAATAAAGCATCATTGCCAAAGGAAAGAGGCATTTTTCTTCAAAAACCTCCACTCCAACATTTTTGGAGCAGTCTACTGTGTTAAAGCACTCAAGCAATTTTTAGCATCATCTGGTATAAATATGAATAAGATCAGTTACAAAGTACAAGGCAAGGTTCAAGAGATCTGTGTCACCTATTAAGTGCCTTACGCCCTGAATACAGACATGGTCTGAAAATGGTAATCACAGGATTCAGAATTCATTGAAATTCTTTCTCAGCCGATCGGAAAGGATCCAGGAGAAATGTGCCTATAAGACAAAGTCTTCCAGATGATAATGAAATGGAGGCTTATCCCAAATAGAGACTATAACATCTCACAAGTATAACTTATTTATTGGAAGTGCCAATATCTTGCATTATTATTTGGAGTCTGTATGTTTCTTTTTCCACCCTTGATTATTGCTTGGGTATTTACCCATTATTGTGCTGCAATGGATATGGCCAGGAAAACAGAAAATGTATTCATACTTACCGTAATTTTCATTTCCTGGTCATAGGCCGTGGTAGCACAAAGATCCCGCCCAGGGATATTGCTGGAAACAAGACTGAAACAAGACTTCACCCACCACAAATAGTTACAGGGGTCTGGGTGATATAAAAGATATTCTTTCAATAGATATGTTCAGTGATTAAGCCAATTCTCTGTTATTGTTTTTAACTTTCAACCCATTGCAGATGGATTAGTGAATGAGGAGGTTTTCCGAAGGAGATCCACTGGAACCCTGCAAATAGTCTAATATCTAACTGCAACAGATAGGAGGGTCCGATAAACTGATCCCCTACTACAGAGGGTCCACAGGACAACTGATTTAAAAAATTAACAACCTATCCACTTGTCATATTAATGCTTACTCTTCACACATGTGGACCCTCTTGGTTAAAATGGACTCTGAGTCTGTTTTTGTTTTACTTTATACAATGGTTTATTTAGTTTGCTGATAAATTTGCTTTATTTGGTGCTAATTTAAAAAATGATCAAGAATTTGTTTTCATGATTCTAGCATATAATATGTGTCACTTCCTTTATAAGGTTTAATGTTTCTGTAGTATTGAAATATTGAAAATGTATAATGATAAAATGATAGCTGTCTAACGAGGACTTAGGGATCAAAGTTCTAAATGCGGAACAATTCTCACAGAAATCAATGGAAAGCTCCTATTGTTTGCTCCATTGCTAGAACTGCTTTTTTATAAATAACAGGCATGTAATTTAATAATATATTTTTCATGAATTCACATCTTCAAAGCAACAAAGCTGTAAAGAATAAAACCCTTGTTGTGCAAACATGTGAATTCTTGAATACAAGTAGTGCTATAGAGAAAAATAATCATATAAATATGTTAGCAAACTAATAATTTTATTTCATTTATCTTATTTTTGTTACCAATTTTTACACTAAAAACTAATTATGGGAACTACATTTTCACAATGTCAATAGATGCCCTTCAAATACAAATAAACAGAGGATAAGAACATTTGTATCTACCCTTCGTCCCCGCCCTCCATTTTCTACTGTATGTAATCTGTGCATGAGTGAAACTTGAAACCTGCCCAAATATGCACTTTATTTGATTTGCGGTGTTTGATATATGGAAATGTTCTCTGAAGAGCCCTCTATTTTGGAGATGTAGGTAAGACATTTTTAATGTGCTCCTACTAATTACAGTCTATTACTAGGATAAATAATACAGAATATATGTAACATTATCCAAGCATCTACATAGCGACTGGGGTTTGAGGTGCAGGATAGTCCCTTTTTGTGCATTTATTTGAAATTATTTTCAGAACAACGTTAGAACAACAATCAAAGTTTTATAGCACAATAACCTCTAAGGGCTATGGTGTTTAGAGTGCCCCAGTATTGCTGCACATAAAAAACGTGACATTGAAACACACGTCTTGAGAAAATTACAATACTAGTAATAAATAGTAGTAAATATTTTAGTTAAAACATTTAGATTTTTTTTTTGATAAATAATAAAAAGGTCTAGCACTATGTTTTCCTTTTTTTAATTTTACTTTCGTACTGGGCTAATTTAAGGAGTTTGATCAGACTTGACTTGGAAACTTTTTGCTTGCTGTAAACATTTGCTTATATTACCACTGGGTGGACATTGTGTGAGCCAACATTTATGGTTGGTTTTTCAGCTTTAAATGCTCCCTTGGTATTTGGTTCTTTAAAGCAAAGGAGAGCAATTTGTAATGGATATTGCAGCTGTTTACTTCCAGGTGGTCAAGGATAGGATTCAATTAATTGCATTAAAGTCTTCCTGATAGGCACAAAGAGAAAATGTTGGCACTACCACACGTACCATTTGTTATTTTTTTTTTTTTGCTTGCTAAAGAAAAGTACTTGCTACTTTTATAAAAGTAACTTTACAAAGAGACAAAAGATAAGTTACAATAAACACATTCAAATCCTCAGTATCTGCTGTTCTCAGCTGGAAACTTTGACACACAAAGCTGACTATTGTTAGGAATTTAAAGAACTTTTTGCAGTTTTTGTATATGACAGGTGTTTGACAATACAAGACACCCCCTTTTTTGTTCACAAGCACTTTTCTAACATCCAGTAATAAGAGGGGGGAAAGAAAAACTTAATGCATACTTTCTAATTTTGAACCGTGTAGGTGTATATAGCATTTTTTTTTAAAAGTTTTTGTGATAGTTTTAAACAATTTAAGACTTTGGGATAAAATAAATTACCAGGATTTGAGTGTAGAGGATTTCAGAGTCTTGTTCTACTATATTTTTTTGGATGCCACTACTAGCCACCCTATACACCCCTTTTTATCCTCAATTTTGGAAGGAAGATATTTAGAGCAGTCCTTTGTTGTCTACCATGATGGATCAGGTAGATCTTGCATAAAATGTATTCACCTATTTTGCTCTTTGTAATGGATTATCATAGCACCTGAGATACAGGTCTATTTACTATTTTTTTTATTTGGAGTTGTGGCAGATTTACGCTAAATACTTGCAAACGTGAATATCTCTGATATATTTCTAGAAAAAGTGCCTTCTATCATGTGCAAAACCGCTCCATAGGAAATAACTGAAAATGCACAGCCATTCACTGCTTATTAAATGGCATGGAAGTTTCCCAGGCATACAAAAAGGTTTTTTTCTTTTTGTGAAACCATCTGCAGTGTATTACTGGCCACACCTGCCATTGCACAAATTATGCCTTTCAGTTTTACAGCACCATTATGTGCTGCTCTTTTTTGTGGTGTGTGGTGAAAAACTCACATTAAAGGGTTACTCCAACCCTTTTTTTTAAAATCATAATTAAATTTTAATTTCTTATGGACTATTGGCCAGTAATAGTGTATCCAACTCCCATTTTTATGACTAAAACTCAGATAAAATAAAGATAAAACTTACATTAAATCCAGCGCTGGGCGAAGTTCTTCCAGGCCCCATCTGTTGTCATGCTGTGTCACTCCTTACATCTTTACGGTCCAATCAAATGGTTATACTGCATGTACTCTAAGATGGAGAGGGGAGGGAGGCAGTAGTGGGTGGCCAGAGGAAAGGAGTGTGGGAAAGAATTATTAATAAAACAAAACATCATAAATAGTTGGATCTGCAGGAAGTTGTGGAGGTAGTTCAAGAAGGGAGGGAAGGAGGGGATATCTTGGTGTCAACTTACATTGTGCTTACAGCACTTCCTGAAAGTGTAGACGCTCACTATGTCTGTCGCCAGCGCACTGACGACAGACAAATATTTGACACAAAAGTGCATATTTCTCTGTATGTGCAACATTTCAAATATAAACACTGGAGGAATTTCCTTCTCTATATGACCACTTCTAAAAGCAGAAGTGGTCAAAAAGGTTGGAGTAACCCTTTAAAAACAAATATAAAAAGGGTGAGGGACTGGTTGACTCCAGCTTTAGCCATAGAGCGCTGTGGAGCTCTTCTCTTAAAGTTGAAAGAGAAACATAGAAACATAGAATGTGACGGCAGATAAGAACCGTGTGGCCCATCTAGTCTGCCCAATTTTCTAAATACTTTCATTAGTCCCTGGTCTTATCTTATAGTTAGGAAAGCCGTATGCATATCCCACGCATGCTTAAACTCCTTCACTATGCTAACCTCTACCATTTCAGCTGGAAGGCTATTCCATGCGTCCACTACCCTCTCTGTAAAGTAACACTTTAAAGTTTAGAAGTTTAGTTTTTTAACTGCCTTGAATAAATAAAAAAATATTAACAAATGCTATTTTCACAAGTTTCTGGCTGAATATAAAACAATAATGCTCCTTATGTTGAAGCCTTTATTTTTCTGTTAATGCCAACTAGTCATGTAGAGATCATTTTAAGATTATAAATATTCACATAAAAGAATGATAAATATATTTTGGAATATTTTTTTTTTTTTTTAAACTGCACCAGAGATACACTCAAGTAGAGGTTTTGACTGTCTAACTCTATTGTTAGTGAATAAACTTCATGATCATTATTCTGACTTGTAAACTAACGAATACAAAATAATTCGTAACCTTAGACACAGTTACAAACAACAAACAGCCAAGTTATTTGGGGTGATATGTGGTTAAGTCCCAAAACGCTTTTTCAATGACTGTAATAAAATTGCCATTTATTTATCTTAAAATACGTCTCTTCATATACAACTTTTTCCGTCTACCTAGAATTACCTTATGGGCAACAAGCCAACATGCTGCAGATCTTCTACTGCAGTGATCAGGGAATAATAAATAGTGTGAATCTGGGATTTATGTGCTATATTTATATCATTCTGTAATCATAAAACTCAACCAGATATACTTTGACCAATAATTTACTTTTTTTTTATGAGGAAAACAATGTTCCCTATTCAAAATCAAATCTGGAATTTTATTTACTAAATTCAGAAATTTAGAAAAATGTAATTTGTAAATTTTAAAATTCAGCAACAATGGCAAATAACAAATAGATAGTTTATATTCATGATAATTTGAATTAGAAATCAGCTATTGCCCATAGATTTTCTAATTCGTTTTGAGGCAATTTATCATCTGCTAAATAATAAGACCAAAGTCAATGCAAAGCATAACTTATTTTGCAATTTTATCAACCACCTAAATACATCTGAATCATCGTATTGGCATATTTGGGGATTTTTAGCTTACTCATTACATGCCAGAGTATATTCCCAAATAAATAAGTCTGCTGTCTTTTGAAGTTTGTGTGTTTTTTAATCAGCCCGCTTTTAGATGTGGACCACTCTGGCCACAAAATAGCTTGGCACAGACAAAATATGCTTTTAAAAACCAGACAATTTAAGGTCAAGTGTCTGGAACTTTGTTTGCTACAGGTTAATTAATTACTAACTTCCAGTTTAACAGACAGCCATTCTAATAAAAGAGAAACATATATCACATAAAGCCCATATAAGTAAATCATATGTTTTCTCCTGAAGAGATACTTAGTGAATGTTAAAGATAAAAATGAGAGATTAAGATAAACTGATTAAAGTCACAAAAAGAGCACTGTGTAACAAGCTTTAACAAGTAACAAAAGAAGGATAGAATTGCAGTATTTTAGAGAGGCAGCAGGTCAAGAAGTAAGAATTGTATGTTTGAAGATTAGACTTGCATTCTATGTAAAATGTTATAGTGTTTAACCCCCTAAGGACCGAGGACGGTTCAGGACCATCACCGGCATTTTCCCATTGCCGACCGCTGATGGTCCTGAACCGTCCTAACGGTCCTAGTTACTTACCTGATCGCCGTCGTTCCCCCGGCGGCGATCAGCATTGCTCCCGGTGTGGGGAGACTGCCTGCAGCCCAGACAGTCTCCCCACACCGGATTAGGACCCCTGTGGCCATGTGATCGCTCAACAGAGCGATCACATGGTCACAATAGGTGTCCATGTGTCTGCCTGCAGGGGGACTGCCTGTGCTGACAGGCAATCTCCCTGCATGTGTAAAATCAAAAAAATAAAAATAAAGTTAGTGTTAATTGAAAATAAAAAAAATTATATATATGTGTGTGTGTGTGTGTGTGTGTGTGTGTGTGTGTATGTATGTATATATATATATATATATATATATATATATATATATATATATATATATATATATGTATGTCTATATATCATATATATAATGTCATACTAAGTGTATTTTTATATTAATATGTACATATATTAATATAAAAATACACTTATAATTAAATTACGTATATATATAATATATATAATAACTATATATATATATATATATTGTGTGTATATATATATATATATTATAAAATATAAATAATAAGTAATTTAAATTATTTTTTTTTTTAAATAATAAAATTGAAAAAAAATATATCTATATGAAATTTTATTCTAACTGTATTTTAAAATTTATATATATATATATATATATATATATTTAAATCAAAATACACTTAGAATGAATTTGTATATATATATATATCTATGTATATATAAATAAATAAAAATAATACGAAATATACATATGTCCATATCCAAATTACATAAATAATTATATAAATATACACGTAGACTTCAAATATATAAATATGCATATATATTTAAATTCTACGTGCGTATTTATGTAATATTTTTACATAATTCAGTAATTTTATTGATTGCAATTTGAGGGACCTGCCTGCCAACCCAGGCCGAAATTCCAGAGAATTTAATTTGCTAGCACTGTATTTTACCCTGTAACGTTCTACGACACCCTAAAACCTGTACATGGGGGGTACAGTTTTACTCGGGAGACTTCGCTGAACACAAATATTAGTGATTGAAAACAGTAAAACATATCACAGCGATGATATTGTCAGTGAAAGTGACTTTTTTTGCATTTTTCACACACAAACTGCACTTTTACTGATGATATAATTGTTGTGATACGTTTTCCAGTTTTTAAACACTAATATTTGTGTTCAGCGATGTCTCCAGAGTAAAACAGTACCCCCCATGTACAGGTTTCATAGCATTTTTGAAAGTTACAGGTTCAAATATATGGGTCAAATATTTTTACATTGAAAATTGCTAGGTTGGTTACGTTGCCTTTGAGAGCATATGGTAGCCCAGGAATGAGAATTACCCCCATGATGGCATACCATTTGCCATACCAAAAGAAGACAACCCAAGGTATTGCAAATGGGGTATGTCCAGTTTTTTTTAATAACCACTTAGTCACAAACACTGGCCAAAATTAGCATTCAATTTAGTTTTTTTTACTTTTTTCACACACAAACAAATAAGAATGCTTACTTTGGCCAGTGTTTTCGACTAAGTGGCTACTAAAAAGACTGGACATACCCCATATTGAATACCCTGGGTTGTCTACTTTAAAAAAAATATGTACATGTGGGGTGTTATTCAGAGATTTATAGCAGATAATAGTGTCACTATTGATAAATTTTAAAATTGTTTGTTTTGAAACCGCAATATCCTACTTGTACCTATAGCCCTATAACATGCAAAAAAAAGCAAAAAAAGCACGTAAACACTGGGTATTTTTAAACTCAGGACAACATTTTGAATCTATTTAGCAGTTTTTTTCATTTGCTTTTGTAGATGAGTAAAAGATTTTTCAAGTAAAAGTCAAAAAACATTTTTTTCAATTTTTCATCATATTTTTTTTATTTTTTTAAATTAAAATATATGAGATTACATAAATAATGGGGTTAATATATAGAAATTTGTTTTAAATTGTCATTTGTAAACTAATCTATACATTTTTTCTAGCAAGAAGATTACAAAATGTGAGGACTATAGTATTACATTTCCTTCTTGGGTTTAAAATGGCTCTTGTAACATTAGTGACTTGCGCGCTATTTCCACCCTACGCAATTTCACTGTAAATGGTAATTATTGGCTGTTGTAACATTTGACATCTCTTATAGAGATTAATAAGAGTGAAGAAACCCCAGCTAACACAGATTTCAATGTTAGATGGTAAAAAAATGAAAATTGTCACCAGGTCACTGTTTACAGTGTCCTGATAGAGTTGCTATGGCAACGCCACCAATGTTTATAGTGTAGCTGTTGCCATAACAATTTTTTTATTTTTTTTAAATTAAAATAGATGAGATTACATAAATAACGGTATGTAAAGAAAGCCACTTTTGTCCTGAAAAAAACAATATATAATTTGTATGGGAACAGCAAATGAGAGAGCAGAAAATTACAGCCAAACACAAACACCACAAAAGTGTAAAAATATGCCTGGTCGCAAATGTACAACATCGCAAAAACAGTCCAGTCCTTAAGGGGTTAATATATAGAAATTTGTTTTAAATTGTCATTTGTAAACTAATCTATACATTTTTTCTAGCAAGAAGATGTGAGGACTATAGTATTACATTTCCTTCTTGGGATTAAAAAGAAAAAAAATATTGTCTATTACATAGAGCAAAAAAAAAAAAGTTCTCTCCCCCAAAAATAGATGCCATTGGCAAGTGAAAATGTATCATTGTAGAAATTCACCCTGGTGAAGTATGCTATGGCTTTCATTGTCAAGTAACTTTTAAAATCTGACTAGCTAAAACTACATCATTTACACATTTTGCATCCTGAAACTGCTCACATCTTGCATGTGATATGTGGATTTGATAGTTGCTGAAAGTTGTAAAATAGATGGCATGATCTCACCCTGCAGTCACTTGTAAACTCTTAAAGGGACACCTTGCATACTGATCAATATTTAATATTACTTGATAAGCCCTTCAAATGATTTGGTATTTTGAAAAATATCTTAATGTGTTGATATAATGATATTTATATATATATGATATATTTTTTGCATATTTATATTTTAATATTTTGTCAAAATAATTTTCAAAATGTGTCCAAAAATATTAAATAATTTGAAAAGCTTATCCAAAAATAGTATTCTGAGGCCTAAGTCATGGGATGAGTAAGTTGGGTTAAACAGGCAGACCCCAACCATTTTATAGGAGGGGTAAGGTCAAATTTTGGAGGTAGAGTATATTAAATGTCACAACCTAGCAACTGACATGCTATGTACCCAAAATTCCTTATGGATGTCCCTAAAGAGTTACAGTACAAATGAACAGAATAACTTGAAATCTTCTCTCATATCAGAAGTATTTTGCCTTTATTAATAACTCAGAATTTGGTCATGGCTAGGGCATGTAACTGACTCTTTTTTTTCCCTTTGCCTTATTTTCCCATTCTTTCTCTTTCTCTTACCTTCTGGGCTTTCTGGAAAAGCACATACAATTATTTTTTGTTGTATTTTGCAAATAACTTACCAAGACCATCTGTGTTATGGTTAACCCTTTCTCATATACACTGCTCTTTCCCTGTACTACTATTTCTTTGTCAACAATGTGTTAATTTTTACATGTGTCACAGTGAATAACAGAGAAGCAGGTGATGTTTAAAATGGCTCTTGTAACATTAGTGACTTGCGCGCTATTTCCACCCTACGCAATTTCACTGTAAATGGTAATTATTAGCTGTTGTAACATTTGACATCTCTTATAGAGATTAATAAGAGTGAAGAAACCCCAGCTAACACAGATTTCAATGTTAGATGGTAAAAAAATGAAAATTGTCACTGTTTACAGTGTCCTGATAGAGTTGCTATGGCAACACCACCAATGTTTATACAGGGAGTGCAGAATTATTAGGCAAGTTGTATTTTTGAGGATTAATTTTATTATTGAACAACAACCATGTTCTCAATGAACCCAAAAAACTCATTAATATCAAAGCTGAATATTTTTGGAAGTAGTTTCTAGTTTGTTTTTAGTTATAGCTATGTTAGGGGGATATCTGTGTGTGCAGGTGACTATTACTGTGTATAATTATTAGGCAACTTAACAAAAAACAAATATATACCCATTTCAATTATTTATTATTACCAGTGAAACCAATATAACATCTCAACATTCACAAATATACATTTCTGACATTCAAAACAAAACAAAAACAAATCAGTGACCAATATAGCCACCTTTCTTTGCAAGGACATTCAAAAGCCTGCCATCCATGGATTCTGTCAGTGTTTTGATCTGTTCACCATCAACATTGCGTGCAGCAGCAACCACAGCCTCCCAGACACTGTTCAGAGAGGTGTACTGTTTTCCCTCCTTGTAAATCTCACACTTGATGATGGACCACAGGTTCTCAATGGGGTTCAGATCAGGTGAACAAGGAGGCCATGTCATTAGATTTTCTTCTTTATACCCTTTCTTGCCAGCCACGCTGTGGAGTACTTGGACGCGTGTGATGGAGCATTGTCCTGCATGAAAATCATGTTTTTCTTGAAGGATGCAGACTTCTTCCTGTACCACTGCTTGAAAAAGGTGTCTTCCAGGAACTGGCAGTAGGACTGGGAGTTGAGCTTGACTCCATCCTCAACCCTAAAAGGCCCCACAAGCTCATCTTTGATGATACCAGCCCAAACCAGTACTCCACCTCCACCTTGCTGGCGTCTGAGTCGGACTGGAGCTCTCTGCCCTTTACCAATCCAGCCACGGGCCCATCCATCTGGCCCATCAAGACTCACTCTCATTTCATCAGTCCATAAAACCTTAGAAAAATAAGTCTTGAGATATTTCTTGGCCCAGTCTTGACGTTTCAGCTTGTGTGTCTTGTTCAGTGGTGGTCGCCTTTCAGCCTTTCTTACCTTGGCCATGTCTCTGAGTATTGCACACCTTGTGCTTTTGGGCACTCCAGTGATGTTGCAGCTCTGAAATATGGCCAAACTGGTGGCAAGTGGCATCGTGGCAGCTGCACGCTTGACTTTCTCAGTTCATGGGCAGTTATTTTGCGCCTTGGTTTTTCCACACGCTTCTTGTGACCCTGTTGACTATTTTGAATGAAACGCTTGATTGTTCGATGATCACGCTTCAGAAGCTTTGCAATTTTAAGAGTGCTGCATCCCTCTGCAAGATATCTCACTATTTTTGACTTTTCTGAGCCTGTCAAGTCCTTCTTTTGACCCATTTTGCCAAAGGAAAGAAGTTGCCTAATAATTATGCACACCTGATATAGGGTGTTGATGTCATTAGACTACACCCCTTCTCATTACAGAGATGCACATCACCTAATATGCTTAATTGGTAGTAGGCTTTCGAGCCTATACAGCTTGGAGTAAGACAACATGCATAAAGAGGATGATGTGGTCAAAATACTCATTTGCCTAATAATTCTGCACTCCCTGTAGTGTAGCTGTTGCCATAACAATTCTACCAGGCACAGTAGAAGGCATGTTGGTGTTGTTATGCCAAGTTTACTTAAACATATTAATATTGTCATGGGAACACTATAAACGCGTTGATGTTGCCATGCACAGCAACTCCACCAGGCACCATATCAGAAGTTCAAATATTGGCCTGAAGAACCATACAGGTGTGTAGCCAAGAAAACTGCTAGATCTATGGCAGAACATTTGATATTTGAAGTTCCACCCTAAGTGACAAAAAAAAAATAGATAAATAATGGCATAAAAAGAAAAGTAAACATAAAAATATTGATTTTTCCTTTTTTTAATGTTCCTCTTCTTTTTTTTCTAATCAAGATTCATTCAAAATTGAATTCAGATGTTTATTACATACCTTCAAGTTGTTTATATTTATATATATTTATACTTTCTGTTCATTCATTTATAATTTTTTAAAAAGAGTACACAGTATGATTATTATTAGATAATATTATCAGCATAGGACAGTTTAAGATACTGCATATTTCTAAAAGACATTCTTAAAGAGATACTTTAGTAAACGGCATTGGAAGAGCAAAACATTTCTGTGTATCAGCTGTGCATAATATATTTCTCAATATGAAATGATATGATGATGCATTATACTCAGCTGGAATCATTGCTGTTACAGTAAATAATATACCTACACCACATAGACTCTGTTATCAGAGTCAAATTATATATCCTCACATATGAAACAAGCCAATATTAAAACCACTCCATCTCTAGGCCCCCAAATGTGTACTCTTTGTTTAAATGTCAATAATAGGAACTATTTGAACACTTGTGCAATGGTCTGTGACCAATATAAAGAGGAAATATTCAAACTGAGCTGGGTGGATCTGTATAAAAGTCAACTTACCGTAAAATGCAAGATGCCCCCACATGAATAGGTTTTTATAGTATTTGCATCTATGAAAGCAAATCTGTATGGACAGGCATCCAAGAATCATGTCAATTACAGATCATGTAATAAACCCATGCATGTTTACTACAATATACCAGACAATATAGTTAGATGTTCACTTTTACATAAAAATACATGCCAATAAATGCACAGATATATATTTCCCATAAACTTGTGTACACCATTTTCTTGTATGAGTGAATGATAGGTTGCTTGAGAACACACATTTCGGCCACAAGTGACCTACTATACATCCCACACATTTCTGTGAAGAATTAGTGAATTCTCATTTTAAACTGATCTAGTTCTTGCCTTTGGCAGACGTTACTTGAGATAGATAAAACATCAGTGATTTGCATAAAGAGTGGAATATATTGATGTATTTTAGTTTTTATTGCAGTTTTTCTTTTTCATATATACAATCCATTCAATACATAGGTTGCAAAATAACCTTCAAGTGTCTTTATGTATAATTTGACACACTATAAACTTTAAGATTTTAATACATAATTATGCACTGTGAAAAATAATAATAATAAAAAACCCTGAATGATGATAAAACATATTAAACCTTTAAGAATATTATCTGCAAAAATGGACACAAATAATAACTTTTAGTGAATCATCCACTGTAGGATCTAATGTGGAAGTATAATTAAAAACACTCACTTGGTTTGCAGCTATAAAGAGGCTCTATTTTGTATAAAGTGGGTGCTAGAATTGTGTAAATTATGAATCTGAGTCTTCAAACTGCCTGAATAAAGAAATGTGGGGGTGGTGTGTGGGGGTGTGGGTGTGTGTGTGTGTGTGGGGGGTAGGTCCTGTGCAAGATACATAAGTAATGTATAGAACAAAGTAATAAAGCAGCAACCCGATAAAAGCCTGATGATTCCAATAATTCACATAAATCTATATTGTCTTGTGTTCATGCACAGCTATGCGAATATTTATGGATCTTGGAATAAAATGTAAAAACATTCTCTCTTGGGATCTTGTTTGGTGTGTTTTAAATATTAGCTTTTGTTCCGAAGGATGAACATTTATTCCGAAAGGTGTCCATATTTACAGTCCTTAGTTGAAGTCCTTGTTCAACTAACCTGTAGTGATGTCTTAATTTTCAAGCTGAAGTGGGACTGATCAGTAAGTATTGATTGCTGCACCATCACCTCAAGTAGCTGCCTCGGTGATGTTCCACACACCATACCAACAAAGTAATCCTACCTCCAAAATGGCCAAAAACTTACAAAGTATCAAGTACAAATGCCGGTATATAAAAGAATGTAGACATAACAAATAAAAATTAAAAATAAATAGTATGAAGGAAAACTATAGAGAGCAATTAAAGTAAATATCTAATCATCATAAAACTACAGAGGCATAACAATTAAACAAATTAGAAGATGTTCAAATACTACAAATTCCCTCAGCCATCACCTCCAAATTCCTCTACTACCTCTTGTCTCACCCCCTTATTTTAACCTTTAGTTAGCTAGAAAGCCAGTGAGCTTACAAAGTACTTTGTATAAAAGATCTTCAGAGGCTAAATCTCTGCTCACGGGCAAGTTCCTCTCTACATTTTGTATTTGTCTGTTTATAGTGTACTTTTGTTTCCAATTGGACAACATTGCAGAATATATTGGCGCTTTCTAAATGCCAGTAATAAATAAATACATAAATAATAGAAAAACAAAATCATGCCACAAAATATATATTAACCACTTCACATGACAGGGGTTGGATTATGGTATGGATTAGCGGTTCGATTACAGGTAGGATTATGGGCTAGATTAAGAGTAGGATTAGGGGCAAAAGCATACATGTGGGGTATAGTTCTAGAGAAGAGTAGCATAATAGAAATATTTTTGTCTAGGTTTGTCATAAAATGCTTAGATGAAAAGTGTTAAAATGCTCTTCGTTGCATAGCATGGGGGATGTACTTTCTACAAAAATGTAATTTTGTGTAGCAGTTTTGGATTCTGTAACTACTATAACAATTTTAATTTCAGCTTACCACATTTTGCAAAATTTTAGCTTCAAACCAAACTTCACGCCTTACAATATGTTTCATAACATGTAAACAGTAATTGAAACCCTAGACCTATTGGGCTTTTTAACAATCAGGACCAATTAGTGAATCTATTTTGAGTTAATATTCTTTAGCTACAGTTGTGTATAAACTATTAGATGTAAAACTGAAACAAGAAAATGTGTTTATTTTTCATTTTTCTTCCATGTTTTAATGTTGTGTTAATAATTAATATTATGTCATGTATACATATAGGGTAAAAACAAATTCCCAATTTCTTCTTTAGAAAATTATATATATAATTTCCCACCTTTTCTTTTTTTTTTCTTCCTTTTATATTTTCTTTCACTTTTTTTCTTTAATGTTTATTACTTGTTTTAAAAATGATATTGTTATGTTTTATACAAATTTATCAATAAAAACTATTTGAAAAGAAAATGATATATAATATGTATGGGTGTACTTAAACAGAATGGGTGAAATCTTAGTAGCATGAACGCATGACAAAAGTGTCAAAAAGGCCTTTGTCACAAATGCAGTGTATTTCAAAAGAGCTTTGGTCCTGAATTGGTTAATAACATACAACCAGCATTTCAATAATCAATAAATAATGACTGACTAATAAACTCTGGAGAAGCAGCTTAGTTCAAGGTTACAATTTTGATTTTCAGCAAATTCACATTAGACTTTCATCCTTCCAAGGTTGATAGAATGAGGAATATTAAGATTGGGAATAATAAAATATGGATGCTTGAACTTGAACTCATGATCAGCCAAATGTACCTTTCCTCAATAAATACTTAAAAACTGATAGTATTATTGTAAAATACCTAAACATAATAACTAATAAATATAGAGCTATTCATATAAAATCACTGAAAGAATTTGCTTGTACTTGAGAAAGTATCAACGAGAGATAATAATGTTCTACTAACAGTAAGTAATTATAAAGATTATGGATTGATGTGATGGGTCACCTATCACATTCTGTTATCACATTTCTCTATTTTACTTTCTGATTCAGTGCTAGTAGAGACAACAGATTAGAGAGGAAGTTTGGACAGAAACAGTCGGCTCCCTCATGGTTGAGAAAAAAAAAAAAAGCCCACTGCAGAACGGAATTGCTACTAACAGTACAGCCTGCACTTATAGATATAAGAGATAGTATGCTCAGATTTAATAATTTTTATGCATCCTTTATAAGGATAATACATAGTGTTAAACTATGGAAAGGCTAATTTTATACATTTAATTAAAAAAAATAAAGTTAAAATCAGTGTAAAAAATAATTATATTACTTAGATCATATATATATATATATGATCTAAGTATATATATATACATATACATACACACACATACACTGTCTAGGTGTATTTTACTATTAAAATATATATATATATATATATATATATATATATATATATATATATATATATATATATATATATAAATAGGTTATGGTGGGGAAAAATTGTGATTGAAAACCCCTTCCACCTGAAGTATGTGGATAGTTAATACAATGCTAAACAAAAATCTGCACACCAGTCAAGCCATAAGACTTGCTTTTCCCACAGAAATCCCAAATCAGCAGTGATGTTACAACCGCAAAGGATTCTGGGTGGGCATATGCAAATTAGTTTAACAAAGAATCACATTTTTGCCTCATTCCATTTTAAACATGGATTCCTTTTAATTTGTGTTTGCAGTATACAACTGCTTGGAACACAATTTAGGATAAGATGCAAAACCAGTGAACCACTCATGGACAGCTGTTTCGTTGGGTTGTCTTCTATTGCAAATGGTATGCCATTATGGGTGTAAATTTCATTCCTGGGCTACTACACAGTCTCAAAGGCAACCTAACCAATCTGGCGAATTTCAATTTCAAATGTAATGTGCTATATTTGACCCTGTAACTTTCCAAAACACCATAAAACCTGTACATAGGGGGTACTGTGCTGAATACAAATATGTGTATTTTATTGTAGTAAAAGCAAACAGTATTATGACATTGACAGTTAAAATGTCATGTAGAACTAAAAAAATAACCACATTCCTTATTTTCTCCCATTATTTTCATATTAAATTATGTTTCATAGCTAAATATTTGATATTAAATGAAAGCTCTGTTTCCCCTGAATAACATGATATGTAATAAGTGTGGGTGCATTTAATATGAAAGAGGTGAATTACGGTTGGACAGACATGTAGCGCAAATGCCAAGTTTTGTTTACGTTTTGTTTTGTTCACAACGTGTACATTTGGCTCAGTCCTTAAGGGGTTAAGTAAATTGATTTAATTATAACCAATGTTGTGGATTCTTGGCTATTCTATTGCTGTATCCTAATATATGTATTTTGCAAGATTCTGGTTAAAGTGGAAGCTTTCAGATAGAAACCCAATAACTGATTAATATACAATAGGGGTTGTGTAATTAATAAGCCAGATGATTTGTCTATCAGTGCATGTATAAATACATCCATACATTTATTGTCTTGGATAAGGTAGTTATGGTAGCTAGAAAACACATAAGCCTTCATTGAATATATCTGAATGTGTATTTGGATGTATCTCAATCTCTAAATTGAACTTTCCTGGCTAATCATGGCAGCATCACTTATGGGTAGCTCCGCCCCAATCAGGAACAGGACAGGACAAAATCAATTAATCCGGACCAGACTGGGTATAAAAGGTCCCTCCTCCTTCTATCCCACGTCTTTTTTCCTGTCCTTTCAGGACACACAGGATATTTTATTTTGGGCCACCTTCCCATGTGTACCATGGGCCTCCAGATGAAGTTCAGCCTCTCTTCATCTGAAGAACTCAGTAAACAGCCTGCACGGGCAGGACTAACTGAGTTTAGTACAGATTAGCATCTGTACTATTATGGGAGAAATTTTCAATCTATATTGTGATGTGGGGTCGGCTGTTGCCTTAAAAATTCCCCTTATGGCATCCAACCTCCCTGATCTGAGGTCAGAACTTTAATCACATACAGGAGGCTCTTGCAGGGTCTAGCTAGCTATTAACATAGCAGGGGACAAGACAATCTTAATTAAACAGAACTTGCAATAAAGAAAGCCTAAATAGGGCTCTCTTTACAGGAAGTGTTTATGGAAGGCTGTGCAAGTCACATGCAGGGAGGTGTGACTAGGGTTCATAAACAAAGGGATTTAACTCCTAAATGGCAGAGGATTGAGCAGTGAGGCTGCAGGGGCATGTTCTATACACCAAAACTGCTTCATTAAGCTAAAGTTGTTCAGGTGACTATAGTGTCCCTTTAAAATTTAAGTATAGTATAATTAAAGCTGAATAAAAGAATAGAAGCTTGACACATCAATGAAACAAAATCACACCATCATTTCTGCAGGAATGCTGGAAAAACAAATATTACACTTTGGTGCAAAAAAATAAAACATGTTTTATAGTAATGGCCATCATGCATTGTGTGTAATGATGATGTATATAGCTCCATTCTTTTATCAGTATGAAGGTTTGAAATGTATTTCTCTGAAAAGATCATTCTGTGTTTTTGTTATTCGCTGTTTCCAAAAGTATATTACGTAGTCACTAATAAAGCACTCCAGACGGCATATGGGTTAGCATCAGGTCAATAGCTCTTGTGTGATTTATTTCACCAAATGGGAAATTCATTGGACAGATGGAAAAATAGTGCGACTTATACACATATTCAATAATATTAAACATTAAAAGCAAAAAACAAAGAGAAGGAAATTGGCCTTCGTGTAAGGCAACAAATTATATTCAAGATACAAATAATATAAACAAAATGTAAAAATATTACAGACTATAACAGCAAAGAGTAAAATGCTGTTTACAAACCACATTGAATACTTTGTAATGAACACGTAGGTTATTTTATACATCATTATACCAGTCCATTCACTGAACCATAGATTTCAAAGAAAAATATAACACAAGCAGGTCAGAACTTTCTCTGGTCAATTAAACAATGAAATATTAATATTATTGTTATTAGCATTTATAAAGTGTAGTTTTCTGCTGCAGTTTTTTAGAATTTTAATTTGGGGTAAGACAAAAAACTATTACAGGTGTTAACAAGAAACAGAAGGTTAAGAGAGCATTGAAGCAATAGATCAGATTTCTGTTCCTAGCACTGTAGTATCACTTTAAATTCACTGCTATTTGGGATTCATGGTGATATATATATATATATATATATATATATATATATATATTTCTTAGCCACCTACATTTCCCTCCACTATATTTTTTATTACTATGGTCCATTTTCGCTCCTTTGGTTCTTTTGATTATTTTTTCCTGAATATTTTTTTATTAAGAAAATGTTCTCCTTTGGCCAAAACATGTTTTTCCTCAGTGCACAAGTCTAGCATTCATTACGCACTGCAAAGAGGAAAGATAAACAATTAAAGAACATATATCAAGTATACATTTTCTTTTTCAGAATAATTCATGTGAGATACATGACAGTTTAGGCATTGTACCTTTTACTTTAGTAATAATACTTTCTATCTAATAAACATGTCTAATACTTTTTCAAGTAATTCCCCTCTTCTTACACACACCAGAGAAATCAGCATATGTTTTTTTTTTTTGTTTTTTTTTTTAGCAGTTTCTTCTTTGTTCTCAGATGTATTGGCCAACAAAAAAAAAATAATATCCAGCTATTATTCCCTCTATTGAGAATTTTGATTTTGTACACAACAGATTCACTGCTGTTACTTATAAATGATTCAGTGTGTTTTAAAATTTGATATATATGTGATTAACCTGTTGAAATAATAATCTGTTTGCAAAATCCATGTAGAGGTTCGTGGAAACACACAATATTGTTTATTTTTAGTAAAGTACCATTTTGAAAAAATACAAAATTTTGACTTTATGATTGCTTAACCTACAAGTTTTATTATTATAATTCTCTCCATTTTGTAAATAAATCATTTTTAAAATTATGTGCAAATAATGCACAAATAAAAGACCAGATCGATCAATGTTAATATCAAATCCTCACCTTCCACCCCTCGATTGTCCTAGCACTCTGTGACATCAGCATGATTTCAACCAGGGTGCAAATGAATATGGAAGTGGGGCCAATTGATTTCAAAGTGATTTAACCTGCTCTACATTGACTACCAGTCATAAGAAGTAGTGGAGCTTTTAAGGACTGATTCCTTATCTTGACTTATCTTGACTAATAATGTTTTGGGTGTTCTCTTTTCATATAGTCCAGTTTTATTTATTGTGCGTAGTAGATGCAATGTTTTTTTTATTCATAGTAAAGTCCAAGTCTTTTTCTTCTGTTATCCCAAATGCAGTTTCATCAGTGAATGCATTCCTAGGTGTAGAATGGTATAAGCTTCTGTGGGCCCCATTTAATGTAAGATTCAATTAGTAAAAACAATATATCAGATTTTTAAACATATCGTTTGTGCACCATAAGTAAATCTATTAGTATGACCATTCTTTTCCTTAATAGCCTACTTGAAGAATGGAATGCTTCCTACTGGGTTGAAAAAGTTGAATTATATGGCATCCTATTCCTATACAAAACAATGTCAGTGAGCATGCCTAGACGAAGCACAGGAAAAATGACCATACAATTCAAATCAAAGTTCTTCCTTTGACTTAACTCTGAAAGGTAAGTACAAACAGAAATTTTGCAGTGGAGGGAGGTAATTTGCCAAGTCTTTTTAAAACATGGCTGTTAAAACGCAGATACATGCTCAATGCATGCACACTTGTAGTAAATGTCTGAGAATCTGAGGACAGTAGGTGAGCTCACTTGCAGGCAGAAATTGGCATAGAGTCTATTCCGATAGACTGTCTGTAATGAGGTAGGGGTGAAAAGAGTTCTTGCAAGAAATCATTATCAGACTGGAGCAATTTAAATGGAGTCCAAGAGAAATGGGATTATTTAAAAGTTGCACTATTGAAGGCAACAGAAACTTGCATTAGGCTTGTCAGTAAAAGCAAAAAATTCAAGAAACCACTGTGGTACTCTGCAGATGTGGCCAAAATAGTTAAAAACAAAAAGTTAGCAATTAGGAATTATAAAAAAACCCAGAGTGAGGAAGACAAAATGATCTATAAGATTAGGCAGAAAGAGGCTAAGCAAGTTATAAGAGCTTCCAAATCACACACAGAAGAGAAAATAGCACAGTCAGTAAAAAAGGGGATAAAACATTTTTTAGATACATAAATGAGAAAAGAAAAGTAAAACAAGGATTAGTTAGATTAAAAACAAAAGAAGGAAGGTATGTAGAAGAGGATAAAGGTCTAGCTGACTGCCTCAATGAATATTTTTGTTCTGTATTTACAGATGAAAATGAAGGAAAGGGACCTCAGTTGAGAAAAAGGATAAATGAGTCATTTATTACACGTGAGTTTACAGAGGAAGAGGTTCTATTTCAACTGTCAAAAGTAAAGACAAATAAGTCAATGGGACCTGATGGAATACATCCAAAGCTATTAAAAGAGCTTAGTGGTGTACTAGCAAAACCATTAATAGATTTATTTAACCAATCATTGTTAACAGGAGTAGTCCCAGAAGATTGGAAGTTAGCGAATGTTGTGCCCATTTACAAGAAAGGTAATAGGGAGGAGTCGGGCAACTATAGGCCAGTAAGCCTTACTTCAGTAGTGGGGAAAGTGATGGAAACCATGTTAAAGGATAGGATTGATGAACATCTAAAAACACATGGATTTCAAGATCAGAGACAACATGGGTTTACTTCAGGGAGATCATGCCAAACTAATCTTATTGATTTTTTTGATTGGGTAACTAAAATTATAGATCAGGGTGGTGCAGTAGACATTGCTTACCTAGATTTCAGTAAGGCTTTTGACACTGTTGCACATAGAAGGCTTATCAATAAACTGCAATCTTTAAGTTTGGATTCAAATATTGTTGAATGGGTAAGGCAGTGGCTGAGTGACAGGCAACAGAGGATTGTAGTTAATGGAATATATTCGAAGCTTGGACTTGTCACCAGTGGGGTACCTCAGGGATCTGTACTTGGACCCATTCTCTTTAATATTTTTATTATTGATATTGCAGAAGGTCTTGATGGTAAGGTATGTCTTTTTGCTGATGATACTAAAATATGTAACAGGGTTGATGTTCCAGGAGGGATAAGCCAAATGACAAATGATTTAGGTAAACTAGAAAAATGGTCAGAATTGTGGCAACTGACATTTAATGTGGATAAGTGCAAGATAATGCATCTTGGACGTAAAAACCCAAGGGCAGAGTACAGAATATTTGATAGGGTCCTAACCTCAACATATGAGGAAAGGGATTTAGGGGTGATTATTTCTGATGACTTAAAGGTAGGCAGACAATGTAATAGAGCAGCAGGAAATGCTAGCAGAATGCTTGGTTGTATAGGGAGAGGTATTAGCAGTAGAAAGAGGGAAGTGCTCATGCCATTGTAGAGAACACTGGTGAGACCTCACTTGGAGTATTGTACACAGTACTGGAGACCGTATCTTCAGAAGGATATTGATACCTTAGAGAGGGTTCAGAGAAGGGCTACTAAACTGGTTCATGGATTGCGGGATAAAACTTACCAGGAAAGGTTAAAGGATCTTAACATGTATAGCTTGGAGGAAAGACGAGACAGGGGGGATATGATAGAAACATTTAAATACATAAAGGGAATCAACAGAGTAAAGGAGGAGACTATATTTAAAAGAAGAAAAACTACCACAACAAGAGGACATAGTCTTAAATTAGATGGACAAAGGTTTAAAAATAATATCAGGAAGTATTACTTTACTGAGAGGGTAGTGGATGCATGGAATAGCCTTCCAGCTGAAGTGGTAGAGGTTAACACAGTAAAGGAGTTTAAGCATGCGTGGGATAGGCATAAGGCTATCCTAACTATAAGATAAGACTAGGGAGTAATGAAAGTATTTAGAAAATTGGGCAGACTAGATGGGCCAACTGGTTCTTATCTGCAGTCACATTCTATGTTTCTATGTTTCTATGTTTCTAAATCTATACAAAATGTATAGTTGAAAATTGACAAAGAATTAATTTCAGGTTAGTGAAAACTGGCATGAGAGATTCCCTTTAAGTCCATTTAACGATCCTTTCCATTTTAGCTGCAAACAGTGTCGCTTTGCCACTGCCTGCAGCCATAAATAGTAGGAAAACCAACTGTAACGGCTACCCAGGTTGTAGAGGGGTATCAGCCGTTGGAGACGTCCTTCTTCCCGGCAAGATGCTGTGCTGTAGTGGAGATGCGCTATCCCATCAGCTGAATCCGAGTAGAGAGTAAGGCAGAGTTCTTAAAAGAGCTAGTGATTATGCTGAGCAGGTTCCCTTTCAATAACGAGACAAGGCTACATTTTGAAGGGTGCAGTAGTACTGATTTAATGACCACACAGCAGCTGCTTTTTTGCAGGTTTTTACAGTAATGTTACCACCCACTGGACCTTGTGGGGCACTGACAATGTGAATACAACAGCCAGTTACAATTGTACAGTAAAAGCACACCCATCAATTACAGTACATTTCTCCCCTCTGCTTAGGAGATAATTGAGTTAATCGTTGTATCAGCTCAATTATCTCCAAGCTAAGAAATATACTTTTATGCATTTTCTATAACTTTGAAACTATGCATAGTATCTTAATAAACATTAATACATACATTCAGGGGAACAACATATCCAAAAATGGCACGAATTGGACCAGTGGTTCGGGAATTAGTGAAAAGGTGGATGTGACCAACCGCTCGTACATTTCTCTGCCCAAAATAGTTCCACAGTTTCAGTCTGTGTGGTCGGTCTATTCTCCCTCTGTAATGAGTCTAAAATGCACGAATGGAACTGTTCGTGCCTGCCATCACTGGATGTAGTTTGTTCGGATGAACAAACTCATGAATTAGCGCCTTGTTCGTATGAGTCTAGTCGAACGCACAGAAGGTAGAGGTTTAGCGGTGTTCGTGGAAAAAGGTAGCCGAAAACAGTTCCACACGGTCGACGACCAAACACAGCTGAGTGTGTTCGACTAAACAAAATGGCCGCTGCCACGTGTTTGCACAGACGAACGCTGACCACCCAGTTAATCCATTGGAACGTTGAGGTGTTTGCGGTTTATAACAGGTCAAGAGGGTTAATTGCTGGCACACTCCTGCTCTGGGTGGTCAGTCGTTCGACAAAAAAATCGGTATTCGAACGATTAGGGCCAAATGCACGATTAGTCACTTTGGAGAATGTAAATACACGAACAGTCTCAGTTATCGGAAGCGATGTTAATGACTGTAAGGAAACGGTTTTGGGTACCCTGTTGGCTGAGGTTTCCAGGCAATATTGTGGGTTCTATTACACCAACCAACCAAACAAACAAAACCTTAGCATTTCAAAAGAAAAACCTAATAAATTCTCACACTGAGAGCCAATTGGGTTACTCCATGATACATTAATCATTGTAAAAATGTGACACTCCCCCACACGCAAAAAGCAGGAGAAGCTTAGGAAGTGGGTCCTAGAATTAGTGTAGGACCCACCAATATTGAGATGTTGTGATGTAGCGGTGGACTTAACACAATATGGCCAATTGGTGTAACTGAATCCCTGTCAAACATATTTGTTTGCTTAGATAGGTGATTTTAAGTAGCATTGTACATTTTTAAACCAACTTTTTTGTTTGTGTGCACTGTTTCTTAATCTGTATTTTGCATTTATTTTGGTGTTTATGGCAGCAATTCACACTGAGGAATGCTTGGTCCGGATGTGCCCCCCCCAATTCCCTTTTTTAGGGTTAATTACACTAGGGTAGCTAGCCTAGTGCAACCTTATGGCAGTTCTCACTAGGCATAGCATGTAGTCTATTTTTGTGCCATGAAACTGCAGTGCCATTTATTGAATACCAAATAACATTACAATTTCTATGGTTTCCTATGGAGAGCCTGCACTACAAAAATAATTCATTACTAATATGTGTCACAGCAAAATAATGTCACTTAATAACAATATTAACTTTGCTGCAATGCCAACATTAAAACTGTTGGCTTTAGTAAATTAAGTATTTAAATCTCTAGGCAAGGAGTAGAGCTTACTATATCAACCATTCCGTATTTTATTTAATCATTTTAATTATGTAACTAAAATCTTGAATTAATATGCTTTCCAAACTATTTAATACTGTTAGAAAAATTACCAAATGATTATCTACAAAAAAATTCCATAAACTTTAAAGGTGAGTTCTGTAGATAAATTATCTGAAAAGTTTTTCTAACAGTATATAATCATTTGTAAAGCATATTAAATAGAGCTTTAGGTCTTAGGGGAAAAAAAACAACATACTGCAACTATATTCACATACAATACAACTATGAAAAATGTATCCATACAATTTCATAGCAAAAATTCAGACACAGGCATTTACTTCATATTCATGTGTCAAAGTTAATGTGAACCCAATAAATATAGTACAGTATAGGTTACATTTAGGCATAATAAAATTCTACACTCTATGACGATTATCAGATACAAATGTTGTACTAAATGAACACACACTATGACTGTTTTTTTTTTTATTTGCACAACATTTTGTGTCTTTTATACAAACAAATTCAACAGAGTTAAAGAATGTGGAATGAACATTACTAGCACCGCAAAGAGTAAGCACTATAGAGGCATTTTCTAAGAGTTTATGATTGTACACAACATATATATTTTATTAGACTTTCAGTATCTTATTGATCCTACGCCTAATGAGATCACGCAAATATATAGAACAAAATAACACTTACACATAGTTGACCATTTTTTCTACACTAGCTATTGACTTCAGATTGAAAGGAAAATAGTATAATAATTTCTTGCAGTTATTTTTCAGGCTAACAGCTAAGGAATTAAAGAAAATTGCATTAGAGAATCTGTTCTCTCTAATGGCTTTCATGAAATAGTAGTTTTTAGATACTGCTAGTGGTTACTGAGGTTTTTCATAATGAGTAATGGACAGCTGCACCGGCTTGGAGCTGGACTCCTAACGTTCAAAGTAATTTAATACCAACTGCCTTTCATAAAAGCCATCTAAATTTTCTACAAATCCAAATTCAATTACCTGAGCAGGAACTAATCAGTGACTATACAAGTGTTTTGTTAGTACCTGGGAAACTGCTGAAAGCGGAAAATCCATGTCCCTTCAATACATTTTGTCCAGCAGGGAGGCCCAAAAATATAATAACTACCAATGATTTAAAAGTTCTCACTTTAACATTTTTTATCCTTGCCATCGCACACAGCATGCAGCTGTAAACCAAGGGCATATAGACGCCCAGGTGGTGAGTGGAATGTGCCTAATAACTAGTTATCACAGAACACGGCAAAGAGGATAAAGGAATGGTCTGAAACACAATGGAAAACCAGACATCTGTTTATAATTGTGAGTTTACACATGGAAGAGTTCAAGTTGTTGCTCAGAATTCAAAGATAAATGCATTTTCTTGTTGCTAAGATCTTTAAAAAAAAAAAAATGTTCTTTAGTTTAACATTAATATACTGCATGATTTATGCTATGTTTGCCTACCGAAAAAAAACCTCAGCTACTGGTTATAAACTGGCCATTGACATATGTAATTCCATATGATTTCAGGAAAAATGAAAACCTGTGCCTATCCAATAAATACTCAGACTTAGTGGCAGCTGCTATGTTTATAACATAAGTATATGTTAACAATGAATCCATAAAACACAAAACATTTTACAGAATAAAAAAGGGCAATACATA
The DNA here is from genome assembly GCA_933207985.1 of Pelobates cultripes. Taxonomy (NCBI): domain Eukaryota; kingdom Metazoa; phylum Chordata; class Amphibia; order Anura; family Pelobatidae; genus Pelobates; species Pelobates cultripes. The sequence goes on along the minus strand of OW240914.1, from coordinate 74,459,108 downwards.
GTAATAAAATGAGTAAACCACTTGCAAGGTATGACAACTCGTGTATGAAAACAAGTATCAGGAGTCAATTGGATGGACAATTAAGTGCTTTTGGTTAGAATATTCCACCAACTCATGTGAAAATAATCATGACTTGTAGTTTAGGCGTTTGCTTTCTACCGCAAATTATATAATTTGCATTCGCAAAAACCTTTGCTGTGCCCATAAAGCACAGTAAGTGGGGAAAGCTAATGGGTGTTATAGAAAGTAAACATCACAACATCTGGAGTGTCAAAGGTTGCCTAACCCTGACTGTCCTCTGTGGAAGCTGGAGATGCCCTAGGATGAAGGAAAAGTTAGATAACTCATCGGATGAAACATGCTTAACCCACTATAACTCCACAGGAAGGCAAATTTTTGGAATGAGTTGGAGGCATTCGTACAAGTTCTGATCAAAACAGAACTTTGGTTCAGGTAAATCACCCAAATTGGATTGCCACAGAGAGTAAGTATGGTGCCGGGAGGATGGGTGGGGTGGGGGGGGGGGGCAATCTTATGGGCGTACTATGCCGTCCTGCTGCCCAATTTGTGCAGGGTGGAATGGTACGTCCCCTTGCGCTAAGGGGTTAAGCATGGACACCAGTCCCAGTGTTTGCTGTGACTCTCATTGTTTATCAAGTAAGCTGCTGGCACAATTCAGGTGGATTTTATGTAACAAAACTATCCTTTTTGCACTGCATGCATATTGGCTCCATCCTCCTCAGGATGGCAGAAATCTTCCTTGATTGAAACACTGGTTGTCAGCTAGTTTCACTATATACATTTGGAGCAGTTATAAATGTACTTTCTTTCTTTTGACGCTTATTTATCCCAGGATCATTTTTTAATCAAAATTATATGTTTCCTTACTCTTTCTTTTATGATGTCTTTGCTCTAACAATGTCCAAATGATTATAAGACTTTGGTTATGTTTTTATGTCAGTGTGCCTTCTTTCCCCATTGCTAGTGTTCCACTCACTGACTCTCCCCACTCTTCCTTATAGTCTTCCCCTTACTATTATCTCCTGTCTGTGTCTACACCATTAATATGATTTATATTTTCTGTTCCCATACATTAGGAATAGGTTACCTGATGATAATGCACAGGGGCATTAAGTTCCTTAGCATGACAAGTATAATTGGGTCTCCAAGACTGATGGTCATCCTGTCGGCAGATTATTAGCACCACCTAAGAGGCTACTGAGTGCCAAAAGTGTCCATTTACCACTAATGCCTACGATTGTTGAGGCAAGTGGCAGACAGAAATTATATTTATTAAGTATTAAAAGGAACCTAAGATAAAAAAAGCTTTATATATATATATATATATATATATATATTTTTTTTTTTGTTTCCTTTTCTATCTATACATATGTTGATTTATTTTTAAAACCAATCTGTGTGATTGTCTAATATTGTTGTGTTTGAAATTGAAATCACTTTTTATACCTGTATGTTTGTTACACATTAAAGTTTTTTTTCCTCAGAACGTATATTGCTGCTGGAAAAATAGACATTCTTAAAATACCAGAAATGTGTCATGTGAAATAGAATGAAAAGCTATGGTTAAGTGCATGCTCACCATGCGATACAGAGTACATTTAACATAAGCCATTTGCTATTTAAACGTCACTAATTTCTAATATAAAATACATTGCAGGTGGCATAAAGCAAGTGTTATACCTGTATCACTAAGACCCCTTTTATTCTGTAGTGCTGTAACCAGAATCCCAGTAAGCAATTAGATTACAGACAGCAGCGCCAGGACAGGAAGAACTAATCTACATTAATTCTACAAAGAAATGTTCTGAACTATGTTGTTCTGCATCATTGCCCTGGGTAAAGAACTTGCATCAATGTCAGAAAGCAGTTTCCATTAGAAGCACAAATAAGCCTTGCAAGGTAAGTTATTAAAATAGGCACCCTATACACTGTCCTTTTTATCTTAATCCTCATCGTCTTTCAATAGGAGTTCATTTGGTTTAGTGGTTGTTTCTTAAAAAAAGCTTGATTAAGTGACTTATTGCAATTTGGGGCTTTTGTGTTAAATAGACACTCCAGGGTAGATGTCATAAACATTTTTAATGCATTAAAGAAATACAGACTGAAAAGGAACAACGACTATCCAAAAAAATAATAATAATAATTATAAAAATTACATATAAAATGTATATGCACTGTAAAATACCCTCACGGGTAGAAAACATTTGGTCTCTGATCCTCCTTCAGTGCCTATGCTGCTGTATCAATAGTTAGGGAAAAAATTAACTATTGCATTGTTTATGTATGTCAGGGCTATTACCTTTGTCATCAAAGGCACTTTAAGAAAGCCTAGTAGTGGGTGAAAAGTGTTAGTGTTTTATTGGTGTTTTACATTATATTATTGATTGTATAATTTTGTTTACTAATACAACTAGTTTTTACTTTATTTGGACCTTCCTGATTTTATCTCAGAATATTTTACCTGGAGGGTCCCATACTTCAATTTCCTAGGTGTGAAGATACCACCTAAGCTTTATAGTATTGAGCAAAACTTCACTTTGCTCTCCTTTTGTGAGTATACCTCCTTTTAATTTCCTATTTATCCATATAGAGAGCACTATTTTCTGTTTTTATATTTCCCTGCTGGTATACCTGTGTTGCTGAAATACAACGTACTGAAAGAAAGCAACTGGTAATTGCTGCCTACCACTGACTGACCCGAGGATATCTCCTAACAGAGGACCAGCAACTATACCAGCATATCCATTGATGGGGATCGTCCAAGCAAATACACCTGGAGCTGATTTTAAGTTCCAGAAAATTGTGCTGCTTCCCTACATCACCTTTTCACATTTATAGACAGCCAGAAGGAAGAGACTCTGGTTTGGGAAGTCCGAGCAGGGATTGCACAAGTGCAAGAAATCCAATTTCTTCTATCCATACTGTGTGTTTACCCTTGTTGTGTCTGTGTGGAGTGCAAGATTGTCTGGGTCAATGATTCTAGTGTGAGACTAGGTTTAGCTTGCCAACAAACCACAGAAACCAAACAAAGACAGCACACCTAAAGAGATAGAGTTCCCTCACAGACCCCCAAAAATTATTCAGAGAAAAAAAGGGAGGAAAGAGGAAGGTAGCAACAGTAGTATTATGTGTATTATATATATGTATTAAGGCCGTTTGGCCTGTGTTTGTGGGAGGGGCTTAAATTAATTCACTCCCCTATATAAGGGACACCCCTTACCTGACTCATATCGCTTGAGGTCAGCATCAGAATGATTTCCACTTCCGGGTCATTGAGACGCCATTTTACCTGATTACTCCATGAGGTTTTCTAAGCAGAGCTGTGTCATGAATCCAGCCACAGGCTTTTCCGGCCTACCACCTTCTTTCTTCAATCCATCGCCGTGGATGGTGTCCAAGTGACTCATAAACCGTAAGTCGACCTACCCGTTACGCCAGGCATCAGTCCCACGGCACCATGCATGGGTCAGGTCCTCACTTTACGGCTGCATTTTGTCTATGTCTGTTCTAAAACCATTGCATGTTCATGCATATCATTCGTTTAAACCCCCTACCGGTCTTTGGGTGTACTACAGGCTTCTTAGACATTATTGCATTTCATGTACAAACCAACGAACCACTGCATTTTCGCCTACACACAGACCCCTACCGGTCATTCGGTGTACTACAGGCTTCTTAGACATTATTGCATTTCATGTACAAACCAACGAACCACTGCATTTTCGCCTACACACTGACCCCTACCGGTCATTCGGTGTACTACCGGCTTCTCAGACATTATTGCATTTCATGTAAAAACCAACCAACCACCTCATTTTTCACTTACACACTGACCCCTATCGGTCATTCGGTGTACTACAGGCATCTTAGACGTTTTTTTCATTTTCATGTACAAACCAATAAACCACCTCATTTTCACCTACACACTGACCCCTACCGGTTTTTGGTGTACTACAGGCTTCTTAGACATTATCGCATTTCATGTACAAATAAACGAATCACTGCATTTGCGCCTACACACTGACCCCTACTGGTCATTTGGTGTACTACAGGCTTCTCAGACATTTTTGCATTTCATGTACAAACCAACTAACCACTGCATTTTTCACCTACACACTGACCCCTACCGGTCATTCAGTGCACTACAGGCTTCTCAGACATTATTGCATTTCATGTACAAACCAACTAACCACGGCATTTTCGCCTACATGCTGACCCCTACCGGTCAATCAGTATACTAGAGGCTTCTCAGATTTTATTCCACTTCATAAGCAAACAAACTAACTACAGTATTTTCGCTTTTATACTGACTCCTATCTGTCAAATGGTAGCATTAACCCCTTAAGGACACATGACATGTGTGACATGTAATGATCCCCTTTTATTCCAGAAGTTTGGTCCTTAAGGGGTTAAAGGGTATTTTAACATACAATCAGCATTTCTGACCCCTACTGGTCAACAACAAAACTGTCTTCACATGTCATATACAATTTACCAGCCAATATAAATTACACATAAGATTGTTTTAAACATAACTATAGACCATAAATTAAACTCCAGCACAGGCTCAACTTCAGGTTTAATTCACAATAATTTACATTTCACATCAAGACCAACAGTGGTTCTATCAACACTGCCACCTACAGGTCTGTCAAGTACATTGACAATTTTCATGGGGTTTTACAAACACCAAAACACTGACACCTATAGGTCAACAGACAAACAACATTTCACATGCCAATCAGTATCCAACTACACTGCCACCTATAGGGCACTCGGCAGATCTCCAGTGCACTTGCATTTTGCAACACCATGTTCACTGACCCCTACCATTCAATAAGACATACAACAATTCACATAGCAAGCACTATATCAACATCTGGTATAAATACATATATTATTACACAGTAGCAGATCTGTATATATGTAACTGGTAATATAGTTCACATACATTTTTCACAGCACGCTGCTCCCGCAACAGACTTCCCCTAGCAAGGGGACATACAACATACAAGGTGGGGACAGACCACATTTTCACTTGTACATACGGCACTTAATGGGTTAAGATTGATACATATTTAACCAGTATGGCTACGATGTTTAATATTTACACATCACGTCACTTTACTTTTCACATATACTGTATGTATTAAGATAAGCTTGGTCTATGCCATATTTCCTTATGCCATACGGTTTTATGCATTCAGGTTACAGTTACTACTAAAAAACCTATACGGATTGTCAGGTTCAATACCATACTACCAGGTACATACACCTGCTCACGTAGTTATCCATCTCTTACCTTCCCTGGAATAGTAATAGTGTACTGGCAATTAGGGTTCTAGGGCCCAATAGGTATTACCCCCTTTTTTCTCTGCATTATGCTTCGGTTAGTGGTCCCGCGAGGCCAACACCCTGCCTCACACTCGAAGGCATACACCCCTCGGGCCACTCGTGAGCTAGTCGCCTCGCATTGTATCATAGAGAGGACCTCACCTGTCACTCCCCTTCCTATTTTCTGGTTACTGTCACCGAGAGGCCAACATCCTGCCACAACGTTCGGTGGCCACACAAAATCCCCTCGCGCCAAGCATAGATAGAGCCTCTGAAGCCACTTGGCAACTAGCAAGGCCTCACCAGTCACCCAAAAAAAAAACCACCAAGCCTAATCGTTTCTCCTTACGGCTTAGCTAGCAAGCCAGTACAAGAACCCTGGGTACAAATAATAATTGCAATCTTTATTGTTATTTAAGTATTTCTCAAAAAGATGGTGAAGAATCACCTCTTCCTAGCACCCCGGCTAGAATTGATACACCTTCAAGCAGAGGAGATGTTGCTAGTACAGCAGCAATCAGATCCTGGACGATCCCACACATTACCACCGACCTAAGGAGGTGACAAATCCCCTACCCTGCTACAGCAAGGAAAGCAGTTATTCAAACTCCTCCATACATCAACGGACAACACGGAGGCAGGGTAAAGCCCAGCTACAACAACTCAGGTGACACCCAGGCGATGCTAGCTTCACTCAAACTCATGAGCCAAAAAATTTATGACAGACTGGCAATCTCGAGTTGGTCACCACAGTCCTCACAAGGCTGGGCCTCACGCTACTGTACAACCAGCACCAACCGAAACTCGGTTACCTGGTACAATCAATTCTTATGACACATAAGATGTTAAACCTGCACGTATGATCCCAGCACAAGGCATATATATGTATGATGATGTATCTGTGATGGTCAGATCCAGGGATTCCAGGTAAATCGGGAACTGACCATCCCTTGGTTGGGTTGGCATTTGGAATATGTGGAGATGTTTATTTGTGCAGGTACCCATACAGAAGGGATTTTGTCCCAAGCAAATGGACGAGCACTCTCAGGCTCCAGGTACCAGCACCTCTGAACTACCAGAGACCACTGATATGAGTAGTTGCATTGCATACAGACTGTTGCATATATGTTCAAATAGTTCAGGGCACATGACAAACCATGTGTCCCAATACAACTTACAAATAACGTATTCACCATCTGTACACACCAATGTATTTTCAACACTACTGACTCCTCACCCTTCCAGACTTATAGTAGATTTACTAAAGCTCTGGAGCTTCAAAGGGCTCCCATACAGGTATCATAAACACACCTTCAAGGAATATAGCATGCCCTCACTTACAGTCAGCACAACAAAACCATTGGCTGTAAACACACTCATAGCCAAGATTTGCAGAGGGGTCTTCCAATCTCCACCATTTACAGCATGGCACCAAACACACACATTGGTATTGTCACAAGGAATCTTCCCTTAAACAAAGACTAACCATAGACTTATTGGCACCACACACCTCCGCTACCCCAAGTCTCAACTCCCTCATACCCTCCGAGGATTTTTCTTACTATACAACACCATTGATCTACCTTTACAGCTATCACTCAAGCATGGGTTGAAGCTTGGTTAAGTAAGACCAATATCATCAACGCAGTAAACGGCTACCATCTACCCTACACACTGACACTTACATGGCATAAATTGGGCAATCCTTTCCCCGCTCAACTTTCGAGCTACAGATTAGCCTACTATCGATATTTGCAGATACTCTGTGCTGGTTATGATAACATATCCAGAGGCCTTACAGTCATACACTATCTAGAAGACTTCTTGTTAATCAAAGAAAGCATATTTTCACTAGAAGCCTCACGGCAGCTTAGTCTGGTTGACCACTTGGGCGTCCCAGTACCCCATAAGAAACAGAAGGCCCAGACACTATCTTCACATTACTGGGCATATGACTTGAGTAGGCATCCATACACGCAAGTTACCACAAGACAAATAGGGAACATTCTCAACTACATCAATCACTACCTCCTGCTTAGTACTTACAACTGCAAGGAACTACGATCCCTACCAGGTTCCTTAATTTTGCCATGCCAATCATACCACAAGACCACGCTTTCACATGCAGAGTACTTTCCCCTTTTTTCCACACTTCCAACATGACGATCAGAGGATGTCCCTAGACACCTCAGCAACAGCAGACCTGCACATGGGGGGGAATTTTTTAACCAATTGACATGGTAAAAGCATGTTCCTTCCAGGATTGTCTGACACTTCTCCAAACAGATGGTCAGACGCAGCGTCTACCACGGGTTTGGCAGCGATCTACCGGGAACAATTGCTTTGGAGCTGTTGGCGATGGCATCCAGGTTTGGAAATTTTTCCACCACCTCAGCCCCTTTGGGAGATCTACCCCATTGTAGCAGCTGCTGAGGCATGGGGTAAATCATGGTCAGGGTCATCAATCCTTTGTTACTCAGGCAACTAAGCATATGTCATATCATCAACAAACGCCACTACTCATCCATAAGGTCATCATATTTCTGGGGAACTCACTTGGTTGGCCACTTATCACATTTCACTTTCATGTACCAGACGGAGGTATACATCCCTGCCGACAACTGTCTCATTTATATTCCAGGCATGTTCATCATACGCTTCCTACAGCCGCCCATACAGTCACGGCCACTCTTTCGTTCCAGAGACAAAATCATGGATTAGACATACTCATGCAGCATAGCATGCACTATCCCACCTAGCACTTTCGTCCTATACTTGTAGAACACATAACACAGCTTTTCACCTGGCTTAAAGAATCTCATTGGCACACGACATAGCTCAACCTGAGTCATAACATTTCTCCTAGGTTTTGCTTCTTTTTGCCACCTTAAACTTAAACTATCTCACACACTATTAATTATATATTTTACAGGCATTCAACACAGGATAACCTATGGCCAAAACTACCATAACTTCATGCTATCATACCAGACAAGAATATACTCAGAGGTTTTCAGGAATCCATCCCCCCACGTTCCTCTCAGAGATTACCAAGAGCCATCCAACTTTTTATCATTATCGGACCTATTAGATTTACAACCATTCAATTATACTACCAAGTCGGCCATTACCAGCTATGCACATTGCCTTTTATGCCTTTCTCAGGCCAGAGAATCCACTACCATCACCACCACTCAGACAGATCATTGTCTTCAACGATCCCACGTACGTTAACACATATATCATTACCTATTGGCTCTACCACATTCCGAAACGAGTCAACACGCACCAACAGTAGAGATAACATACTATCCTACCCACAACAAATGGTGTCCACTTTCGGTCCTAGATTCCTACCTTCAAAATCCTTTCAGGAATTAAATACTGTAATGCTTTTAAGGAAATGTCTGGTTAACTTGTATATATTTGTTGACTGTATTTAATCTTTGATTATTCATTTTTGCTCTCTTTATTTACAGGCCTACCGTATCGTCGGTCTCGGCACACCACAACCGACTTGCTCCCTTATACTATCCTAAGCTTATGCTGGATCCTTACTCCATATACGGCTATTTGCCCCTTACACAAGTATTAGGGCCGTTTGGCCTGTATTTGTGGGAGGGGCTTAAATTAATTCACTCCCCTATATAAGGGACACCCCTTACCTGACTCATATCGCTTGAGGTCAGCATCAGAATGACCCTCCCACCCACTCCTCATTTTAACACTTTCTCTTTTCTTTCCATTTACTTTACTTTCTTACTCCTTGGTGGGCCCTCTTTATTTACAGGCCTACCGTATCGTCGGTCTCGGCACACCACAACCGACTTGCTCCCTTTATACTATCCTACGCTTATGCTGGATCCTTACTCCATATACGGCTATTTGGCCCTTACACAAATATATATATATATATATATATATATATATATATATATATATAGTTCAAGTAGAGATTGTAGCCGTATTAGTCCAGTGATGTAGATGTAAAAAACAGATAAAATTAGTATCTTGTAATACCTTTTTTATTGGACTAACAGAATTTTATCTGTTTTTATATATATATATATATATATATATATATATATATATATATATATATATATATATATATATATATATATATATATATATATATTGTGACAAACTTACTTTCCTGTGTGTGTTTGTCCAGGATCTTTTGGCAACCGCACAGCCCTCTAGGGTAAGAAAACCAGGCCAAGACAAAGTCCAGTTTCAAAAGGGCCTCTGGCCTGTTTATTTTCTGTTGTTGTGAAGTAACAGGATACAATGAACAGCAAATCTTCTTTCTCCTCCAAAACACTTCCCTCCCTTCACCCTGCTTTAACTGCAGTTATATAGCTGCTCACAGCCCCTACAGGTGAGGCTAATGACCTCGTTAGGCAGTAAGCCAGAACTCCTCAGAATACTTGGGCTGGACTCATGCACAGCCACTCTGACAGTGGGTGGAGAATCGGCCCACCCTACTCTTATTATTTTTATGATATTTATAGAGCGCCGTCAAATTCTGCAGCGCTTTACAATGGGTGGACGAACAGACATGTAGTTGTAACAAGACAATTTGGACACACAGGAACAGAGGGGTTGAGGGCCCTGCTCAATGAGCTTACATGCTAGAGGGAGTGGGGTAAACGATTTTTTGAAGGAGTGAAGACTGGGTGAGCATCTAACGAAGGAGGGAGCGAATTCCACAGGAATGGTGCAGCCCTCGAGAAATCTTGAAGGCGAGCATGAGAGGTCGGAGTACGGACAGAAGATAGACGTCAGTCTTCAGCAGATCGTAAGGGCCTAGACGGGACATACTTGTGTATAAGGGAGGATAGATAGGTGGGAGCAGCATTATGTAGAGATTTGAAAGCAAGAACCAGAATTTTAAATTGAGCTCTATATTTTATAGGAAGCCAATGTAGGGACTGACGGAAGGGTGAGGCATGGGAGGTGCGGGCAGACAGGAAGATGAGCCTCGCCGCCGCATTCATTATGGACTGTAACGGCGTAAGTTGGGAGCATGTAAGACCACTGAGAAGCAGATCACAGTAGTCAAGGCGAGAAAGGACAGTGGAATGGACCAACACCTTTGATGGCACACCAGTTGCAAAAGTAGACAACCCAAGGTATTGCAAATGGGATATGTTCAGTCTTTTTTAGTAGCCACTTATTCACAAACACTGGCCAAAATTAGAGTTCAAATTAGTTTTTTGCATTTTCAAATATTAACACTAACTTTGGCCAGTGTTTGTGACCAAGTGGCTACTAAAAAAGAGTGGACATAACCCATTTGCAGTACCTTGGGTTGTCTACTTTTGCAAATGGTATGCCATCATGGGGGTAATTCTTATTCCTGGGCTACCATACGGTCTCAAATGCAACGTAACCAATCTGGCGAATTTCAATGTGAAAAAAACTGAAAAATGTAACACTATATTTGACTCTGTAACTTCCCAAAACACCATAAAACCTGTACATAAGGGGTACTGTTTTACACGTGAGACTTCGCTGAATACAAATATGTGTATTTTATTGCAGTAAAAGCAAACAGTATTATGACATTCACAGTTAGAATGACATAGAACTAAAACATTTTTTAAAACATACTCATTTTCCTGGCACTATAGTGCCCTGAGGGTGCCCCCACCCTCAGGGTCCCCCTCTGGCCGGGCTCTAGGGTGAAGAAGGGGTTAAACTTACCTATTTCTCCAGCGTCGGGCGGGAGCTCTCCTCCTCCTTTCCGCCTCCTCTCCTCCTCGGCTGAATGCGCATGCGCGGCAAGAAAATCCATGCGCGCATTCACCCAGTCTCATAGGAAAGCATTCACAATGCTTTCCTATGGATGCTGGCGTCTTCTCACTGTGAAAATCACAGTGAGAAGCATGCAAGCGGCTCTAGCGGCTGTCAATGAGAGAGCCACTAGAGGCTGGTTAACCCTAATATGAACATTGCATTTTCTCTGAAACTGCTATGTTTATAGAAAAAAGGGTTAACACTAGCTGGACCTGGCACCCAGACCACTTCATTAAGCTGAAGTGGTCTGGGCGCCTATAGTGGTCCTTTAAATTATGTTTCATACATAAATATTTGATGTTAATTAAAAGTCCTGTTTCCCCTGAATAAAATGATATATAATAAGTGTGGGTGCACATAATATGAAAGAGGCGGATTACGCCTGAACAGACATATAGCGCAACGTTTTGTTTTGATCACAACATGTACATTTGGTTCAATCATTAAGGGGTTAAATGATTCTCATGATGACCTCTCAAGGTGAGAATAAAACTTATCCAATCCTCCAGTTCATATTGAACTCCCAAATCTCTTTCCATTGATTCCATAAAAGATAATTTAGATGTTGGCCTAGGAGAAATATGGGAATGAGATTATGCCTTTACGATTTGGATTGAGGAGATACGTTTTTTCTAAATTTTACATTTTAATGATGTATCTCCTTAACGCCAATTCCAATATTTCAACATTTACTCCCAAATGTGCGCACGCTTCCTCTGCGCGACGTCACCCGCACATCGACGTCGCTACCACCGTGGACAGACGTGGGATTACATAACAGTGTGGGACTGAGCCGCCATGATAGCACAAAGAAGAGGGGATGACAAGGAAAGGACAGTGGATGCAATGATACACTCAGGTGGAACAATAGGGGATGTATCTTGTTCTTGTTCTGATTCAATGTCAAATTGTTTAGATAAGGCGTCAGCTTTAACTTTCTTTAGACCTGGTCTATAAGTGATGATAACGTTAAAGCGAGATAAGGACTGTCACGGGTGGTGGTCCAAGGACCGGGACCCCTATGTGCCTGATGTAGATGATAGGAGTCTCAGCGTGGAAGTGGGCTATCAGGGCCTGGTGCAGGGTAACCACACACCCCCTGGTGTTGAGCACCAGCGTTTGTGTGGCCACAAACCAGAACTCTGATGCAGCTTAAGCGGATGCCAGGAGCTAGATGTTATGCTGAATTATATCCAGTATTAGAAACACGGTAAGACTAGAATAGGCCTCAAACAAGAAGACAAGACAATACTGAAAGAACCCAGAACCGGAGAAGGACAGAAAGCAGAACATGTACACAATACATGAGGGAAACATTAACAGAACATGGGCAGGACAGGACAGGACTGTACATTAACTGGGAATACAAAATAAAACAAGACAAGAGATACAAGGCAAAACAAGAGGAGACATAACTAAGTACTATATATGTAAAACATTGGAGATTTAGACATACGTAAATGGCCAAAATGTATGCAGCCCACCACTGCACCAAAGTACTCCAATTACGGTGGGTCCTATCTGCGCAGATATGCATGATTAAATAAAAAAAATATAAAACACAATAATTACCTGGAGAGAAAGGGGCAGAGGACATAAAATAAGCACTGCCTGCAGGAACCAACTTAAACAAAAGGATTAATGGGAAAGGAACGGGTGTGGCAACATAAAACAAACATTTCAAGGAATCCAGGAGACTGGGAATTCCAGGAATGGAAGAAAGGAATGAACCCAGAAAATGCAGCATAAAGAAAACCAGGCATGGAATAGAAAACCAGAAAAAACAAGAAAAACTAAACAAGAATTGTAAAAAGAGTACTGAATACCAGAAGCCAAGGTCAGACATCAGAACAGAATGGAACAGGTCCTGACAAGAAGGGTGGTGGGGTATGTTTGTATGTCAAACATGATTTAAAGCCAAATGTTAAGCAAATGGAATGCGAGGAGGATAATGTGGAAGCTTTATGGGTAAATATCTACTTGGGGGAAAAGAAGGGAAACCAACTATTGGTTGGGATATGTTATAAACCACCTAATGTTAATATTGACGAGGAACAACAGCTGTTTGAGCAAATTGAGAAAGCTGCAAATCTGGGTAACACTTTAATTATTGGAGATTTTAATTACCCGGATATAAATTGGGACAGAGGGACTAGTGCCTCAGAAAAGGGAATTAGGTTTTTAAACTTGTTAAATGACACCTTCATGTCACAACTTGTACAAGCACCAACTAGAATGGATTCTTGTCTGGACCTGGTTTTAACAAACAACGTTGATCTTTTGACCAACATTCAAGTAGGTGAGCACTTGGGAAATAGTGATCACAATATAGTGTCCTTTGAAATAAACTCAAAAAAACAAAAGCACATGGGGAATACTAAAACATATAATTTTAAAAAGGCGAATTTCAATAAGTTAAGGGAAGCTTTACAATATATTGACTGGCATAAACTCTTTAGTGAAAAGAACACTGAGGATAAATGGATCATCTTCCAACAAATATTACAAAGGTACATTTCTCAGTATGTACCGTTGGGAAATAAATATAAAAGAAACAAATTAAAACCAACATGGCTTAGTAGAGAAGTAAAACAAGAGATTACAACTAAGAGAAGGGCATTTAAAGCATTTAAATCGGACAAATCAGATGCATCTTATAAAAAGATATAAGGATGCAAATAATGCGTGCAAAAAGGCAATTAGACTTGCTAAACTTCAAAATGAAATAATGATAGCTGAAGAGAGCAAAACCAACCCCAAAGCATTTTTTAAGTACATAAATTCTAAAAAAACAAAAATGAAAGTGTAGGTACACTAAAAACTGAAACGGGGGTGTTAGTTAATGAAGACCAGGAAAAGGCAGGAATTTTAAATAACTTTTTCTCCTCCGTATATATTAAGGAAGAACCCATGGCAATAGATGTGCAAATGATTGCTACTAAAAACTTGCAGAATAATTGTAATTGGATAACTCAAGACAAGGTGCTGCAGCAACTAAAGAAAGTTAATATAAACAAAGCTCCAGGGCCTGGCGGTATCCATCCACGTGTACTTAAGGAACTAAGTGTAGAAATAAGTGAACCTCTGTTTTTAATCTTTCAAGATTCTTTTCTTTCAGGAAGTGTTCCGGAGGATTGGAGGAAGGCAGATGTGGTTCCTATATTCAAAATGGGTTCAAAATCCTTGCCTGGAAATTATAGACCTGTGAGCTTAACTTCTGTGGCTGGTAAAATATTTGAAAGTTTATTAAGGGATAATATTCAAGAATTCCTTGAGAAGAACATGGTTATCAGCAAAATCAGCATGGTTTTATGAAGCACAGGTCATGTCAAACTAACTTGATTGCGTTCTACGAAGAAGTAAGTAGAAGTATAGATCAGGGTGTTGCCGTGGATGTGATCTTTTTGAATTTTGCCAAGGCATTTGATACAGTTCCACACAATAGATTAGTGTTCAAACTCAAGGAAATCGGTCTAGATGAAAATGCTTGTTCTTGGGTAGAACATTGGCTTAAAACAGAGTACAAAGAGTTGTCATTAATGGTAAATTTTCAAGCTGGACAGAGGTGGCAAGTGGTGTCCCTCAGGGGTCTGTTCTAGGACCCCTTCTATTTAACATGTTTATAAATGATCTTGAAGACCGCATTGAAAGTCATGTTTCAGTGTTTGCAGATGACACAAAACTTTGTAAAACAATACAATGTGAGCAAGATATTACTTTGCTGCAGAGGGATTTAGATAGACTGGGAGACTGGGCACTCAAATGGCAGATGAAATTTAATGTTGAAAAATGCAAAGTTATGCACTTCGGCGTAAAGAATACACAAGCAACGTATACCCTTAATGGAAGCGAATTAGGGATAACAACACACGAAAAGGACTTGGGAATTGTTATAGACAACAAACTATGCAACAATGTGCAATGTCAATCAGCAGTGGCCAAGGCCAGTAAGGTATTGTCATGCATGAAAAAGGGCATTCATTCTCAGGACAAGAATATAATTTTGCCTCTTTATAAATCACTGGTAAGACCCCATATTGAATATGCTGTGCAATTTTGGGCACCTGTTCTAAAGAAGGATATTATGGCACTAGAAAAAGTGCAGAGGCGGGCTACAAAATGAATAAAAGGAATGGAACATATCGGCTATGAAGAAAGGTTAACAAATTTAAACCTATTTAGTTTAGAAAAACGTCGCCTGAGAGGGGATATGATAACATTATACAAATATATTCGGGGCCAATACAAACCATTGTGTGGAAATCTATTCACAAACCGGACTTTACATAGGACACGAGGCCATGCGTTTAGACTGGAAGAAAGAAGATTTCGCCTAAGGCAAAGGAAAGGTTTTTTTACTGTAAGAACAATCAGGATGTGGAATTCTCTGCCTGAGGAAGTGGTTTTATCAGAGTCCATACAGATGTTCAAACGGCTACTAGATGCATACTTGCAAGAACAGAATATTCAAGGATATAATCTTTCAATGTAGGGTAATAACTTCTTGATCCAAGGATAAATCTGACTGCCATTCTGGGGTCAAGAAGGAATTTTTTTCCTAGCTTGTTGCAAAATTGTGCTTCAAACTGTTTTGTTTTGCCTTCTTTTGGATCAACAGCAAAAAACAAATGTGAGGAAGGCTGAACTTGATGGACGCAAGTCTCTTTTCAGCTATGTAACTATGTAACTATGTAACAAGAACAAAGACCATCTACCTAGTCGAGAAGACAGTTGTTTAGCATCACCAATATATGCCAAGTTTTTGGGATCTGTAATGATCAAAAGGGGGTCCTGGAACCCTCCAAAAGATGTCGCCATTCCTTTAGTGCTAGTATAATGGCCAGCAATTCTCTGTTACCGATATCATAGTTACGCTTTGTTGCAGACAAATTTCTAGAGAAGTACCCACAAGGATGCAAAGGGGTGTCCTGACTCTCCCTCTGAGAAAGAGCAGCCCCTTTTCCTGTTTCAGAGGCATCAACCTCCAGTATGAAGGATTTGCTAGTGTCAGGATGTACCAATATGTCATCAGTGGTGAACAATTTCTTAAGAAGCTCAAAAGCCTCCCTAGCTTCTTTAGACCATATAGTACAATTAGCCCTCTTACGTGTCATATTGGTGATGGGGGCTATCACAGAAGAGAATCCTTTAATGAATCTCCTATAGTAGTTAGCAAACCCAATAAACATTTGAATGGCTTTTAACCCATTGGGTAATGGCCAGTGTAGAACGGCTTTTAGTTTACGAGGGTCCATTTGGAAACCAGAGGTTGAAATATTATATCCCAAAAACTGAACCTCTGTTTGGTCAAATATGCACGTTTCAAGTTTGCAATAAAGTCCATTTTCAAGCAAAGTTTTCAACACTTGTTTATGATGAGTCTGGAGGTCAGAGGATTAAATAAGGATATCATCCAAATACACTAATGCAAAGGTATATATGCAGTCTCTGAGAACATCATTGACAAAATCTTGAAAAAGTTGTCATAGTGACCACTTCTAGTGTTAAATACAGTTTTCCATTCATGACCCTCCTTAATCCTTACCAAATTGTAAGCACTCCTAAGGTCAAGTTTGGTAAACACCGTAGCGCCTTGGAGTCTGTCGAACAATTCCAAGATAAGGGGAAAGGGATAAGCATTTTTATGGTGTTCTTGTTCAATGCCCTATAATCAATGCATGGGCATCATTCTCCATCTTTCTTAGATACAAAAAAGAACCCCACACCAGCAGACGAAGAAGACGTATGTGGCCTTTAAGTAAAGAATCTCGAATATATTCCTCCATGATCCTACTCTCCTGTGGGGATAGGGCATACACTGCCCCGTTAGGGGAATAGTGAGAGGTAGCAGATCTAAGGAGCAATCAAAAGATCTGTGAGGAGGCAGCGTATCGTGTGACTTTTACTGAACGCTTCTCTAACCTCCCAGTACTGCACAGAAATTTCGGAAGTCTGAGGTGGAGAATTAGGCAAAGTAACGATGCCCACTCTCTTAGTAATGGGTGACATGCATCTCTCACTACAGTCTTTACTCCACTCCAGTATTTCCCCCTTAGCCAAGTCAATATGAGGCTTGTGCTTAATAAGCCATTGGAATCTTAATATGATGGGACAAGAAGGAGAAGCAATTATCTGAAATGTGATAGTCTCTTTGTGTAATGCTCCTATAGTAATACTGTATAAAAATGGGTACCGCTAATGCCGGTTAGATCCTATTTGGATCAACCTGCTTTGGAGCCCAAGAAAAACACACCTGTATGGACACTCCAGGGGTGTCCTGGGGTTTAACCCCTAAGTATATAGCAAAATAATAGAGCTCTCAATGCTGGATCTACAGAACCAGCTGTTCGAGCACAAACGGGAATATTGGAAATGTATAAATATTAATATGGATAAAAATGATAAGTTAATGACCTGTTTCTTATCTATAGAGTCATCACAGTGCAAAGTGGTGTTACCAGCCTAATAGGCTAAACCTCCCTGATCCAAAAGCTGTGACTAAAATACTCCTCAGACCCTTGACTTTAATATAATTTGTATGGTCACAGTCTGTGTCTGTATATTATCACCAATGAACATGACTATAAATATATGGAGTCACACTTATAGATCCTATTTCCTAAAGAGAGTGTCCACAAGTATAAAATTAAGTATCCGGACAGTAAGTCATGAATGAGCTACACAGTTAGAAAGTGTAACAATCCTTGTCTGAAACGAAGTAACCAATGTATGGTATAATACTAAATGGATACTTAGTATAAACAGTGACAAGGAATTCTCAGATGAGAAGTGTAACGCTCAAACTGGTAAACTAGTGTCCTTAGAAGGAAATAATAGTATCAATAATAAGTATATGATCAGATAATAAACATATATATGTCTCCTTCATAGGCTACCATGTGTAGTTAGGAAATAGGAATGACAGGGAGATTAGAAAAAGTTATTGTACAGAACCATACTTAGAATGTTGGTTGCCTGCACATAGTGTAAAGTGCCCAGTGCTAAAGTGAATAAAGAAAGAAAGACGGAAAAACCCAACCCAACCCAAACTACTATGTACTGACACAAATCTGGAGGATCTATGGCCATGTCGTAATGTCAGGATTACAATTGATCCAACACGCAGTATTAGTATCACACTTAGGAATAAGGATAATGATAATGTCTAACCAGACCTTAAAATGGCCAGACGTAACATACCAGAGAATAGTCAAAATACTAGCAGAGGTCAGGCACACAGAACGAAACACAGTTGCAAGGAATAGCCAATAGTAAGGGATACCAGAATTTAGGGAAATCAGAACAAAGCCAAAGCCAATAACCAAAGAAACACAATAAGGAACACACTCTCGGATAACCAGCAAAGGGAAACCACGACAGGGTAATGAGTAGAAGAAATGAGTGAGCTTAAATATCTCCCGTGTGAATCTGATTGGCCGTACCTGGCCTTTGACCCCAAAACATGCACGCCTGTCCTCTGCGTGATGTCACCCCCACGTCGACATTGCTACCACCATGGACAGACGTGGGGTTACATAATAGTGTGGATCCGCAGCGGCTGGCGTCCACCGGCATGTCGCAAAAGCCCAGCCTTATGGCATAGGACTTCCAAGCAGCACTTCTACTCCTGGAAAGGTGATTTATGTTGTGCATAGCATATGGAGAGGATGTATACGTGACAATAGCGGGGGATTTCCAATATCTGAGTAAGTAGGATGTGATGGCTATAAGAATATGTCCTATGCACCCATCTCATCACACTCCCTCTAACATCTGTCTGAGACTTTAGGATTCATTTTGTGAAGGCGTGATGGAACAGTTACCAATGATAGAGTATTTTTAAATGATTCTCATGATGACCCCTCAAGGTGAGAATAAAATTTATCCAATCCTTCAGTTCATATTGAACTCCCAAATCGCTTTCCCTTGATTCCATAAAAGATAATTTAGATGTTGGCCTTTACGATTTGGATTGAGGAGATATGTTTTTTTCTAAATTTTAAATTTCTCTTCCTCTGCGTGACGTCACCCGCACATTGACGTCGCTACCAACGTGGACAGACATGGGATTACATAACAGTGTGGGACTGAGCCGCCATGAGAGCACAAAGAAGAGGGGATGACAAGGAAAGGACAATGGATGCAATGATCAAATTATTTCAACATTTTCTTTCAATTTGTCTGTTATTAGAGTATATTTTGGTATTATAGAATCGTCCAAATCAAATTTTTCTTTAAATTGATCAAATGTTAAAAAGTAATTCCCTGAAAAAAAATTATCCAAATTATATATAGAATGGGAGTGCCAAGAAGTTAGATCTAGGGGGGATAAGTAATAATTTAGAATGAATAATGGCATTGCTTGTGATAAACTGGAGGATGGTCTAACATTACTAAAAATAATATCCCACGGCTTGAGGGTAATCTTGGTTGAAGGAAACATGTGTTTAGCCTTAGGGTGTTCATTTAAAGGTAGCCATAACAATTCTTTAATAGAATATGGTTGAATATTTTCTGCTACCATTTCTAACCACCTTGGCCTGTTACTATCCATGTTAAATTTAAAAGTAGAAGTTGCATTAGCAGCATTACAATACTTCCTAAAATCTGGGACACCAAGACCAAGTTATCAACTTAATCCTATTATGTTTATTATTCCCGATGTATTTGATCAATGTTGAGTGTATCTTGTTAAAAAAAGGACAATGGAATGGACAAAGGAATTGTTCTAAGGTAAAATATTATCTTGGGCAGAACAGCCATCTATTTTTTGATAGTTTAGATTTTGAAAAAATAATTTTAAAAGTTTATTCAAAAATATGAAATAGTAATAATAATTTGGAAAGCATGTCCAACAATATTACATCAAGGCCTAAAACTGTTAATAGAGGATCAAATGTCAGAGCAAACCTCTAATACTACACTAATAACTTTTCGTCTCATTAGACACTGATCTGTGTTAGTTCAAAGCATGCCTTATTTATCCAGCAATACTCATTGGCTACTATATTAAAATACTAGGGCTTGTCATTGACACCAGTGGCACTGCCTACTGAGATATTGCATTTTCTTTGATGTTCTTTGGTAAAAACAAGTACTTGCGTATATTTATTTTAAATAAAAGATCTGAATATTAAGGAACCTTTTTTAGTAGTATTAATATTGCAATGTTCTGCGAGCATAAACACACCAAAGGGAAGAGAAATTATGTGCTATTATAAAGTTCTTTCCTAAGCAGAGTGATCTTGGGAGATTTTAGAAATTTGAAAAGCTTTAATGATTCAAAGATATATTTAATTGCCTTTGCATCCGTATATCAAGTAGCTTTCTTAGGAAAGGTGATGAAATGACTTGTAATAATTAGAACAAGAGTGTACAGCGGGTCATTCAAGGTACAAATTATACAGATCACATTTTGAACAAAATGCTTACAATGGAATTAAAGTAGACAATAATATGTTTTTATTTATACATGGCCTGTCTTAGAATGAAGTGATATAAATAGTTATCATACATGTATTTGTTAGTGCTGTGATACACATATTCCCTACAATGTTCCTACAATTTCTAAAATAAAATCTGTTAAAAGTATTAGTATTCAGTGACAATTAAGAAGTTTAAATGTTTAAAATAAGTGTAGTGCAGTTATTTGAAAACTACTAGCTGTCATGGTAGCCACGGGGGGACCACTTACCTTGTTCTCGATACCCACAATGTTCCCAGTTGTCCCAGCATCCTTTGTTCCACTCTGCTGTCCTGCTCATGACCAGCATCTCTATTCTGGCTTTTGCATCATTGCAACAACAGGCATCATTCTGATGTCATAAGTGGTGGTCACAGAGTGTCATGGCATTGATGACCCCGGTATCATGGATGGGGCATATGTGTGCCATGATGGTTCCATAACACCTGGATCTTTGTGAAGAGAAACTATAGTGCTAGGAAAACAAAGTATTTTTCCTAGCATTGTCGCTCCCTATAGTGCCACCCCTCCTCACAGATCCCCCCCCTTGGGGTGCAGAACTAGTTAAAAACTATTATCCCTTACCTGAATCCAGCTCCTATGTCCCTTGGTGCTGGTTCAGGCTTCACCTCCACTCCTTTGCTGGCGGGAGAGTACTAAAGCACGCACATGTGCTGTGATCGCCGCGGTCGCATTAGATGTCCCCTGTGGCAGAAATGCCTCTGCCATGTGTTCTTGGATGGGCCTGCTTGCCAGCCTCCTGCCTCAGGACTATGACCCTCTGCAATAGACCTGGCTAAAATACTTTAAAAAGGCTCTGTTTGTGCAATTGGGATTATATAGTTTGGTTCCCGAGCAGCCACATGAACCAAAGACCACCCGGGAGCTTGTTAAGCCTAACTGACAGTTTGTAACACTTTTCACCGCAGTTTTCAAAGTGTTCATCTGGGTGGCCACTGTTCACATGAACGACCACTAGGTGGAGGCCATCTTGCTTCCGCGAACGCAAGCAGCAGTGTTTGGTCGTCGAGTTCATGGAACTGTTTTCTGACACTAAAACTCCTGAACACCGCTGGACTTCCAGGATCACCTGCGCTCGGTTCTACACAACTTAGAAGGACACTGTTCGGTGGAAACGTTCCCACGAACAAGGTGAAAAAGCTCCAGGGTAAGAACATGGCTATGTTCGGTAGTTTGTTTGATTTTTAAGCTACCGCACAAGACCCACTGCAAGCCCTGATTCTCTGGGATGTAACTTTTGTGGGGGTATTGTGTGTTTGTGGGTATTTGTGGGTATTTTGGGGGTTTGGCAAAAATTTATGTTTTCTGTGCCTGGAGATAATTGAGTTTAGTACAGTTCCTGACTCAATTATCTCTCAGGCGCAGGGGATGGAGTGACCTATTTTGTATGGGAGTGTCCTGGACCTGAGAGCCAATGTAATCATGTGTATGTTTTTACTGTAGTCTACTCTTACGTCCAGGGGGGAGTGCCCCTTGCATGGGGACCTGCATATAAGGCCAGGTATGGCTACCAATAAACGGGTTCCAGTTTACCCTCAACACAGAGCCACGTCTTGTGCTTGCAGGGGAAAGGTATACCAGCTATAATCCCTGCTTTTGGGATTGTTCTTTGGAATGCTATAATCACTAGCTCTTGTAAGAGCTACACTGCTATACTCTCTTGGAGGAGAAGTCTTCTCACTGGGAGCTGGATCCAGGAGTTTGGTACAGGGTGAGAAGGGACAGCGAGACCCCAGCCAAGTTGCAGCGGCTAAGGGGCTATGGTGCTTATGGTGTCCGATGCGGTGCTTATGGTACTCGGCGACAGCTAGGAAGCAGCAATTGGTGGAGGCACTCAGTCAGGGTTAGAACAATGGATGGCCCGGTGCATGTGCATCATTTACCTGGAGAAGAGATGGCAGCAAGACGCTCTGTGGGAAGAAGGCAAATGGCAGAGGCAGTATTGTGCTTTAGGCAAGGTTCTGCTGGGAATACTTGGGTCCTGGCATTCGTGTGGATGTTACTTTGACATGTACCACTGATGGCAGTGGCCTCTGTCAGCAGAATAATGCATCCTGCCACAATGCAAAAATTGTTCAGAAATTGATTTCTTTATGATACTTTAGAGAGAGTTCAGAGAAGGGCTACTGAACTGGTTCATAGATTGCTGGATAAAACTTACCAGGAAAGGTTAAAGGATCTTAACATGTATAGCTTGGAGGAAAGACGAGACAGGGGGGATATGAGAGAAACATTTAAATACATAAAGGGAATCAACACAGTAAAGGAGGAGACTATATTTAAAAGAAGAAAAACTACCACAACAAGAGGACATAGTCTTAAATTAGAGGGACAAAGGTTTAAAAATAATATCGGGGAAGAATTACTTTACGTAGAGGGTAGTGGATGCATGGAATAGCCTTCCAGCTGAAGTGGTAGAGGTTAACACAGTAAAGGAGTTTAAGCATGCGTGGGATAGGCATAAGGCTATCCTAACTATAAGATAAGGACATGGACTAATGAAAGTATTTAGAAAATTAGGTAGACTAGATGGGCTGAATGGTTCTTATCTGCCGTCACATTCTATGTTTCTATGTTTCTATGTTGAGGAACATCAAAAAGAGTTCATGGGGCTGCCTTGACCTCCAAATTCCCCAAATCTCTATCCAATTGAGAGTCTGTGGGATGTGTTGGAACTTAAATCTGATCCATGGAGGCCTCATCTTGTATTCTCTTTGCTTATTGTAAATCTCAGCATTTTATTATGAACATGTTAAATGGAAAAACTATTTAATGAAAAATCTTCCTCTAACATTTACTCATATTCACTTTACTCATAAAAAAAAATAAAAAAATTATCTATTTGGAAATGTAGAGAGGCTTTTAATAGTGTTAAGGTGTTAATGCATTCACATGTATGTAACCTAAATAATGCATGAACAAAACGAATTTTAGTAATCTAAGAATTGGCCTGTGTACCTGTTCGGTTTGGTTTGTGTACAAATCAACATTTCTGTAATCAAATTTATACTATTCTATAACATGGGTTGGGTTGGATGATATCTAACAAAAATAAATGTGATATGTATATTTACTTAATTTGCTTAATGGAAACTTCTGCATTAGTACAGTACTATATGTGTAAGGGACTGGACAAGGGAAACACCTAGTTTATTGCTAGCCAGCCACCACATTAAAATGTAAATTTAAAAAAACTCATTCAAGCCTATGGGTGTCAAAAGTAGTATAAGGAAGAAATGGTGGGAAGCTCTAAAAAATATCCAAGGGACACTAAACTGTACCCTTTTGCTTCATCCCACAAGCAGATGGAGGGGGCAATATTTAGTAAACAGGGATAGCATGTCATTGTCCCCAAAGCCCTCACCCATGTGGTGGTGGGTGCCATTTAATAAAAATTGGGGGTGGATATGCTATTGTCTACCCCCACCCATGGGCTTCATGCCATACGCATGACAAAACTCGCTTCCTCCCATCTAAATTTGTCTTCCTTTTTAAAACCAGCATGCTCTTTTCCTGACAGACACACACCCTCTCTGATGCATACACTGACACAGACTCACTGACAGATAGACAGTCATTGGCACACACACTATTTAACCAACACACACTTTCACTGAAACACACTCACTGACAGACAGACACACACACACTAACATTCACTGACGGACACACACATTCACCAACAGCAAGACATACACTTCCTGACAGACACATATACACACATGCACACTCACTGACAGACACACACTCACTCATTGTCAGAAACACACCAAATAAGATCAGACACTCCAAACTTAGTCAGACACACGCAATGAAAAACACACATACACACTCACTGACAGACACACACTGACAAACACGCATACACACTCACTGACAGATAAATATACACCCAGTGTCAAAAACACACACACTCAGTGTCAGAGACACACACACTGACAGACACACACATTCAATGACAGACACATACACTTGCTGGCAGACATACACACACAAACTGACAGACTTACAAATTCACTAACAGACATACACATTCATTGGCAGACACATATACACACTTACTGGCAGACATACTCTCAGTGACAAACACACACACACTGACAGAGACACACACACACTCACTGACAAACACATATACACTTTCACTAACAAGCACACGTACTCTTTGACAGACACACATACAAACTTACTGACAAACATATATACACTCTCACTGACAAACACACATTCACTCTTACTGAAAAACACACACACTCTTTGACAGACACAGATACAAACACACTAACAAACACATCTACACACTTACTGACAAACACACATACACACTCACTGACAAACACATCTACACACTTACTGACAAACACACATACACACTCACTGACAAACACACAAACACACTTACTGACAAACACACATACACTCTTACTGACAAACACACTTACTGACACATATACACATTTACTGACACATATACACACATATACACTCT
This sequence comes from Pelobates cultripes, assembly GCA_933207985.1. Taxonomy (NCBI): domain Eukaryota; kingdom Metazoa; phylum Chordata; class Amphibia; order Anura; family Pelobatidae; genus Pelobates; species Pelobates cultripes. Next base: position 74,433,978 of record OW240914.1, on the reverse strand, counting down.
TACTGACACTTACTGACAAACAAATACATACAAACTCACTAACGATCATACATACAATTTATTTTAATTTTTTTTACATCTTACTCCACCCAGCCTCCCTACCTTTGGGAGTGCTGGCATCGAGTTTCTATGTCGCTGTGGTCCAGTGGGGCTGATGGGCTGAGCAGCTGGGCGTGTGGTCAATGCAGGTGCGTGAGGGAGCTCTGATCTCCCTGTGCCTCTTAGTGATGCCTGGGCCAGAGTGACATCATATTCCAGCTCGGGCATCACGCAGTGCATGCGAGGGAGCTGAGAAGGAAGAGCTCAGGGGAGAGCGCTCCCTCACCACTCGCCTCCATCCCAAACAGATGGCAGCCTCGGGGGCCCCCAGGAACAAGAGCCTGACAAGGCATCTGCCATGGAGTTTGGGGGATGACAAAAAAGGAAAATGCCTTGTCAGCCTTGCGCTAGATACAGCGCTGGGTACATGCCATTGCTAAAACCCAAAATCACCCCACTGTGTGCAATGAAAGAATGATATGGGGGATAGAAATGCCATTGTCCAAACCTTCAAAGTTTGGGCCAATCCTCCTCCCTTTGGTTCACTAGGGGTCTCCAAGCTCGTCCACAAAAAAGATACATATCTCCCTCACATTACTAATAGTGAAGGGAACCCTAAACATCAAATACCTGTAAAAAAAAGGTTATTCACATTCAGAAGTCCTCTTTTTTCTCTTAATACCCCTACCCAAATCCCATGAAGGGGTGGACATTAGCATGTTCACTTACCCTTTTTTTTATTATCACAACTTTTGGGATTTGGTTATGGACAACAACATGATCACCCATGTTTATTTTAATACCCACCACTCAAAGCCCAAGGGTAGAGGATGGATAATAGCATATTCACTTCAAATTTGTTTTATTACCACCACCCAAAGACCACGAGTGAGAGAGTTTTGGATAAACAGTAGCATATCTATCCTCCCAGTTTGCTTTAATACTCCCAAATCAAAGTCCATTGATGTGGGGGTAGATGGAGAGCAGCATGTCCAATCCCATTGGTTATTAAATAGCCCAGCCACTCATGGGTGGAGGCTGTGTTTAACAATGGCATGTCCCTCCTATGGATTTCCCTCCTATATTCTTGTATATAATCCCACCCACTGACCATGGGTTGGGGCAGGAGTGAGCAATAGCATGTTCCCTCAGTACTATTTATTGATAACTTCCACAAACCATCCATGGGTGTGGTCTGGGGAGACAATGTCCTACTTTATTCCCATATGAGCCCCATCTTACACCCAATGGTGGGAAATGGGGGAAAAATAACATATCCACCAATATTATATATTAATTACCCCCACCCACAGTCCATTGGTGGGGTTTGAGGGGGGACAATGGGATGTTTTTTTTTATTCTTGTACGAGCCCAACCCACTTCCCTTGCAGTGAGGGTGGAGGTAACGATAGCTTGTCCTTTCCATACTAATGTATACTAACTGTATTATTAGCCCACACACACTGTCCTTTGGTTGCGGACTGAGGGGGGACAATGGACTGTTTCCTCTATTATTCTTGCATTAGCTCCCACCCTCCACTGGTGGGTTGGCGCAGGAGGGCTTTTGCAAGTAACCAACATTTTTGTTAATAGAGCCCCCTCCTGCAGACTTGTTCATCCTCCTAATATCCATGGGTGGGGACCAAGGAGAAGCTTTATGAGGTCTCCCTTTGTTTTTTACAGGCCCCATTCCCGTGGAATACGGCATTTCTCTGTGACTGGGCAGCAATGGCTACTGTCAAGCAGACATAACCTCACCTATGGAATGGTAGATGGGAGCATGCAGGAGGTATTATACTCCTCTTATACTAATAGGATGGTTATATTAACTCTCATAGGCTTTTTTATTTACATTTTAATGCGGCAACTGGCTAGCAAGCACTGGTAATCCTCCACGTGATTAACCCTTGTGCCGTTGAGGTTTTTTTTTTTTACTAATTATACTCGCTGGTTGCCAGCAGGCAATAGTTGGATTTTTTTAATCTCCAAAACAAATGACTCATCTTATGTTTTGTGATATGTCCATGTCTGTTTCAGAGTTTAGAATTTAGGACATCAATGATTGGCCAAAATCCTGAGAAGTCGTGATTTGTCCAAAACCGAATGGACAAGTATAGTATTTGTTCTCCCAGTCCCAGTAACATTCTCTCATCCAAAATTATTCATTATGTTTGAGCTCCTATTTGATGATATTTGTTGCATTTTTTATTTTTAATAAATAAAATGTATTTGATGATGTATTATAATTCTATTTAATGTGTCACCACAAAATACATTTGACGAATTCATGTTTGTGGAAAGCCCATACACATTCAATAGACATCATTCCATATTTGACAACTTCTCATGCTGAGTCTGTTCGGATAGAAAAAAAAAGATTTTTAAAAGGATGCAAACTCTTGAAACAGTTATCTGTTTTACAGCTCAACAAGTAAAAAAACAAAAAAACAAAACAAAAGAGAATAAGAAAAATGGCTAATTTAAATAAGCAGAAACTCCGGTTTAGTTCTCAGGGCTCATATGTTGTTATACATACTGTCCTTGTCCCAACAGTACTTCATATTCATTTCCCAAGCTGAAAACTGTAACCTACTATGTTTGCTCAGTGGGAATAAGAAAATATTATGTATTCAGCATAACAACAATGGGATCAACAAATACATTCTCAGTCCTTGCAAAGCTTAGTATATCGTTGATTTGCTGAAAGTTGTATTACAGAATAACATATTTAATAATGAAATACATTAATATTATTCAATGGTACAGAGTCACAATATAACTATATAACTAAGAAGAACACCTTACAGGTAAATTATGAAAAACATTCATCCTTTTATTCAGCCAGTATTCAATAGTAAATATGTTAGACAAAAAGCCACAAAAAAAAAAAAATACACACATAAATAAATATTATGCCACATTAATCCTCCATTAATCTGTTTTACTTGGTGTAGACTAGTAATTATTAGTTTCCCTAACAAAAATTGCAATAAATGGTAACAAAGAATTCAAATTTCACTAAACAGTTTGTAAAATAAACAGACGGAATAAGCAATGGGCCTCATGAGAAGGTGAAAGATAATTAGTGTGTGTTTTGTTTAAAGATAAAGCGTTGTAATGAGAAATTATAATGGGTTAGCATAATTCTGGATGGAGCTTTTAGGAATTTGGTTCAGCTGACCTCTAAATATAACATTAAATGAGAGACAGTAACACAATTACTGCAACACTCTTATCTTATATTTTATAACTTCTCTAAAGCAGACAGCTAAATGATTTGGAGATGACCCATTTCTCATAGAACTCTATTGACTGTTTTTGACAATGCTGTTCTTCAAACTGTCTTTCTGTTAATACCTTACACAAAATCCTCTTTTTAGATGTATAATGAAAATGTCAGTGTTATAAATACAAGGCAGACAAAAAAAATAAAAGTTTCTCTATAGCGAAGAGAGGAGCCTTTAGGTCCGCATATTCTTCTGTAGGTTATAACAGAATGGCGCAATCATAAAACAAAACATGGCAACAATTTTTTTTTTAAATTACCCCTGTTCAAAAGTCTGTATATCCTTAGTTCTTACTGTGTATTGCCCCTTTTGGCATCAATGACAGCGTGCAGTCTTTTGTAATATTTGTCTATGAGACCCCTAATTCTTGCAGGTGGTATAGCTGCCTATTCGTCTTGGCAAAATGCCTCCAGATCATGCAAAGTCTTTGGTTGTCTTGCATGAGCTGCACTTTTGAGATATCCCCAGAGTGGCTCTATGATATTAAGGTCAGGAGACTGTGATGGCCACTCCAGAACCTTCACCTTTTTCTGCAGTAACCACTGGAGGGTCAACTTGGCCTTGTGCTTAGGGTCATGGTCATGCTGGAAAATCCAAGAGTGTCCCATGCGCAGACGTCATGCAGAAGAATGTAAATTGTCTGCCAGTATTATCTGATAACATACTGCATTCATCTTGCCATCAATTTCCACAAGATCCCCATGCCTTTAGAGATCACACAGCCCCCAAAACATCAACGAGCTACCACCATGCTTCACAGTGGAGATGGTATTCTTTTTACTATAGGCTTTGTTGACCCCCCTCCAAACACAGCGCTTATGGTTGTGATCATAAACCTCTATTTTGGTCTCCAAATTAGAGTGTGCCAGAAGCTTTGAGACATGTCAAGGTGTTGTTGGGCATATTGTAACTGGGCTTTTTTGTGGCATTGGCCCAGTAAAGACTTCTTTCTGGCAACTCAACCATGCAGCTAATTTTTGTTAAAGTATCGTCGTATTGTGCTTCTTGAAACAACCACACCGTCTTTTTCCAGAGCAGCCTGAATTTCTCCTGTGGCTACCTGTGGGTTTTGTTTTGTATCCCGAACAATTATTCTGGCAGTTGTGGCTGAAATATTTGGTCTACCTGACCTTGACTTGGTATCAAGAGATCCCCAAATTTTCCACTTCTTAATAAGTGATTAAACAGTACTGCCTGGCATTTTCAAGGCTTTGGATATCTTTGTATACCCTTTTCGATTTTTATAAAGTTCCATTACCTTGTTATGCAGGTTTTTTGACCGTTATTTTCTGCTCCCCATGGCACAGTATATTGTCTGCTCAGTGCATCCACGTGAGAGCTAACACATTCATTGACTATTTCTACACAGACACTAATTTAAAATTTAAAAAGCCCAAGGTGTGGGAAATGAACATTTAATTGCCATTTTAACCTTTGTGTGTCACCTTGAGTGTGTATAACAAGGCCAAACATTCAAGGGTATGTAAACTTTTGATCAGGGCCATTTGGGTGATTTATTTTATCATTATGGTTTAAAAAAGGAGCCAAACAACTATGTGATAAACGGCTTCATATGATCACAATCCTTTAATAAAATTTATTTTTGCATTATCAGTCATATTTTCAAAATCAATGCCAAAATTTCACAATTTTTGCCAGGGTATGCAAACTTTTGGGCACAACTGTATATGGATACAACTTGTCAGTTTTTACAGTATCCTAATTTGTATATTATAATTATGCTAATAATGCATTTTTTTGTTTCACCAATAGAGGTCGATGGAGAGTCATCAAAAGCCTGAAAATATAACTGTTTTAAAACAAAGGTAGCCCAACTTTACAACAATGGCAAACCTAAAGCAGAGAGGAAAATAGTCCAAATGTCCCCCGTGTACCTGCCTCCCCAAAACAGAACGCCATTCCAGACCAGGGCCCATAGTTGGTGTGAAGGAGGCTGACTTGCAATCCTCTCCAAGTACCAAGGTAACTGAGGATTCCATTACATTTCTCCCCTTTTCAATTGAGACTAATCTGGGGGAGACTCTCAATGGGTTGACTCCTAGGTTTGTCAGTACTTTCATTTTATTAATCCCAAAGTCAATGCAATGCTTAGGATAGAGTGAAGTTATAATAGCTGCTGTAGAGATTATATAGTTGCTGGTGTCTCTAAGACAAGTGGTTGGGTGTCTTGGCCAGCGGCCCAGTCTCATGTTATTACACTGGTGAAGACCATAGTCACCTCCACAAATACAGTAAAAATATCTTTCTTTTTTAGTTGTTGGGGACAGAGGCCAGCATCACTCTCTGCCAATGCCAGCGCTTCTGCTGGGGTTGTGGTGAGATCCTCATTCTGCTGCTAGTGAAAAAGCCCACTCAGCTCCTCTCCCTGGTGCATACTTGGCTCCTGGGGAGTGAGGCTGGAACTCACACTGCTGCTGGGGATGAAGTCCAACTGCCTCCACTTCCTCTCTCAGACTTGCATTCCGCTGTTGGAGAGGGAGGCCAGTTACCTAAGAGCTCTTAGTTGTGCTCTGCTACTGGAGTGGGAGGTTGACTACTCCTCCTCTCTCAGGGTTGCCAGCTCCTGCTGAGGAGGGTGGGGGGAAAGCTGACAACCTCCACTCCCTGGGTTGCACTTTGCTGCTGGGAAAGGAGTTTGGCTTCTTCTATCTCCTGTTGCTAAGTTGCAATCTGCCACTGGGGAGGGAGGTTAACAACATCTGATCCAAAGTCCATTAAATCCCAAGCCACTGAAAATACCAATAGGCAAGGGTAGGGTTTAGCAGTATTGTTCTCAATGACCACTGTGGCGAAACCAACCTCGCCACTGTGCACTGGAGAAGCCTGGTTGCCAGCCTCCTGCCATCTGACTATGGCCCCCTTTTAAAAGACTTTATTTTTGCCTGCAGAAAAGCTGTATTCGTGCTTTTCTGCCTGGGGTTCGGTAGATGTGTTTGAATGTGTTATACCCCAGATAGGAATCCCATGGAGCCCATTTGTATGAAACTGACTGTAAAGATTTTGGCTCCATGGCGATTAAACTGTATTCGTGTGGTCTGAGCGCCATTCACTTAATAATGTGCGCTCAGACCTGAGCTATCTGGGGATATGTGAAATGTCTGTGTTTTATGTATAAAATGTGACTTTATGTATTTTAAAGTGTTTTTGTGTCTTTTTGCAACCATGTGCTTAATGGAGTCTGTGTCTATCCTGGGAGATAATTGAATTACTCTCCAGGATAGAAGACTCTGAAACTGGTTTGGGCCAGAAAGCCATGCTTCATTTAGTCACAAAGGACTTTTTACTAACTTTTGAACCCCTTGTCTGATTTGTGCCATTTTTGAATATGTTGTTCCCCTGAATGGATTGATTGTGAATATGTAATTTTATGTGAATGTGATGTATGGTTTTGGAGTTATGAAAGTTGGGTAGAAAGTATGTTTTAACTGTATGTATAATTGAGTTTCCTCTCAGGATAAGGGGAGGGAATATGTGGGATGTAACTGTGATGTGATTGGTTGTTTTATACCTCCCTGTGGGCGGTCCTGTATTTGCAAGACTGAAATAAAAACCAGGCTGGGTGTGCCAGCACCTGAGATTCTGCTTAACCCTCAAAACGAAGTGTCGTCTCGTTATTGGGGGAACTGGATTGTGTGCTGACTGCCAGGAGTGTAAGCCGTTTGTATTGCTTTTCCTGTTCGGCTGCTTCCAGGGTTCCTGTGTCTGCTGTTCGAGAGTTGGTGAATACGTGCAGTTTGGAGTTCAGGAGGTTGGTGATTGCAGTAGCTGCTGGTCTATGGGAAAGGGGATTATCGCCTAAACCGATTTTATCCCCTTGTGAGAGAAACGGTCCGTTACAATTGGTGGCAGCGGCGGGATCGTTCCTACAACCAGAAGGACAGCTACAAGACAACACCAGTGCCTGGATTACAATTGAGGGCAACGTTAGTACCCGTACAGCGACCCTATCTACAAAGGAACCAACTTCGGCAGAGGAAGCATGGCGCCTGGCTACACTCAAGAGCAGTTTGACAGAGAGGTTAATGCGGTGCTGTCGCTCTGTGGACCCAACCCCGCGGAGAGTACAGTGCGGATCGCCAAGAAAACAATAGGAGAGTACCTGCAAGCCCTAGCAGAGTCGGCCAGGGGGGAGACACCCCAGCTGCTGAGTAAGTTCCAGAGAGCCAAAGGTGTTGTCCTTCCTCCCCAGCGGCCATGTGAGTTACAGGGAGCCAAAGGTGCCGTCCTTCCTCCCCAGCGGCAGTGGGTATCCCAGGGAGCTGAAGGTGTCGTCCTTCTTCCCCAGCGGCAGTGTGTGTCCCAGGGAGCCAAAGGTGTCGTCCTTCCTCCCCAGCGGCAGTGTGTATTACAGGGAGCTGAAGGTGTCGTCCTTCCTCCCCAGCGGTAGTGTGTATCCCAGGGAGCTGAAGGTGCAGTCCTTCCCCCCCAGCGGCAGTGTATGTCCCAGGGAGCCAAAGGTGCCGTCCTTCCTCCCCAGCGGCAGTGTGTATCCCAGGGAGCCAAAGGTGTCGTCCTTCCTCCCCAGCGGCAGTGTGAGTCCCAGGGAGCAGAAGGTGCCGTCCTTCCTCCCCAGTGGCAGTGTGTACCCCAGGGAGCCAAAGGTGCCGTCCTTCCTCCCCAGCGGCAGTGTGTATCCCAGGGAGCTGAAGGTGTTGTCCTTCCTCCCCAGCGGCAGTGTGTATCCCAGGGAGCTGAAGGTGCCGTCCTTCCTCCCCAGCGGCAGTGTGTATACCAGGGAGCTGAAGGTGCAGTCCTTCCTCCCCAGCGGCAGTGTGTACCCCAGGGAGCTGAAGGTGCAGTCCTTCCTCCCCAGCGGCAGTGTGTACCCCAGGGAGCTGAAGGTGCAGTCCTTCCTCCCCAGCGGCAGTGTGTACCCCAGGGAGCTGAAGGTGTCGTCCTTCCTCCCCAGCGGCAGTGTGTGTCCCAGGGAGCCAAAGGTGTTGTCCTTCCTCCCCAGCGGCAGTGTGTACCCCAGGGAGCAGAAGGTGTTGTCCTTCCTCCCCAGCGGCAGTGTGAGTCCCAGGGAGCCAAAGGTGTCGTCCTTCCTCCCCAGCGGCAGTGTGTGTCCCAGGGAGCAGAAGGTGCCGTCCTTCCTCCCCAGCAGCAGTGGGTATCCCAGGGAGCTGAAGGTACCGTCCTTCCTCCCCAGCGGCAGTGTGTATCCCAGGGAGCTGAAGGTGCAATCCTTCCTCCCCAGCGGCAGTGTGTAACCCAGGGAGCTGAAGGTGCCGTCCTTCCTCCCCAGCTGCAGTGTGTACCCCAGGGAGCTGAAGGTGTCGTCCTCCCTCCCCAGCGGCAGTGTGTTCTGCAGGAAGCGGAGACAGTCGGTCTCGCTCCCCAGCAGCAGGGCAATATATTAAAAGGGGAGACAGTTGGTCCCCCCCTCCAACAGCAGAGAGTGTTCCAGGGAGAGGAACCAGTTATCACCTCTCCCCAGTGTAACAGAACTATGCTGTATGCCTGGGCCAGTGAACTAACCAAAATCAGCAGGAATTCGTCACATTTAGTGCATTTCAACCATTCGAATGGATTCGCATGAATTCCCTGTGTAAAGTATAGGGGGCCGCCATTTCGGGACTTTACACGTGGCCGCGGCCATCTTACGTGCGAACAGCGGTGTTTGCCTGTCGACGCGTGGAACTAAAATCGGATACGCAAACAGGCGAACACCGCTGAGTCCTCCATACTTCCAGAAGTTCGCACGGAAACTACCGAATCACCGGACGCTCGGTAGTTATGTTCAATCATCTATGGGGATTGCGGCGAACCCCGAGATTCGAATGGATGGCAAGAATTTCAGACCTTTTTACCAGGCGAACGGAGACCGACCGCAAGGCCAAAACTCATGGAACTATTTTCGGCTAGTTGGTCTGTGCGGTCGGTCAAAACTTTGGAACTCTGTATCTCCCGAACTATTCATCCGAATGGGCTGATTTTTGGACATATTGGTCCCCTGAATGAGAGCTATCAAGTGACCCCGGATTTAAAGCTGTACCCCCTGTTTTTGGGGAACATCCAGAACTGGGGTAAAATGTTGTACGTTTTAATTATGTTATATGTTATCTGAGGGGAGGAGACGTGGGGGTGTTACCAGGTATATGATTGGGTGTTTTTATCCTCCCCCTGGGAGTATCCTGTGTGTACCTGATCCCAATAAAAAGCAGGCTGGGTGTTCCAGTCCTCAGATCTTCTTGACCCTTCAAAACGTAGCCTTGTCTCGTTCTTGGAAGGGGATTATTTGGGAATGTTATTCTGCTCCTGTTACAGCTGAACCTGACTCTTACTCTGGATATCGTGGATAGGATTATACCAGCTTACTTCTCCACAGCAGCTTACAGGGAAAAAGGACGTCTCCAACGGCAGATACCCTCCTTCTACCCGGGTAGCCGTTACCTTGGTGGCAGCGGTGGGATGGTCCTTTTATCCAGAGAACAAGTGCTGAATGGAGGCTCAGTACGTCAAGCTGAAAAGACCCACATTAAAGGATTTATTGGAGAGTCGTGGTAGGAGTGCCAGCAACAGACCACGGAGGGAGCTGATAGCTGACCTACTAGAACTGGACGAAATGGATAGGTCTATGGAGGGAACAGAACCTCTTGCACCTGTCAGCGAGGACGATGAAATTTCTGCCATTGTACAGCGGAGATTAGCTTGGTATCCAGAAAGATCCACGGAGCTAATAAACCAGCTGCTCCGGGAAACAAGGGAGGAGATACAAACTAAGAGGGGACAAGAAGCGGAACTGGTAAGAGCTAGACAGCCCATTACACAGGCAGTTCCTACCCCCCACCCGCTGCTACAGGGAGGAAAATACCGTTCACTGCATTTAAAGCGTTTGTAGAGAATGAAGAAGAAATTGACGGATATTTAGCGGACTTTGAGAGACAATGCTCGCTACACCAAGTACCACCAGACCAATGGGTTACTATTCTGGCTGGAAAGCTCTCAGGAAAAGCAAATGAGGCTTTTCGGGCACTTACTACGGAAGATATAACGCAGTATCAACGGGTGAAAGCTGCACTACTCACCCGATATGCGGTCACCCCAGAAGCATATCGCCGTCGCTTCCGGGAGTCCAAAAAGAAGGCAGTGGACTCCCACATGGAATGGGCAAACAAGATACAACGGGTGGCAACACACTGGGTGCGAGGGTGCAATGCTAACACCGGAGAAGAAATATTACAGTTGTTCCTGATGGAACACTTCTTTCAAGATCTGGCTGCAGATATACAGGACTGGGTCAGAGATCGGCGCCCTGCCAATTTAACTGAGGCAGCGCGACTAGCAGATGAGTATGCAGAGACAAGGAAGGTGAGCCAAAGTAACACACGACCAGCCCCTAGAGCAGAGTCCCGCACTACAACCTACCCTTCACGCACAGAATTTCGGGCCCCAGTACCCCAGGGCCTCCACGTCCCCAGGGGCATAACAACCATCCCCGGGAATCTTACAAAGTAACGTGCCATCGCTGCGGCAACACAGGACATATTGCCCGGTATTGCCCGTTGGGATCAGCCAATAATAACTGGAGGCGCCCACCTAACACCGAAAGCACACTGCCACGTCCAGCGGCTGCTCACTGTCTAGAAATTGAAGGAAGCCCTGAAGAGTGCCTGGGAATATTATATGAGGCCAACCCCATACAAGCAGCTTCCCCAGATAATTGTCAGCATCACCGTCAGGAGGTGCGTGTGAACGGACAGATAGCACAAGGCCTAAGAGACACTGGCGCTACCATTACCCTAATACAGAAACACCTTGTAAAACCAGAACATGTGTCAAATCGTACCGTGGCTGTTCGTGTCGCAGGGGGAGCTGTTTTTCGCTTACCCACCGCCAGGATACACTTAGATTGGGGAGCCGGGTCAGGAAAGACCACGGTGGGCATCATGGACAATTTACCCGCCGAGGTCGTATTGGGCAACGATATTGGCCCTCTAGCTTCAGCATTTTTACCCACTACTGCTGGTGCTTGCCCCGTGACCACCCGCTCACAGACCCGTATCGAGGACGATCCTACAACAGGTCGGGAGACCCAGGTAAGCCACAAGCAGACACCCCACACTAACATTACAGAGAGACCCATAGCTTGGGACACCCCAGAAGAATTTGGGAGGGAAACTAGGCAGGACCCCACCCTCCAAAAGTACAGGGAACTAGCTGACAGTAGGGGGGACGAGCGAGAACGTTTTGTATGGGAGGGGGACAGGCTATATAGAGTGACCGAAGGCAGGAAGAGAGGCTGTGCCCCCTCGCAGAAGCGCCAATTAGTGGTACCCAGAAAGTACCGGTGGGAGCTTCTCCGAATTGGCCACGACATTCCGTTGGCAGGGCATCTAGGGGGTAACCGCACAACCTTCCGGATCACCCAGACCTTCTTTTGGCCAGGGATCTCGAAAGATGTGCGCCGTTACTGCAGCACTTGTGATGTATGCCAGAGGGTGGGAAAGAGAGGGGATCACCCCAAAGCCCGACTGTTACCCATGCCAGTGATCGAGGAACCATTTAGCAGGGTGGCAGTCGACCTAGTGGGACCCCTACCTAACCCCAGTCCCTCTGGTAAGAAATATATTCTTACTGTAGTAGACTATGCTACCCGCTACCCAGAAGCCGTCGCTCTGACGAATATCCAGGCTGACACTGTCGCCAGTGCTCTAGTTGGGATCTTCACCAGAGTAGGATTTCCCCGGGAAATCCTGTCGGATCGAGGGACCCAGTTCACCGCAGACCTAACTCAGCAGTTATGGAAGGCCTGCGGTGTCCAATCCCTCCTTAGTTCCCCGTACCACCCTCAAACTAACGGTCTCTGTGAACGCTTTAATGGTACCCTAAAGCAACTACTGCGTACCTTTACAGCGGAATACAGGGACTGGGAGCGATTCTTGCCACACCTCTTGTTTGCATATCGAGAGGTGCCGCAAGAATCCACAGGGTTCTCCCCATTCGAATTGCTCTACGGACGGCGGGTACGAGGCCCCCTCGACCTGATCCGAGAGCACTGGGAGGGAGAGACAGAACATGAGGGGGTCCCCATCGTACTATGCGGGACCGCATGGGGCACCTAGCCAGGATGGCCCGAGAGCATCTCCAGGCGGCCCAAGGCCGACAGAAACATTGGTACGATCGGGGCGCGAGATTGAGAACCTTCCAGGTGGGACAGAAAGTCCTAGTACTTAGACCCGTTAAAGGGAACAAATTACAAACCTCCTGGCAAGGCCCTTACAAGGTGGTCGCACAGATCTGTGACACCACCTATGTAATTGCCAGTAGCAAGGACGAGAGGATACAGAAGTCCTTCCATATAAACTTACTGAAAGAGTACCAGGAAAGGCCCGAAGACATAGCAGCCATATGTATCCCAGCCACTGAGGACCCGGACAGTCTCCCCATCCCGGATCTACTAGCTAACCCCGAGTCTAAAACCTTGCTGAACACTGTACAGCTAGGGGAGCGACTAACGCCCACCGAAAGAGAGCAACTCCAGCAGATGCTAGCTGCAAAAAGATTGACGTTTTCCCAGGAACCCGGTTACACACCCTTAGCGACACATTACGTAGAGACCCCAGGACAAAACCCTCTCCGACAGACTCCCTATAGAATTCCCGAAGCCGTGAAAGAGGAGATGAGAAAGGAGATTCAGGAAATGTTAAAGCTAGGAGTTATAGAACCCTCCGACAGCCCCTGGGCATCCCCAGTCATCCTAGTCCCCAAAAAGGACGGAACGACCCGATTTTGTGTCGACTACCGACGCCTTAACGACAGAACTGTGACAGACGCATACCCCATGCCCCGAGTAGACGAACTATTAGAACGTATTGCTAGGGGACGCTATCTGACCACCATCGATTTGTGCAAAGGGTACTGGCAGATCCCCCTGGCCAAGGACGCTATCCCTAAGTCGGCGTTTGTCACCCCGTTTGGCTTGTACCAGTTCAAGGTCATGCCTTTCGGGATGAAAAATGCCCCAGCTACCTTTCAGCGCTTAGTGGACCGCCTCCTTGATGGCTTCCAGGAATTCGCTTGCGCGTACCTGGATGACATTGCGATCTATAGTGAGACATGGGAAGAACACCTACGACACGTAGAGGCTGTGCTGGATCAGATTAGGGCCGCCGGCCTAACCCTGAAACCAGAAAAATGTAACTTTGGTATGGCTGAAGTTCAGTACTTGGGACACAGAGTGGGGTGTGGGAAACAACGACCAGAACCCGCCAAGGTAGAGGCCGTAGCGAATTGGCCCACCCCTCACACTAAGACCCAGGTATTAGCCTTCTTGGGAACGGCAGGGTACTACAGAAAATTTGTCCCTGACTACAGCGCCATCGCCAAACCTCTGACCGATTTAACGAAGAAAAATTTACCTAGGGTAGTCCTGTGGTCTCCCGCCTGTGACGCAGCATTCCGAACCCTGAAACAAGCTCTGATCAACGCACCTGTTTTGTCTGCCCCCGTCCCTAATAAAAGATTTGTCGTCCACACAGATGCGTCCATGTACGGACTGGGGGCAGTGCTAAGCCAGGTCGGAGAAGATGGGGGAGAACACCCTGTCGCATACCTGAGTAGAAAGCTATTGCCCAGGGAAGTGAGTTATGCGGCAGTGGAAAAAGAATGTCTAGCCCTGGTCTGGGCCCTAAAGAAGCTCACCCCCTACCTTTATGGTCAGGAATTTACCCTGATCACAGACCATAACCCTCTAGTATGGCTGAACCGAGTGGCTGGGGACAATGGACGACTACTGAGGTGGAGCCTAGCCCTACAACCGTATAATTTCTCCATCCAGTATCGCCCAGGCCGGTTCAATGGGAATGCAGACGGACTGTCCAGGCAAACAGAACTTTTACCTTAGAGGCAGACCGGACAGCCCCAAGTTGACCCGAAAAAGGTCAATCCGGGTCTGCCGGAGTGTTCCACAAAAGGGGAGCAGTGTAACAGAACTATGCTGTATGCCTGGGCCAGTGAACTAACCAAAATCAGCAGGAATTCGTCACATTTAGTGCATTTCAACCATTCGAATGGATTCGCATGAATTCCCTGTGTAAAGTATAGGTGGCCGCCATTTCGGGACTTTACACGTGGCCGCGGCCATCTTACGTGCGAACAGCGGTGTTTGCCTGTCGACGCGTGGAACTAAAATCGGATACGCAAACAGGCGAACACCGCTGAGTCCTCCATACTTCCAGAAGTTCGCACGGAAACTACCGAATCACCGGACGTTCGGTAGTTATGTTCAATCATCTATGGGGATTGCGGCGAACCCCGAGATTCGAATGGATGGCAAGAATTTCAGACCTTTTTACCAGGCGAACGGAGACCGACCGCAAGGCCAAAACTCATGGAACTATTTTCGGCTAGTTGGTCTGTGCGGTCGGTCAAAACTTTGGAACTCTGTATCTCCCGAACTATTCATCCGAATGGGCTGATTTTTGGACATGTTGGTCCCCTGAATGAGAGCTATCAAGCGACCCAGGATTTAAAGCTGTACCCCCTGTTTTTGGGGAACATCCAGAACTGGGGTAAAATGTTGTACGTTTTAATTATGTTATATGTTATCTGAGGGGAGGAGACGTGGGGGTGTTACCAGGTATATGATTGGGTGTTTTTATCCTCCCCCTGGGAGTATCCTGTGTGTACCTGATCCCAATAAAAAGCAGGCTGGGTGTTCCAGTCCTCAGATCTTCTTGACCCTTCAAAACGTAGCCTTGTCTCGTTCTTGGAAGGGGATTATTTGGGAATGTTATTCTGCTCCTGTTACAGCTGAACCTGACTCTTACTCTGGATATCGTGGATAGGATTATACCAGCTTACTTCTCCACAGCAGCTTACAGGGAAAAAGGACGTCTCCAACGGCAGATACCCTCCTTCTACCCGGGTAGCCGTTACACCCAGCAACAGGACAAATTATTGAAAGGGGAGACAGTCGGTCTCCCCCTTCAACAGCAGAGAGAGTGTCAGGGAGAGGAGCTTGTTATCCCCTCTCCCCAGCGGCTGAAAGTATGTATGGGAGAGGAGCTTGTTACCCCCTCTCCCCAGCGGCAGCTTAGCCCACCAAGGGGAGACAGTAATCTCCACAACAGTGCAGAGGGGACAGTGGTCTCTGCACATGCACCACCGGGGGTAGGAACAGTCGGTCCTGTCCCCCAGCAGCAGGACTGTTTAGGCAAAGGGGAGACAGTCTGTCCCCCCCCTCCAGCAACCAGGCTCTAACCAGACTACTCCCGTGGTAGTGCTGGCACCAGGACCGAGTACCGCTGGTCTCTGCCCACTCAGCAACCCACCCAGTACGCTGACCAGTCACCCACACAGCCATGGTGAGGCACCTGGACACGGACAAAGTTCTCCTCTACCCAGGTGTAGTAGCCAGTTATTGTGGGTGGGCTGTATTACTGATTGTGTTTTGTGGGTGGGCTGCTGGACTAACAAGGGCACTGACCGGCAGGAGGTCAGATACCCTGTTAGTCTGATTGGTAAAGGGGAGAAGTGTGGCGAAACCAACCTCGCCACTGTGCACTGGAGAAGCCTGGTTGCCAGCCTCCTGCCATCTGACTATGGCCCCCTTTTAAAAGACTTTATTTTTGCCTGCAGAAAAGCTGTATTCGTGCTTTTCTGCCTGGGGTTCAGTAGATGTGTTTGAATGTGTTATACCCCAGATAGGAATCCCATGGAGCCCATTTGTATGAAACTGACTGTAAAGACTTTGGCTCCATGGCGATTAACTGTATTCGTGTGGTCTGAGCGCCATTCACTTAATAATGTGCGCTCAGACCTGAGCTATCTGGGGATATGTGAAATGTCTGTGTTTTATGTATAAAATGTGACTTTATGTATTTTAAAGTGTTTTGTGTCTTTTTGCAACCATGTGCTTAATGGAGTCTTGTGTCTGTCCTGGGAGATAATTGAATTACTCTCCAGGATAGAAGACTCTGAAACTGGTTTGGGCCAGAAAGCCATGCTTCATTTAGTCACAAAGGACTTTTTACTAACTTTTGAACCCCTTGTCTGATTTGTGCCATTTTTGAATATGTTGTTCCCCTGAATGGATTGATTGTGAATATGTAATTTTATGTGAATGTGATGTATGGTTTTAGAGTTATGAAAGTTGGGTAGAAAGTATGTTTTAACTGTATGTGTAATTGAGTTTCCTCTCAGGATAAGGGGAGGGAATATGTAGGATGTAACTGTGATGTGATTGGTTGTTTTATACCTCCCTGTGGGCGGTCCTGTATTTGCAAGACTGTAATAAAAACCAGGCTGGGTGTGCCAGCACCTGAGATTCTGCTTAACCCTCAAACGAGTGTCGTCTCGTTATTGGGGGAATTGGATTGTGTGCTGACTGCCAGGAGTGTAAGCCGTTTGTATTGCTTTTCCTGTTCGGCTGCTTCCAGGGTTCCTGTGTCTGCTGTTCGAGAGTTGGTGAATACGTGCAGTTTGGAGTTCAGGAGGTTGGTGATTGCAGTAGCTGCTGGTCTATGGGAAAGGGGATTATCGCCTAAACCGATTTTATCCCCTTGTGAGAGAAACGGTCCGTTACAACCACGTTTCCTTTAGGCCAACTGCTTCTGATGCCTCAGGCTCTTGGGTTACAGGTGAGTTTGGGCAGAGACAAGCAGTGCTCTGCCCCAATGCCAGCTTTTCCGCTGGTGGAGTGCTGCACTCTTCAAATTCCACTCTCACCAGAATGCTGTTCTCCCTGTTCTCAAGCAACTGTGTCACTGTGAGCTGGGGGCAGAGGTCAGTGGTGCTCTGTCCTGGGGCCAGCACTTCCTGGGGCCAGCACTTCAGCACTTGTAACATACACAATATGTTTTACTTGTAGGGAATACTGTTGAACAGTTTCAAGTAGTCTCCATTAGGCCTTTTCCAGACACCATTCTTTATCAACCAGATACTCCAGGTCAAACAGCAGAGGAGGCACACGATCATGGTTCAGATGGCTCCAGAATGCTCTTGTGACCATTTCTACAACCTTGAGCACTATCTCCGCTGGCAGGTGTGGCCCGAACATAGATAGTCTCCATAGAATATCTTTCAGGAACTCTGATTCCTTAACCTCTTCCAATGAAAAACTGTCAGCCAATGGCTCTCCATCAGGTCTTCTAAGGTGGTAGAAACATAGAATGTGATGACAGATCAGAACCATTCCGCCCGTCTAGTCTGCCCAATTTTCTAAATACTTGCATTAGTCCCCGGCCTTATCATATAGCTAGGATGCCTATCCCACACATGTTTAAACTCCTTCACTGTGTTAACCTCTACCACTTCAGCTGAAAGGCTATTCCATGCATCCACTACCCTCTCAGTAAAGTAATACTTCCTAATATTATTTTTTAATCTTTGTTCCTCTAATTTAAGTCTGTGTCCTCTTGTTGTGGTAGTATTTCTTCTTTTAAATAGTCTCCTCCTTTACTCCTCCTTTACTGTGTTGAGTCCCTTCATGTATTTAAATGTTTCTATCATATTCCCCCGTCTCGTCTTTCCTCCAAACTGTACATGTTAAGATCATTTAACCTTTCCTTGTAAGTTTTATCCTGTATTCCATGAACCAGTTCAGTAGCCCTTCTCTGAACCTTTTCCAAAGTTTCAATATGCTTCTGGAGATATGGTCTCCAGTACTGAGTACTATACTCCAAGTGAGGTTTCACCAGTGTTCTGTACAATGGCATGAACACTTCCTTCTTTCTACTGCTAATACCTCTCCCTATATAACCAAGCATTCTGCTTGCATTTCCTGCTGCTCTATCTTCCGCAACTGTCACTAGTCTAATACTATCCTTACCTTTTTGTGTCATTTTACCCCACTCCCTCTAGCATGTAAGCTCATTGAGCAGGGCCCTTAACCCCTCTGTTCCTGTGTGTCCAACTTGTCTGGTTACAACTACATGTCTGTTTGTCCACCCATTGTAAAGAGCTGCGGAATTTGATGGTGCTATATAAATAACATAATAGTAATAATAATAATAATAATATTACATTGTCTGCCTACCTTTAAGTCATCTGAAATAATTACCCATAAATCCATTTCCTCAGATGTTGAGGTTAGAACTCTATCAAATATTCTATACTCTGCCCTTGGGTTTTTACGTCCAAGATACATTATCTTACACTTATCCATATTAAATGCCAGCAGCTACAGCTCTGACCATTTTTCTAGTTTACTTAAATCATTTGCCATTTGGCTTATCCCTTCTAGAACATCAACCATGTTAAATATCTTAGTATCATCAACAAAAAGACATAACCTTAACCATCAAGACATTCTGCAATATCACTAATAAAAATATTAATGAGAATGGATCCATGTACAGATCCATGAGGTACCCCGCTGGTAACAAGACCATGTGTTATGATCTTGAGCAGGTCAGGTAAGAGACTTTGGCCAGAGTTAACATTAGAGGCTTTACTGGTGATTTTGGACATAATAAAGAAACAGGAAATCCTGTAAATGAAATTATAGGGAGAAGAAAAATAAGAGAAACTGGTTTAGGCAATATGCCATATATATTATAAACAGGATGTAGGTAGATAATAAGAGAACCCATAGATAGAAGTATAGGTTGAATATAGAGGGATAAGTAAAACAGGATAGAACAGAACAGAACAATAAGATTTCAGGATAATAAATAAAGCAGAACCATAGTGAATCACCCCGCTCTTGGAAGGAGTACTGATAGCGTATGAAAATAACACCTTGTAATATTACTTAGAGGCAAAGTCCAGATTGGTATTACGCAGGTTGGTATGAAGCTGGTTGGCAGGATAAAGCAGGATAGAAGCGTAGGTTAGGCTGGTTTGGAGCAGGTTGGTATAAAGCTGGTTGGCAGGATAAAGCAGGATAGAAGCGTAGGTTAGGCTGGTTTGGAGCAGGCTGGTATAAAGCTGGTTGGCAGGATAAAGCAGGATAGAAGCGTAGGTTAGGCTGGTTTGGAGCAGGTTGGTAACAAAGGTAGACAATGAAGATCAGGTAGGAAATAAGAAAGCTTGATAGAGTAAACCAAGATTGCTTCCAGCAGGATGGTAACAAGTCAGTCAGATTACAAGAGCCAGGAACAGAAGTCTTTCAGGATGAGCATCAACTTCATTGTAAAGGTCCTGTTGTGAGCAGGGTGCAGCCTTATGTAGGATCTGTAAGTAGTCCAGGCAGGTAATAAATGATGCAGGTAAGTTCCAAGGTTAGTTGTTAGGGAAGCCACTAGTGGTGGACATCTGGAACTTGTTTTAAAATAACAGAGTAAAAGAAACAAACTTAGTTGTCAGGATAGCATCCTGACACTATGCTTCAAATATAGTCCATTGACTACAACCCTCTGCTGACTGTCACTCAGCCACTGCTTTACCTATTCAACAATATTGAAATCCAAACTTAAAGATTGCATTTTATTGATAAGCCTTTTATGTGCAACAGTGTCAAAAGCCTTACTGAAATCTAGGTAAGCAATGTCTACTGCACCACCCTGATCTATCCATGTTGTCTCTGATCTTGAAATCCATGTGATTTTACATGTTCAACAATCCTATCCTTTTACATGATTTCCATTACTTTCCCCACTACTGAAGTAAGGCTTACTGGCCTATAGTTGCCCGACTTCTCCCTACTACTTTTTTTGTGAATGGGCGCAACATTCGCTAACATCCAATCTTCTGGGACTACTCCTGTTAACAATGATTGGTTAAATAAATCTGTTAATGGTTTTGCTTGTACTCCACCAAGCTATTTTAATAACTTTGGGTGTATTCCATCAGGCCCTATTGACTTATTTGTCTTTACTTTCGACAATTGAAACAGAACCACTTCCTCTGTAAACTCACATGTAACAAATGACTCATTTGTCCTTTTTCCTAACTGAGGTCCCTTTCCTTGATTTGCATCTGTAAATACTGAACAAAAATATCCTCTTATCCTCTAAACCTTTATCCTCTTCTACATACCTTCCTTCTTTTGTTTTTAATCTAACTAATTATTGTTTTACTTTCCTTTTCTCATTTATGTATCTAAAATATGTTTTGTCGCCTTTTTTACTGACTGTGCTATTTTCTCTTCTGTATGTAATTTGGAAGCTCTTATAACTTGCTTAGCCTCTTTCTGCCTAATCTTATACACCTGTCTATCTTCCTCTCTCTGGGTTTTTTTATAATTACTAAGTGCTAACTTTTAGCCTTTTACTATTTTGGCCACTTCTGCGGAGTATCACAGTGGTTTCTTGAATTTTTTGCTTTTACTGACAAGCCTAATGCAATTTTCTGTTGCTTTCAGTAGTGCAACTTTTAAATAATCCCATTTCTCTTGACTCCATTGAAACTGCTCCAGTCTGATAATGACTCCTTTAGACATATTCTAATCATTGAAAAGTCTGTTTTTCTAAAGTCTAAAACTTTTTTTTGTGTGTGGTGTGACTCAGTCACTGTTCTTACATTAAACCACACTAACTGGAGACCACTGAATCCTAAACTTTCACCTAAATAATATCTGATACTAAATCTCCATTTGTCAACACTAAATCTAGTGTGGCTTCTTTACGAATTGGCTTCTCGTCGACTTGTTTTAGAGACAATCCTAGTAGGGAGTTTAGAATATGTGGGCTCCTGGCACAAGCAGCTATTTTGGTTTTCCAGTTCACATCAGGAAGATTAAAGTCATCCATGATAATAACATCCCCCTTCATTGTCATTTTAGTTATTTCATCAACTAGTAGATTATCTAACTATTCTATTTGTCCTGGGGGCCTGTAAATCACTCCTACATGAGTTACTGTGTGATTACCAAATTCTAACGTAACGGAAACGTACTCTATTTTCGCCTTACTAACTTTTATTGGGCTAGATTTTATGCTATCCTTCACATACAGGGCCACACCGCCCCCTTTCTTGCCTTCCATTCCCTGACAAAGCCTGGTTAATAACAAATCTGTTCTTCATAAAGTGTGAACCATTCCTCAAGCCCAACAACTTTCATAGGGCCTTAGAATATATATTATAGAAATGTACAAAGATTGAAAAGATTACAAATGCTTTGCTAAAGACCTGGGTGTTTATCCGAAGTAAGACAAATTGTCTACAAAATGGAGACAAAATAGGACTGTTTATATTCTCTCTGGGAGAGTGTCAAAGATCACTGCAAAATCACAACTGGAAATACTGAAATAAGCGATAAAGAACCCCTGAGTACAAGCAAAAGACTTCAAGAAAACTCTATAAATGGTAAAAGTCTTTGCTCATGGTTTTTATGGAAGTACACTACAAAGAAACTGTTGCTGTCTAGAACAATTATTGAGACAAATCTCAAGTTTGCCTGAGGCTACTGGATGATGGAAAATGTGCTGTGGAAAGATGACACAAACGTTGAAAATTTTGGTAAAATTATACGATGCTATATGTAGAGAGAAAAACCTGATCCCTTGGCATGGTGGAGGGAGCATAATAGTTTGGGGCTGGATTGCTGCCTCATGGCCTGGATACCTTACACTTATTGAGGGAACAATGAGATCAAAATTATATCAAGGCGTTATGCTGGAGAACATCAGGATAACAGTGATGATGATGATCTCAAGATTAAAAGGACACTAAAATCATTTAGAACATTTAATCTCAATGAAGTAAGTGGTTTGTGTGCAGTGGTCCTGTATGTTTAACTCTTGAAGGGATAAACAGACCCATAGTGGCTGTCATACTGACAGCAAATTGAATAGCTTCTGCTGCACGAACCAAGTAAAATGCTTTCCTCTGGTGAGGCTTGGATGCTCATGTGGCACTCACTATGCTTGTGCATCATATCTCCAATGCTACTTTGAGGAGCATTGTATTGGGCCATTGCTGGAAGAGGCTCTGCTTTCTCGGTGATGTTGGGTGAGGAGGAGAGGTGAGCAAAACACTTTATTTTTTTTAATTTATATTATTTGAAAACACTATAGTGTTCCTTTAACCCTCTGCGACCACTGACGTACCACGTACATCCGACATAAAACGTTAACAACCTTGGACATATCTGGTATGTTCGTGGCAAATGTGAGTGCTGGAAGCCACTCAAACGATATTGTAGTGGTGCCTCGATGGCGCCCGGCAGTGTAGCAGAGTATCAGAAGCCATCGGGCATTCTTCCGATGGCTCGAGGCACTCTGTGAAGATCAAAAAATAAAAAAAAACTATTAATAATCTATAATAAAAATCTATAATTTTTTTTAAATAAAATCAATGTATTAATCCTACTGCAACCCCCTACCACCCTCCCCCACCCTAGCCATGTGGCTTCCAATATGGTGCTAGCTTTCTAAAGGCAGTGCATCATGGGGCTTCTGGGGGTGTCGCTAGCCTGCCTCATCTTAGAGGCAGGCTTGGGTCATCCAATCAGAGCTGGCCCCATAACAATTTTATTATAATTATTATCCCCATTTGTCTGGTCAGGTCAATATTAGTAAATATTGACTCTGATCAATATGGATCTCCCTCTCTCTCTTCACTTGTGTTTTAGTGAGAGAGAGATAAATCTGTATTTAGGAAGAGAGATTTAGGTAGTTTAAGGTAGGAATTAGAAAAATTGTGACTGAAGGCTCTTTTCAGAGCCATTAACCCATATCTTGCCAGTGATCACTATCAAACACTGTCTCTTGCACAGCAGCACTTTTTTTCTGTCTGCATTTTTTTTAGGGGTTCATTTTTTGTGTGATTTTTTTGTGAGACCCAAAGTCTCTTTTCAGAGCTATTAACCCCTATCCTGTATAGATCACTGGCTCTTGCACAGCAGCACTTACTTTGCTGTTTGTGCATTTTTTGGGGGATTAATTTCTTTAGTGATTTTTTGTGACAGATCACTAAATAAAGTGATTGTGATCATGTCACAGAGGTTGTATAGCGTTGAGGAGGCGTATGCCATCCTTGCGTTAGAGTCTGACGCGTCTATGTCTTACCCTGATTTTGACCTTGCCAGGTGCTCAGATACATCACTAGATACAGTGTCTGCTGCTAATGATGTACCTAGTGATGATGTATCTGTGGCTGCTAACCCCCTGCCAGAAGGAGACGTGCTGCTCCAGCTGGCAGAGCTGCTGAGGAGTGTGTACCGCCTCATCGTCAGAGGCCAGGTATCCCACCCTTCACTGCAAATCCTGGCATCAATGTGGATGTTGCAGGATTTAGCCCCCAACAGTTATTGGAGGTGTTTCTAGGCGATGATTTATTGGGGGACATTGTCGCACATACTAATTTATATGCCCATAAATTCCGTGCTTCAAAGCCTGACTCCTTTTTGGCAAAGCAGCAATGGGCCCCCATCGATGTGCCAGAATTTAAAAAATTCTGAGCATTGACTATGCTCATGGGCATCATAAAGAAGACATCCATCTACTTCTACTGGAACAGAAGCCCCATCTGCTCTATCCCCATTTACTCCCAGTGTATGTCGAGGAAGAGGTATGAAATGATTCTACATTTCATGCACTTCAGGGTCAACAGCCTTTGCCCCCCTAGGGAGCATCCCCAGTTTGACAGGCTGTATAACATCAACCCCCTGATTACCCACTTACCTGATTACCCAGGGATTGCAGAGTCTTATACACATGTGAAGGAATATTTGCGTGGATGATATCCTGTTGAAGGGATGAGGAGCTGTTGGCCGTTAAGTACAGAGACTAGAAGGATGTGTACCTTCTTACCACCATCCACACAGAGCACTGTGGAGGTCTCTGTATGTGGCAGAGCTGAGAGCACAAGGAAGACCTATAATTGGCATATGGGTGGGGTTGATCTGGCAGATCAGCTGCTGCAGCCCTACCTAATTCTACGGAAGACAAGGGCATGGTACAAAAAAGTTGCAAGTTACTTAATGCAGATTGCAAACCACAACACTTTTGTTGTGCAAAGAAGCAAACCCCGGCAACTGACTTTTGCAACTGACTTTTTTACAGTTTCAGCTCCAGATCATTTCGGGCATTTTGTACAAAGATGCACCTGCTCCCCGGGCAGTGATGGGAGAAAGCAGAGTTGGGGCTACCCACTTTATTTTTAAAATCCCCCCTACTGTGGCAAAGCAGAATCCTCAAAAAGATGCAGAGTCTGTTTCAAGAGGGGGCAGAGAAAGGACATTGTCTTTTACTGTCCTGATTGCCCTGGCTGCCTGGACTCTGCATTTGGGACTGGTTCTAGCAATACCATTTTTTTATTTACTGTTCCTGAGTTGTTGTTTTTTTACTTCTACTGCGCCAGACTATTTTTATGATCAAGTTCAACCTATGCATGGGGGCTTGAGTGTACTCAGGAGGTCTTGCAGCAAATAACATTGAGTGTTTTCTTGCAATAACCAACAGCTTGCTCTCCTAAATCACAGTCAAAAGCAATATGTGTGTAAAAATGAAAATTGAAAAATTACCACCACACACTTTCTTCAATTTTTTGGGCTAAAACAGTTGCATCAAAGGCATTAAAGCACTCCATATACAATACCTTGGGGTGTCTACATTTCAAATATATACACTTGCATGGCAATAAATAAAACTGAGGCATGTGACAGGCCCCAAACTAAAGATAGACCTATCAGAAGAAATACTCTCAATTTCAACTCAAATTACAAGTCATACAATTGTAACTGAACCTTCCCCAAATCCTGGCAAACCAATGCATGGGGGGCATGGGTGTACTCGGGAGGCCTTGCAGAAAACAACCTGGAGTGTTTTCTTGCAATAACTTACAACAGGCTCCCCTAAATCACACACAAATGTGTGTGTAAAATTTTAAATTTTAAAATTACCACCACATATTTTCTCCAATTTTTTGGGCTAAAACGGTTGCATCAAAGACATCAAAACACACCATATACAATACCTTGGGGTGTCAACTATTCAAATATATGCACGTTCATGGCAAGAAAATAAATTGGGATATGTAAAAGGCCCCCAAAAAGAAGATAGGCAAAGAAGATATGTCAAATTTGAAAAATACATGTCAGAAGTTTGACATTGCACCCCCAAACAACCCAACAAACCCATGCATAAGTGGTATCGCTGTACTCGGGAGATGTTGCTGAACACATATTGGGGTGTTTTTTGTCAGTAACACATAACAGGAACTGTTAATCCATACCTAAACTACAATGTGAGAGAAAAAGAACACAACAAAATGACTACCCAAAAGTTTGACAAAGACTGGTGGTAGAATTAGTGCATGGAAAGTGTTAAAATACCACCATTTGAAATACCCTAGGGTGTCTACTGTTCAAAAATATATGATTTGATGGGGGTAAATTACACTGACCGGCTTTAAAAATGTCCCAAATAGGACATGGGTGCATGATGACCAGATGTGAAAATGGTTTGGAAATAGCAAAGTGCTACTTGTACTTATTGCCCTATAACGTGCAAAAAAAAAAAAAGCTAAGCACATGTTAACATTGGGCATTTCTAAAATCAGGACAAATTTTAGAAACTATTTAGCACTGGTGTTTTTTGGCGGTTGTAGATGCGTAACAGATTTTGGGGGTCAAAGTTAGAGAAAGTGTGCTTTTTAATGTTAGCATATTTTATAATTTTTTTATAGTAAATTATATGATATGATAAAAATAATAGTATATTTGGAAAGAGCATTTAATGGCGAGAAAAACGGTATATAATATGTGTGAGTACAAAGGTAAATTGCAGCTAAACACAAACAATGCAAAAATGTAAAAAGAGCCCTGGTCATTAACGGAAAGAAAATTGAAAAACGGACTGGTCACTAAGGGGTTAAGAGAATGTAGGTGATATTACAAGACAATGATTAAAAGTACACAAGTAAA
Source organism: Pelobates cultripes (assembly GCA_933207985.1). Lineage (NCBI taxonomy): Eukaryota > Metazoa > Chordata > Amphibia > Anura > Pelobatidae > Pelobates > Pelobates cultripes. The sequence goes on along the minus strand of OW240914.1, from coordinate 74,407,878 downwards.
TAAAAGAATGGCTAAAAAGGAAGAAGATTAGTATTTTGGAATGATCAAGTCAGTTTCTAGACCTTAATCCACTTTCTGTAGTTAGACCTGAAAAGAACTGTGCAATCATGACAACCAAGTCATTTATTAACTGAAACATAATTGTAGTGAGAAATGGCCCACAATTCATCCTCAGCATGGGGCACGTTTTATAAGAAGAACCATTTGGTGGAGGTGATTACTGCTAAAGTAGGAGCTACAAGTTACTAAATGCAAGGGTCCACTTATTTTTTTCAGCCCTATTAATGACTATTTAATGTTTTAGATAGTGTGTGATTAATTTTGTCAGATTGTGCTTACCTGTAATTTTTTACTTGTTTGCTAAAATTTTAAAATGTATTTTTATATGTGCATTGTTCCTTAATTTGCATAACGGCAGCACCATTTCTGCAAAACGTATGTTCCGGATGTGCCCCCAATTCCTTTGTCTTTACAATGTAATTGTGACTTCGAAATATATCAATCCGAAATGTATTTGTAATCAATGCAGAAATCTTGTCAATTACAAACGGTTTACAAACTTATTTTCACAACCTTAGCAGAAAGGTCTTCTATTTCCAGGGTTACCTACATAAACTGTAATAGTGGATGATTGACAGTTAAATTACACATTTTAAGCCAAAATAGAAATACTGGAAAAATAGCAGAGAGTTGGACAATTTTTCAAACTCCACTGTTTTGATCCAAAAGTCTGTTGCCTTAATGCTTGGCTTGATAAATAACAATAAATAATATTAAATGGCATGAGAGCATTAGTTACATTAAATACTTTTATATTTTAATTATCATGAAAGATTTTTTTTTTACATGCAACATCATATTATTTAGCAAAACTGCAATCATTAAAACTATTCTTGTTTTAGCTGCACTAGTTTCAGATATAGAGTAATTAAAACATTAATTGTAATTGATAGATGTTCTAGGCTTAATCTCATTTAATTTTATTAATTGGCTTTTTATGAGTAATTTGTCTTTTAGCTTTAAATAATTCAAATTTACTTTCTACAACATTTTCCTCCTACTCTTAATATTGATATCTCTTCACCATACATTTGTTCCCATCTTTGTTGTTACTACCTTTTACTTGTCAGCTGCTACTTTCTAAAATGTCTGTCACTACGGTTAATGAGTAATGACGGTTTACTGACTGCAGTATTTCAAGCAGTAAATGAGATACCAATTGTTGCTACTAAATGCCTGTCACTAACAGCTCCCATGAGTGAAGATAGTTGCGATAGTGTAGGAAGAAACCCCTTTTAATTACAACAACTTACCCAGAATACTTGATGCAAGACGTAAATGGTGACAACAGGCCACAGCTTTATTTAAAACAATACCATTATTAACATAACACATTAACATGACTTGCATTAACCTCAAGTTCCATTACCAGATCCTTGCCAACCATTTAACATAACCTGGCCGCTTGCCTGCCCCCTCGTCCATACACCACAATTGGCCTTCCAACTGGCCTTCCAATACCATCCATGCTAACCACTGGCTTTGGCTCAGTGGGAACGTCCTTCATCATAACTTAATCCCGAGGCTAGGAGAGGGATCAGCCCTGAACCATTTCCACTGGACCACTGGTTTAACCCTGACTGATTAAATGTATACATTTGTAAACATTTATTACATACATTTTAAAGCTTTTCTTGCTATATTTGGATTTTATATTTAAAAGTATTTGCTTGCTGGTTTTAAAACAATATTGTCAAGTGTTGCATGTCTTTTAAAATGTGGTATTAAACAAAGGGTTTTACTAGGTTTTGGGAGGGGTTGAATTTAGTATAAGGGAAAGGTTTTTTTTTTTTTTAGAAATTGTGGAGTTTAAATGTTTATTTACAAACTACTCCTATGACTTCTCAAAAGTTGTTACACAGTGTGCATCACTCAATGTTATACCAGCTTCCCGAGTGAGAGGTTATTAGTGGGCAGATTGGAAGTGGTCTCTTCCACTTCTTATACAGCTCCATAGTAGAGAAACGTGGACAACACAGAGTTTTACACTTTCTATAACTGTTCCTGCAGCTCTGCTATCAAGCATAGGAGGCTGACTGAACTACAGGGGGCACTGACCAAGTATCATGTATTCATCCGCTTATAAAAATATGGTTAATGACATTTACTGTCCACACAGGAAAAGTTGTGCCGAGCAGCAACCTAATCCACAGAAGGGTTAATGCTGAGCAGCAATTATGCAAATGAAACCCGGTAACTGACTTTAGGGTCAAAGGCCGGTTACAGCCTATCAGAACTAAAGGAGGGGTATTTAGGCCCAGTTCTCATCCTGCTCAGTGCCCTGTTGTGGTTGTCCGAGAGCGTGTTCCTGTTTATAGTTTTCTACCTGTTTTTTTACTTTGGCTTTGTTTATTGACTTCTCTATATTCTGGTATCCTGGCTCCTGGCTTTCCTCATCGCTGCATCCCTTTCTGTGTTCCCTGACCTCTGCTAGTATTTTGACTATTCTATTCAGTATTTTGACTATTCTATGTACGTTAAATCCAGCCATTCTAAGGACCGGTAATACGTTACTTATTTGTCATCCGTGCTATACAGTTCTACGTGCTGGATCAAACAGTAATCCTGACACCAAGGCTCCTGGTACTTATTCCCCCACATCAACCCACCTTAGCTCCAATATGCACATTTTAAGTGCTGAAAACAGGCACCACTAGTGGACAAGTGCCTGTAGGGAAATCTGGCCCCGAACTATATGGCATTACAATCACTAATGCACAATTTAAAGTATATTGATGGTATATTTTAAGCTCTATAACCACTACAGTCACCATTGTAAGTGTACAGACTGTTTTAGAATGGTTTGATTTCTAACCTGCATCCACAGGGCACTGCTCCCTACCATAATTACTAACAATGGAAAACCTAAAGCTTCTAAGCAGATTATTCCATTAGCTTTCCTGAGCGAAGCCATACAGTGCAGGTGACATCGTTTGGCCAGCCTATTTCCAGATTTGTCTTTATCATACCTGCAAATCTATATTTTTTGACAGCTAATCAACTAACACAATGTGTATATTATTTGTCACATAAAATGAAACCAAACTAAGCCATGTTTTGCACATAGTGATTTTTACAAAAGATCTAAACAGGCAACACCAATAGAGGATTCACATATTAGCAGAATACACACACTTCTTAAAATGCATATATTATTTAAATTAACCCTAATGCAAGTTGGAGATAAATGCAGATAAAGGTTATATAAACTTATAAACCATGGAATGGCTCTATTTATAAGTCAGCATTTAAATGACTTTGCTGACTGACAGGGCAGTATTTAGCTGTCTTATACAGTATAAGATGCTCTTAAAGTATCCAAGCTGGTGGTCTAATTGCTGTTCGTGTCATTTCATCCATCCTATTACCATTAATAACCTCAATCAGGCTGAAATATAAGCTTAAAATAGATGAAATGGAACCAATTTTCCTAAAACTGGATTTTTAAATTGTTTGACATTATGAATGGAAAAAAGAACATGCACTAATAATTAAAGGACTTTCAGAGTGTTTTGCAAACTACATCACCCCTGGTTATACATTCTAATAATGTTTTTGGGCAGCTATTTATTTTCTAATATGACATTCACTAGTAATGCTAACACAATAAGTCAGGTTACTCTGACATCAGTCCATTCATAGGGGTTTATTTATTAAATGTTGAGTTGTGGTGAATTACAAAATAGAACATCTACAAAATAGAAATTTACAATATTTTATAAAGGAACATAATAGCAATAGAAATACAAGTATGTATTCCTAAAGCTATAGTGACATGCTCAATGTTTAGATATCTGGCCACAACCTGAATGAAGGAAAAAAAAAAGTTTACTTACCTTTTCTTCCATGGTACACTGCACTGCCAGTGGTCACTCGCCTCCTTGGCTGACATCATTTATCTTGATGATCACATCCAATCCAATGATTTCCTCTAGGATAGCATTGGAATACTTGTGCGCATGTATGGCAAAGTGCTGTCAGTGTGGCAGCAACTAGAGGCATTTAAACCTTGCACTGTAAATATTGTTGTTCATTCAGAATGACAATGTTTTACACTACAGGGTTAAAACTTGAGGGACATGCCACCCAGACCACTTGATTGAGATGAAATGTTTTGGATGTCTATAGTGTTCTTCTAACTGTGATTACAATTACGGTCTTGACCACTTTTGCTTACAGAGCAAATAGTTCCATGTATATAATTTGTAGAGTCCACATGCTGACTTGGAATTTAAAAAGTTAATTACAAAGGTTTCTAACATTTTCTTTCCATTATTTACTGATTTTATCTTTCGGACGTAAATTTTATATATTGGCATACATTTTATGATCCTAATATGTTTATAAGTATATGAAGATCTTCCATCTACCTGGGAAAATATACAGGTGTAATCAAAATTATTCTAACTCTATTGAAAATCAGGATTATTGTCAAAACTTACAGACTTTCAGCTGTTTGCAATGAACAAATCAAACAAAAGCAATTGGAATAGCTCAACACAAGGAATGCTTCAATTCACCAAATTGAACTGAAAAGGCAACTTAAATTGACTTCTCCAGTCTCAAAATGACTCAACCCCTTAAAGGCAAGCATTCTTAGTATTTAGTAGAGCACCCTTTTGCTGTCAAGACCTTCTGCAAATAAAATGCATAGCCAGCTTCTGGCAGCATTCCTGAGGAATCTTAGCCCATTGCACACAAGCAATGGCCTCCAGTTCAGTAATATTCTTGGGTTTGTGTGCTGAAACTGCATTCTAAAAGTCACATCAGAGATTTTCTATGGGGTTCAAGTCAGGTGACTGATGGCCACTGCAGAATTTTCCAGAATGAGGTATGCTTGGAATCATTGTCTTGTTGGAAGGTCCAATGACACCCCAGCTTCCTCACAGACACAAGTCATTTTTCTTCTAGGATTTCCTGATACTTCAATGAATCCATCTTGTCTTAGATACGCTACAAATATCCAGTGCCAGAGGATTCAAAGCAGCCCCAGAGCATCACTGAACCACCACTGTGCTTAACTGTAGGCAAAGTGTTCTCTTCAGAGTATGTTTCATTCTTCTTCTTCCAGACATACCACTGATCCATCGGGCCAAAAAGTACCAGTTTTGTTTCAGCGCTCCACAAAACAGAATCCCAAAACATTTTTAGCTTATTTATATGATTTTGAGCACATTGGAGTTGACTTTTCATGTGCTTTTTGGTCAGTTGTGGTGTACTGCTTGAAGTTCTGGCATGGAAAACTGCTTTGTTTAGTACGCACCTTACTGTGCTCACTAAAACCTCGGTGACTGTTGCCACCAAGTCTTGCTGCAGGTCTTTTGCAGGGGTTTTTCTCAACCTGCCTGTGATGGTCTGAGTAGCTTGCATTCCCTTAGTCCATAAAATAATAACGCCAATAATCCAAAGGTTCCAATATCGCTGGTGTCGCATAATAACCCACACATGAGCCAAAGCTTAATGCTGGGACAAGACTGGTTTAATGGGAAAACAGGCATTCAATTTATACAGTACATAACTCCTCCTCTGAGCCAGCGAGATAATTGAGTTTTGAGGACAAACTAAACTCAATTATCTGCTGGTCAGAAAAAGTTTAATTTTTCAAGATTTTCAGAAATACCCCAAAACTACATAAAAACCCCACAAATGTCATATCCCTGGATAGCTGATCTCTGTAGGAGAAACATATCAAAATTTCAGCCATATCCGTTCAGTAGTTTCTGAACAGCACCGTGGAGAAAGTTGACCGGTCTGCCACGAGTGTGAATCCGAGAAACAGTTCCACAGGTTTTGTAGCAAGAGCCGGACTCAGTTTGTGGAGATTCATACGAAAACTGCAATAGGTAAATTAGAGATGGTTTGTGCAGAATGCTCCTTGCGTTTGTCTGTTTCAAACTCCTGAATGCCGTTCGCCTAAAGTGCTGGGAAATAGAACGTAGGGGAGTTCTACCTAGACCGGGGTTTGTGCGAGTGTGTTTCCAAAAACAGTTCCAGGCACTCGATGACCAAGTCCCGCTGGTCGCGTTCATGAGACAAGACAGCTGCCAAACAGTGAAGGGGTATTCCTTCCCACTGCCTTCTCAGAAATCTGGTTGCAGCCATTGATAGCTTTCTTTTTCCGGTAGTGTAACCACTGTTCCTTCAACTTTGAACTTGCAAACTATGGTTCCAACGGTGTCTCTCAGAACATTCAGTGCCTTCACTATCTTTTTGTATCCTGTTTATTGTTTTGTTTTTTTTGTGAAAGTTTTTATTGAGATTCTGCACAATTACAATAAATTGTCGAAAAAGAAAGGTCCAAGGTACCAGACAATGAATCAATGTATGACAATACAATGGGTAGCATTAAAATTGCATCTCTTTACAGTGTTACAGCAGGGGGGGGTGGTACTTGGTGGGCCAGGTATTGGAAGGCAGAGCCTAGTTGGGTCAATGTCTTATTAGTTATATTAAGCTGTTTTTGAGGTAGTCATACCAGGGTTGCCAAACGGTTTTGTGATGGAGAAATGTACCTGCAAGGGAGTGGCAAGTTTCCTCTAAGCCTCTTGTCGCTTCGACTTTTTGTATCCATTCGCGAATCGAAGGAGCGTTGGGGTGTTTCCACAGAGCTGGTATGAGTTGGTTCGCTGTAGATATTAAGGGAATTAGGAGGTCTGTTGTCATTTTAGGTGTGTTTCGGGGGGGAATTAGAAAGATAAAGAGTTCAGGGGTAAATGGGATATGGGTGTTCAGGACCGATTGTAGTATTCCATGAATGTGTTTCCAGTAACGATTGATTACTGAGCAACTCCACCAGATATGTGCTGTGTTGCCTTCGGGTGCTTGGCATCTCCAGCAGTGGTTCGAGTGGGAGGGAAAGAGGGATTTTAGCTTTGTCGGGGTATAATGCCATCTCACTATTCTTTTATAGTTACTCTCTTGGATTGTGTTGTTCCGAGCTGATCTGTGGATTTGTTTAAAGATAGTACGCCATGTTTCAGGTGTGAGTGAAATATTTAGTTCTTTTTCCCATGACGAGGTGAACACTGGTGGGTGGTGGGGTTGTGTCTTTGCAATTGTTGTGTACATCACTGAGATGAGTTTTTTCTTTAAGGTGTGGTTTTTGCATATTTGTTCAAATTGTGTATGGGTGCGGAATGGTTTGTGGGCTAACGGACCTGCGTGTACAAAGTGAGTGAGCTGTCGATATTGGAAAAGTTGTATTGCGTTTTGTCTATCTGTGATGGCATGCATGGGTTTGATTTGGTGACTCGTGTCGTCAATGATGGCTTCTAGTGGTAGATAGACTGAGTTATGGTAATGTTTGAATGCCTTACCATCCTCTCCCGGTTGGAATAAAGGATTGTGGGTGAGTTTATAAAGTGGTGAGGGGTATGGGGATATCGATTGATGTGTTCTCATTTTCGCCCACATACGTAGGGTTGGTGAGATGGTAGGATGGGGGGAGTGTAGTAAGAGCGACTGACCGGATTTGTGCCATGGTATTGTGTAGATGGGTGCTCTGAGGAAGGTATCCTATATATTTATCCATTGTGTATCGGAATGTGGGCATGTCCAGTCATATAATCTAGTTAGGAGGATAGCTTGGTGATATCTCTCTATGTCGGGGAGGCCCAGGCCTCCTTCTTCTTTTGATCTCATAAGGAGTGAGTATGCGAGCCGTGGGTTTTTGTGCGCCCAAATGTATGTTGTAAGTGTTTTTCGAACCTGCGCAAACCATGACTTCGGCAGCATGATTGGCAGTACCTGCAGGACATATAGTATTCTCGGTAGAACATTCATTTTTAGAATGTTCAGCCTGCAGAACCAACCAAATTGAGGTTTGTTCCAGGCATTGAGATCCGAGTTTATGCCTTTCATCAAGTCCGGGAAGTTGCTCCCGAATAGGTGGGATGCCTCTTTGGTTAGGTGAATTCCTAGGTATTTTATACTGCGGGGAGCCCAGATAAATGGGTGGTCTCGTTGTAGGGAGGCCTTAACGTGTAGTGGCAGTATCTC
>OW240914.1:74233338-74399720 GCA_933207985.1 Pelobates cultripes | reverse complement strand
ACACCTATATTTTTATATATATATATATATATATATATATATATATATATATATATATACTTTTTTTTTTTCTCTCCCCTACTTGTCCCTTCCGTTTTGTTGTGTCAGGGTGAGTTGTCCCCTTCTCCCTATTCTTATATATTTAGTGTCGGATTTTGGTCTGGGTTTGCTATTCCTTTGGATTGGTTTGGCCTGGGTCAGTCATTTCTACAAGCCTTCCTACCTCAGCGGAGAGTATGTAATTTTCCCCTAGTGTGGGGGGGTGATAGGTTCACCTATAATCTTGTTGGGTCGTGGTTGTAAGTCACCCTTAGCATTATTACATTTCGTCACTGTCATATTTACAGTTTGGTACATGCACATACAATCATACGACCTGAGGTTGGCTTGTGCTTTCGTATAAGCATAAGGGCTGAGTCCAGGTTAAGAATATGGCATTATCGGAGTTCCAATCCAAATAGATATTCCGGTCTGGGTAGATAGTCCAACGTCCGTGAGTAGACTGTGGTCCTGAAGAGAGGGGTATTCTGGAAGTACGTCTGGCAACTATTGGGTACGATCCTCTAGTGTTCTATGGTGTTGTTCTGTCCTCCTGCCCCCTGCGGTATATGTCCAGCGTGGGCCAACCTCTGCCTCTTTGCCGGGGATCTCCATCGTGGTCTTTGCTGCGCTGATGGTGCGGTGAGTGCTGGATCCAGTGCGTACCAATCCAAGATGTTCGTTTCTGTTAGATTCAGTGCTTTAGTGAAGGGGGTGATGTCTTGATGCGTGGAGATCGTGAACGTGGTTCCGCGGGTGTTGACGATGAGGGCAAAAGGATAGCCCCATCTGTATCTCAGATTGCGCATGCGGAGCTGGTCTGTTATGGGCCGAAGGGCCCTCCTTGCTTGCAGGGTGTGCCAGGAGAGATCCTGGTATATCTGTATCTCATGTCCCTGAAACCGCATGGGGGCTGAGGTATCTCTGAGGTGTTTCAGTACATCTTCCTTTAGAGCATAATAATGAACACGGCATATAATATCTCTTGGTGTATCGCCTGTGGCCGATTTGCGTCTCAGAGAACGATGTGCCGTATCCAGGATCACTGGGGCGTCTGGTTTATGGTTGAGTATTAGGGTAAATAAGGTAGTCAGGATGGTATAGAGATTTTCCCCATCTTGTTCGGGCATTCCCCTTACCCGTAGGTTATTCCTTCTACCCCTGTTATCTAAGTCGTCTAGAGAGCGCTGTAGCATGGATAGGTGCCTCTCTTGGGCTTGGACTTTAGCTGAGAGGGAGTGCATTAGGGATTGGTGGGACCCCCTTTCATCTTCTAGGTCCTGCACTCTGCGGCCTACCTAGTTTATTTCTGAGCTGAGACCCTCCATTTTGTGCTGGAAGGTGGCTTCTAGCTTCCCCAGCATCAGTGCTAGGTCGGCTCTGGATGGTAGGTTCCGTAGTATGTCTTTAATATCGGCCTCCATCAAAGTGTTTGAGGCCTCCGACCCCGCGGGGCTCGGTGGGTCTGTGTCAGTGTTTACTGCCGCTGGCGCCATATTGCTTTCGCCGATCTCCGACACGCGGTCAGAGTATTCCCTGAATAAACGGGTGACAGTGCCCGTTTTTCCTGCGGGGGTCTTCCCTGCCTGTTGGAATGCCGGTAGAGCCTTTTTGTGGTTCCCCATTGTGGTGCAGTACCTCCGTTTTTCGCGTTTTTTCACCGTGTAGCTCAGGAGCTAAATCAATGTGCTGCCATGTAGCTCGGCTGTCGGCCACGCCCCCTCCTGTTTATTGTTTGTGAAGGGCAATACTCTCTTCTTTTAACTTTGTGGGCCATTCTTTTGACTTATTTTTTAACATGCATTCAAACAGTTGGATTTGGGGAAAAACACTTAAATCATTTGTTGTGTTGAGTTATATCAATTGCTTTTGTTTGATTTCAGCAAACTGAAAGTCTGTACATTTTGACAATTAACCTGATTTTCAATGGGGGTTAAATGATTTTAATTACAACTGTAGCTGAGGTGGAAACTTTATCTGTTTTTTTTATTTTTTTAACCTAAGTTTTGCAACTTAGTTACATCCATTACAACTTTCAGTTTACAGAATAAATTCCTTAGTAAAAGGGTTATTTTATTATTCACTTATCTTGGATCTTGGAAATATAGTCTAGTTTGGCAAGATGTGCAGTAGACTATTGTTCAGACACTGAAGAAAGAAGTCTAAAAGGTAATGTGGAAAGAGAGAAGATATTATGATAAAGCTATTCAAGTACTTTTAGAAGTAAAGTAAAAGTAGCTGTGTCAGATTTTTCTGCCACAACTAAAAGTAAAATGATTCCATAGAATTCTATTAAATCATATAGTGTAATTACATATAATATAGCCGTATATTTTGGAAATGGATTGACAAATAGTATGAAATGAGTAATTTAACTTGTATAAAAATTGTCAAATATGTTTTAAAAGAAAATAACATTGCTTTGCAGCTGGTGTTTATCTGCTTACGTGCTCAAATAAATCCGCAGAGCCAGTGCTGTTCTGTTCCAGATCATCTGCTTGGTTTACAGCTCTCTGTCTGAGCTAAGTCCTGGTGGTGCAATATTATCGGAACACTATAGGGTCAGGAAGACAAACATGTATTCCTGACCCTATAGTGTTAAAACCACCATCTTGCCCCCCTGGGCCCATCCTGCCTCCCTAAATATAGCAAAATCTTACTTGTATTCAAGCCTGAATCTGTACTCTGCATGCTGTTTGCCTCAGAATAGCAAGCTGTCTGCTGACATCAGAAGTGGTGGCCTGATCCAATCACAGTGCTTCCCTATAGTATTGGCTGAGACTGACAAGGAGGCAGATCAGTGGCAGAGCCAGTACAAGTCAAACACAGCCCTGGCCAATCAGCATCCCCTCATAGAGATGAATTGAATCAATGAATCTCTATGAGGAAAGTTCAGTGTCTACATGCAGAGGGAGGAAACACTGAATGTGTTGATGCATTTTAGGCAGCAATGACCCAGGAAGAATCTCTAGCAGTCATCTAAGGAGCGGCTAGTGAAGTTAACACTAGGCTTTAATGTAAACACTGCATTTTCTCTGAAAAAAGACAGGTCTTACAGGAAAAAGACTGAAGGTAATGATTCCACTCACCAGAACAAATTCAACAACCTGTAGATGTTTTGGTGACTATAGTGCCCCTTTAAGCTCATTGACTGACATCAATTCTAGTTCAGATTTAGTGGAGATGGGTAGTGGTGCCCAGCAAGCCCAAGGTAAGCAGCCAAACCATTCTAAAATGTTTTGACTGCTTACAATCGAGGGCACCAAGCAAGCTGTAGTAGGTATGGTGCTTGGAGTGTTCCTCTAAGTATCATTTTACTTTCTTTACAGGGAGTGCAGAATTATTAGGCAAATGAGTATTTTGACCACATCATCCTCTTTATGCATGTTGTCTTACTCCAAGCTGTATAGGCTCGAAAGCCTACTACCAATTAAGCATATTAGCTGATGTGCATCTCTGTAATGAGAAGGGCTGTGGTCTAATGACATCAACACCCTATATCAGGTGTGCATAATTATTAGGCAACTTCCTTTCCTTTGGCAAAATGGGTCAAAGGAAGGACTTGACAGGCTCAGAAAAGTCAAAAATAGTGAGATATCTTGCAGAGGGATGCAGCACTCTTAAAATTGCAAAACTTCTGAAGCGTGATCATCGAACAATCAAGCGTTTCATTCAAAATAGTCAACAGGGTCTCAAGAAGCGTGTGGAAAAACCAAGGCGCAAAATAACTGCCCATGATCTGAGAAAAGTCAAGCGTGCAGCTGCCACGATGCCACTTGCCACCAGTTTGGCCATATTTCAGAGCTGCAACATTACTGGAGTGCCCAAAAGCACAAGTTGTGCAATACTCAGAGACATGGCCAAGGTAAGAAAGCCTGAAAGACGACCACCACTGAACAAGACACACAAGCTGAAGCGTCAAGACTGGGCCAAGAAATATCTCAAGACTGATTTTTCTAAGGTTTATGGACTGATGAAATGAGAGTGAGTCTTGATGGGCCAGATGGATGGGCCCGTGGCTGGATTGGTAAAGGGCAGAGAGCTCCAGTCCGACTCAGACGCCAGCAAGGTGGAGGTGGAGTACTGGTTTGGGCTGGTATCATCAAAGATGAGCTTGTGGGGCCTTTTCGGGTTGAGGATCGAGTCAAGCTCAACTCCCAGTCTACTGCCAGTTCCTGGAAGACACCTTCTTCAAGCAGTGGTACAGGAAGAAGTCTGCATCCTTCAAGAAAAACATGATTTTCATGCAGGACAATGCTCCATCACACGCGTCCAAGTACTCCACAGTGTGGCTGGCAAGAAAGGGTAAAAAAGAAGAAAATCTAATGACATGGCCTCCTTGTTCACCTGATCTGAACCCCATTGAGAACCTGTGGTCCATCATCAAATGTGAGATTTACAAGGAGGAAAAACAGTACACCTCTCTGAACAGTGTCTGGGAGGCTGTGGTTGCTGCTGCACGCAATGTTGATGGTGAACAGATCAAAACACTGACAGAATCCATGGATGGCAGGCTTTTGAGTGTCCTTGCAAAGAAAGGTGGCTATATTGGTCACTGATTTGTTTTTGTTTTGTTTTGAATGTCAGAAATGTATATTTGTGAATGTTGAGATGTTATATTGGTTTCACTGGTAATAATAAATAATTGAAATAGGTATATATTTGTTTTTTGTTAAGTTGCCTAATAATTATGCACAGTAATAGTCACCTGCACACACAGATATCCCCCTAACATAGCTATAACTAAAAACAAACTAAAAACTACTTCCAAAAATATTCAGCTTTGATATTAACCCCTTAAGGACGAGTGACGGACGAGGTCCGTCACTCAGGGGAAACCCTTAACGACGAGTGACGGACCTCGTCCGTCACGGGGTAAAATTAACCCTGGATCGCCGCTATCGCGGCGATCGCGGGGTTAATGGTGCTCCGGTATGCCTCTGCATTAGAGGCATACCGGGAGCACCCGGTCAGGCTGCCCAGCACATGTGCTCGCTCTGACCACAAGTCGGAGCGAGCACATGTGCTCTGTATACTCACCTACCGGCTCCCTGCACTTCCGGGTTCTGTGTGAAGTGCAGGGAGCCGGATCAGTGCTGATCCTGCCCCCTGCTGGAAAAAAAAATAAAGTTTATTTAAAGTCCCCCCCCCCTTTACCCATTTTAATAAAAAATTAACCCCTTCCCTGCCAATTGATCACTGACTACAGTTATCAATTGGCAGGGATTACATTTTACTATGATCTGATTTTTTTATTTTTTTAACCCCTGAGGGTTAATTCTTTTTTTTTTAACCCTCAGGGGTTAAATTTATTTAATTAATTAAAATATTTTAAAATTATATATTTAGCTAGCTGGGGTGGGTGGAAGTTAGTGGGGAATTGGGGGATTTGGCGTTAGGCTAACTAGGGGTTAACGTTAAAAAAAGTTTTAAAATAACCTTTAAAAAGTAAAAAATTAAGCTTAAAAAATGTTTTAATAACATTTAAGTAAAAAAAAAAAAAAAACCTTTACCTAGTCCAAATAAAAATTAACCCCTTCCCTGCCAGTCGATCACTGCCTACAGCGATCAAATAGAGATCACAGTATTATACTGTGATCTAATTTTTTTTAACCCCTGAAGATTAACTTTTTATTTATTTTTTAACCCTCAGGGGTTCAATTTATTTAATTAATTAATTAAAATATTTTATAACTATGTATTTTGCTAGCTGGGGTGGGTGGGAGTTATGGGAAAATGGGGAATTTACTGTTAGTGCTGCGTACTGCTAGTTAGGGGTTAACAGTAAAAAAAATAGCTTAGAAAAATGTTAAATCTGTAAAAAAAGTTTTAAGAAAGTTTAGGAAAGTTTAAAAAAAATTTATAAGCAAAACAAAAGTTTAAAAACTAGTTTTTAAAAGTAAAAAGTTATAAAAAGTAAAAAAATACATTTTAAAAACGCTCATTACCACTACACCTGGAGCAAACTAGAGAAAAAATTATCCCACGCCAAGGTTCAAAATATGCCTTTTGAATTACCCAGGGTGTATTCTTTAATAAATAGTATGTGTTTGTGGGGAAGTTTCAATAACCAACCAGCTAAACTACTCCAAATTGGAACATGGACACAGCGTAAAACTTCAAAGTTAGAAAAAAACTGAATGGCTGCGTTTCAAATGCGCCCCTTCAACATCCACATATACCTGGCAAAGGTACATACAGGGGTATTGCTGTACTCAGCCAACATAGCTGAGCAACATATGAAGTATTATACAGTCATAGCACACATAAGGTTTGCAAAATATGCTGCGCAAACTCACTTTGTATGTCAAAAAGGCAGAAAAATGCTTATTACCACTACACTTGGTACAAGCTAGCGGAAAAATGATCCCACGCTAAGGTTCAAAATATGCCTTTTGAAATACCCTGGGATATCTTCTTTAAGAAATGGTATGGCTTTATGGGGTATTTGGATTATATAGCCTGGTAAAATACTCTAAAATGGGACATAGGCACAGCATAAAAATTCAAAGTTTGAAAAAAACTGGAATGGCTGTGTCCCAAATGTGCCCCTCCGATGTCCACACATACCTGGCAAAAGGTACATACGGGGGTATTGCTGTACTCAGCCGACATAGCTGAGCAACATATGAAGTATTATACAGTCATAGTACACATAAGGTTTGCAAAATATGCTGCGCAAACTCACTTTGTATGTCAAAAAAGCAGAAAAAATGCTTATTACCACTACACCTGGTACAAGCTAGCGGAAGAAAAATGATCCCACGTAAGGTTCAAAATATACTTTTGAAACACCACAGGGGTGTCTACTTTAAGAAATGGTAGTACTTTGTGGGGTAGTTTGAGTTAAAACCTGCTGAAGATGCTTGGAAATTGCACATAGGCCCAGCGTCAAATTTCAAAGGATTTGGTAAAATGGATAGGCGGTCTCCTATAGCAACTTTTTCTTAGCTTCATGAAATAGTGCCAAAGACATTCATTGGGGGTGTCTTTTTACTCAGAAGACTTAGCTGAGCATAATTTGGGAGGTTTGAACTTAGTAGCACATATGAAATATACAAAATGCCCAGCAAAAATGCAATCCGTATGTAAAAAATGCACAAAATTATTTTTTACCACATACTTTGGCATATATTGGTGAAAAAAATGGGGGTATGTTAAGGCACAATATGCACCTTATGAGATACCCTGGAGTATCTACTTTTACAAATGGTAGGCCTTTGTGGGGTTTTTTTGAACAGTCAAACTGTTATAATACCCCAAATGGAAGCTAAGGCTCATTAAATCCATCTCTCAAAATTCTACTGTGAATACTGTAAAGGACAGGTCTCCTATATGGCACTGTAGCTTCACGAAATAGTGCCAAGGACATTCATATGGGGTGTCATTTTACTCAGAAGACTTAGCTGAGCATAATTTGGGGGGTTTGAACTTAGTGGCACATATGAAATATACAAAACGCCCAGCAAAAATGCAATCCGTATGTAAAAAATGCACAAAATTATTTTTTACCATATACTTTGGCATATATTGGTGAAAAAATTGGGGCATGTTAAGGCACAATATGCGCCTTATGAGATACCCTGGAGTGTCAACTTTTACAAATGGTAGGACTTTGTGGGGGGTTTTTGAACAGTCAAACTGTTATAATACCCCAAATGGAAGCTAAGGCTCATTAAATCCATCTCTCAAAATTCTACTGTGAATACTGTAAAGGACAGGTATCCTGTATGGCACTGTAACTTCACGAAATAGTGCAAAAGACATACAATGGGAGTGTCATTTTACTCAGCAGATGTAACTGAACACAAAATAAAACTTTGTACAGGAATAGCACACACCAACTTTACAAAATATACACTAGAATTTCTTTGTTATAAGTTTGTGTGCCAAAAACCAAAAAAACAAAATTTTACTCCAATATTTAGCAGAGATTGGCGGTGAAATGGCTACGTAGAAAGTGTCAAAACAACCTTAGGTAAATAGCCCGTGATGTCTACTTTATATAAATATATACTTTTGTGTAGCAATTTTGTTTTCTTTTATGGCTATTAGGCTTACAAGACAAACATACCAAATTCTAAAATCGCTCCACATTAAAAGTCTATTTTACTCCTTGTGCTTTGTAACCTGTAACTACCAAAAAAAACTTAAAATCCCAGACACATTGTATATTCTGTAAATCAGAACAACTAAATTAATTTATTTTTAATTACTTTTCTTAACCTGCACTAATTATGCACACATTATTATTGCAAAAACTGTAAAAAAAAACACAACATTTTCATTTTTTTTACATTTGTCTGTATTTTTTTTATAATAAATAAGCATTTATATATATGTGTGTTACATCAAATTAAAGCCCTTTCTGTCCTTTAAAAAACGATGTATAATATGTGTTGGTGCAACAAATAAGTAAAATGCAAATTGCAGTTGAACGCAAACAGCAAAAAATGAAAAAAATGCCGTTGTCATTAAGTGAAAGACAAGCTTTTGAAGCTCTGTCCTTAAGGGGTTAATGAGTTTTTTGGGTTCATTGAGAACATGGTTGTTGTTCAATAATAAAATTAATCCTCAAAAATACAACTTGCCTAATAATTCTGCACTCCCTGTATAACAATTGGAAAATAAATTTTCCATGGTTTTTGCCGTACAAATTTGTTCAGAAATCTTTTATACTGCATATATAGGACTTTACTGCATGGTGGAAAAATTCGCTTTGGGTGTACCGTTTTTTCAAAAATTTTAATTTAGTTTGAGACCTCTGACACTGATTTGAAAGTTTGGCTCATCTGAGTATCACCTGTAAAAAATATTTAGAAAATTTGTGTAGACATAAAAAGATGTGAAAATTGGCCAGTTAGCGTACTGCAAAAAACATACATATTATATATTTTTAACGGCGAATATTGTGTGTAGCAGCATGTGGCTGCACAAGAGTCACACCTTTGATGTAAGGGAACAATTTGTATTACCTATTTTTATGTAAACAAATTGTTGATTTAATGAATACTGAGGTTTCATTCTGAAAAATATGCTTTGTGTGAAGTTGCCTTAATATACCCAAATGTCCAATAAACTAGACCTGGTATACTAGTGCAAGTAAATGTCTGCACTATAAATGTTTTTTTTTTTTTTTTAGTTTTCCAACTTTGGAGCTTTGACCGCATTATTAAAAGTTAAAATACCGCACTATTCTAATATAAGTTTATCTTTTATCCTCTTCAGTTGCACCGTGTGTAACTTATTAGAGCTCTAACTTTTATCAAATTATTACTATTTAGGTCGAAACGACTCGGTTTGGGTTTTCAGCCCATCACTGGGCACCAATTAAGAAAATGAGTATATACTATTTGTCTCAATTGTGCCCAGTAGTAGACTGAGTGCACCATCTAAACTGGGTAAGCCTATCAAGTGCCATGCGCCAGAGCACCAACAGCATGGCAAAATGGTTTGACCTCTGAAAATAAGATGTCAAACCAAAATAAAGCTTAATGTTCCTTTAATGGATAGACCAGGCTGTGGTTATACACTTTTTTTATTGTTATAATGTAGCCAAAATGGAACTGAAAAAAATAAATTCAGACAACAACAAAATGCTTTTAATATTACTTAGTCTTTTCCAAGGAAAAAGTAAACAGCATGCTATAATTTTCCAGTGCACTTTTCTTTGCAGTTTCTTAAAGTATTGTCTATATAATTTCAAAGCTAAATAATCTTGACTGCTCAAAAGTGTTTTCATTTCTGTTTCTCTAACATGTGGGGAAACAGCATCAGAGACATAAAATGCTCCATCATTTAGAGCTCCAGGCATGGCTCCACAGATGGCTAACTCAGCTTCCTATTAGTTGTGAATGATGATGTGATATTAGTAACCCCCATGGACAGTAGGAACTTTTAGATCACTGACTGTTTTTATAACCAGACAGAACCAAGGGAAATCAAATGTTTGTATTTCCATTTATTTTACCTTACAGTTCAGCTCTTTCTTGGGGGGAATTAAGGATGCAGTACAATTTTGTCCTTGGGCAAAAGAGTCTATGGTACTTTCCTGAAACCTCTGTGCCTGTTGCCACCAAGTCTTGCTGCAGGTCTTTTGCAGTCTTTTGTTATGACCTTAAATCTGCACTGTCACTTTGCAGATTTTGTTTTTAAATTAATTATTTTGTGTCCCTCTATTTCCCCTTGTTTTTATTATTATTTTTTTTATTTCAACTTACAAGGTTATTCACTAAACACAGAAAACACATAATGGACAAAATCCAGAAAAAACAATTGAATTCCAACCGCATTGGCAATTCTAAAACTTAGTTAAGCCAAATGCGGTCAGGATTTGGTTGGTCCAACCAATTCTGTAACATTCATTCAGAGGAATTTGGAAAATCACTAACATCCACATCCAGACCAATTTACAGCAATTGAATCAGAGCAACATTAACAAATTATCATTCACTTGCTTTTTGTGAAAGTAAATTGATAATTTGAAGAGCTATTTGTAAACTGGCAGTGATTGCAGCCACATCTAACAAATGGTTAAAAACCCTCAGCAGAGCAATAGTTAATTATGGGGTTGCAGACCAGCTCTTGCCAACTCCCAGCCACATCATATGATAACAAAACAAAAAATTATTGTACACATCAATATTATTACTATAATAGAGGAAATGTCCCTCCACATGCCCCACCCCATTTCCAAAAAGTGGGAGGGGCTTCTAAAGGGGGCTACTTTAAATAACAAGGGGGGCATATTGTCCCTACCCCTGGAAGGGGCCCTAATATTTATAAAATTGAGGGGGACCAATTGTACCCTCCCCTGTCTCCACCCATGCAGTGGGTGGGGACCCTAATATCTATAGTAAAGAGGTGGACCTATTGTCCCCTTCTCTGGCACCTAACCATGCCGGCGAGAGGGGGCCCTAATTAATTATAAAATAGGAGGGTGGACATGCCCCCTCAAAATAGTAATTTACACAGGTATCTGTCATCCCCAATTCCTTAGTCACACCCTAAAATAATGGTTCTTATCTGCCATCAAATTCTATGTTTCTATGTGGGAGCACTCACAAAAAATGCCATGGTTCCATATATCCAGTACTTAGTGAATCCAGTATTATGTTTAACTGTGGTTTGGTATGCCTTCAGCTTAAATAATATTGAAAAATATGAATTATTTTCACCCATATGAACAACTCCACAAGAGTTTTAAAAAGACCACTTAACCCTTCCCATGTCTGTTTATATGAACTGGGCAACAATTTTTTTAAAACATTTTTTTAATTCTTTATTTTTTGTTGTGCTCAGAATAACATGCAAGCCTGCACTGCCACTACAGCAAGGGTAAGTGCTAAAGAAGCAAGCATAAGAGAACATTGGCATTGTATTTGTGATAACTGCTCAATTTTTAAAATATAAACAAGTAAACTACATCAAGAGCACAAGAGTGTACTGAGATTTTTTTTACGCCAAGAGGCACACTTGTTGATTAATTGAGGAGAGTAAGGAGTTGCTGGCTAGGCCAAAGTATAAAGACATTAGAAAAAACAGCAGGAATAGGTGTATCAATAGGTGTAATACTGGTCCCCCCACATTGAGTATCTAGGGATGGAAAGGTGAGTGACCAGGAGCACATTTCTGTTTTAAACAACAGAAATGTTTGTTTGTTTGTTTTTTTTTTCATTTTAATTTTCAAGTGGCTGTCAAGAGAATGGGTATTTAGAAGCAGACAATGATTTCAAATAGTTTATTCATGATACCAGAATCATTATTTACGGTCTGGATTTTCAGCATATTGCTGGCAGATTTGAGAATTTACTTTGAATAAAGCTTAATGTGTTCTTGGTATGCTACTTGATGTTATCAATTCCTCTTGTCTCTCAAAAGAAATACAAAAAGATACACTAGAGTGAAATTTAGAATGTAATAAATTCCATGCCTGTTCAGTTTGTAACAATGTTACCTTATGAGATTCTTCTCTGATTATTGATTCTTTTCTTGGGTCAGGAGATAAAAAGTGTGTCCTTTAGTTGACAGAAAATTGTGAACTGAACCAAACAAAGCGCATTTAGATTCAGACAAATCATGATTCGTCTGAATTATGGGTGACAGTGATTCGTCCTAATTCCATAACTACAAAATGCCATCTGCACATATTACATAAAAACTAATTGGGCAATGAATAAGCTGTTTAGTTTGTTTTGTGTTTCGGATTTGGCAGCTGGTTAGTGCTTGCTAGCCAGCCACCACATTAAAATGTAAAAAACAAACAAAACAAAAACAAAAAAACAATCCTATGGGGGGGTCAATATGACTTATATTAGAATAAGGGAGGTTGCCTGTGGCATGGCAGGTGGGTCAAAAGTGAAGTTGTAAAGCTGTGTACTCAACAGTAAGCAGCCAGCAGTTGCGTAATATCATTAAAAGCTAGCAATATCCTATTGCATCGGGTGGGGCTGAAATGTTATAATGATCTCTATAAATAAACCACAAAAAACACATTAAAAAAAACATTGGTTTACCTTCTAAACTATGTGGGGGAGTAGGGGGACTATGTCAAATGAAGAAGAGGTGTCACATTCACATTTTCTTGTGACCCCTCAGCATATCCGTTGTACACCTTCCTTCAGAAAGGAGACAGGACAGGTCATTCCAAGAAGATGTGTAACAACAATCCAAAGCCTTCCTCCCCAGTATCTGTCTGTTGTCTCTGGGAAAACATGTGCAACTTTTGCAGTATATCGTACAATTTGTAACTGGTTAAGTAATGAATTTCTTGTGTCAGTATCAGTATTTAAGACCATTCCTGGTCAGTAAAGGATAGTTTCACAGAATCTTCCCAATAGATCTTTAACCCAAATGGGGCACACAGGAACT
Organism: Pelobates cultripes; assembly: GCA_933207985.1. Classification (NCBI taxonomy): domain Eukaryota; kingdom Metazoa; phylum Chordata; class Amphibia; order Anura; family Pelobatidae; genus Pelobates; species Pelobates cultripes. The sequence continues at coordinate 74,386,811 of OW240914.1, read as the reverse complement.
CAAAAGGCTTGTGATTCTGGAAAGGCCTGTACTTGGGTATATAGGCCTGAAATTGGATGAGATGGATAAATGGAAATTAAGTTGTTACCATGTTTTTAATGAAGCTTCTACAAAGGAAATCAGGGATCAGCCCTCCTTCAGTTGCTCACTCCAGTGTTAGCCAAACACTCTGAGTTTTGATGTGATGCAACTCAGTATATGGGTTGTGGCAAACATGCCTATGCCACAAGCTCCTGGAGGAGCTTGCTAACTAGCCTCCTGTCCCAGGATTATGGCCCATATACAATAACCCTGTTTGGGAGTTAAATCTCCCCAGCCGCCATTAGTAGCTTGCCCCGGTTCGGCACTTTCCCTTCATGTAAATGGAACCGAAAGCTGGATAGAGTATACAAAATACAAGGCTTTTTTTCGACATGGGTGAGATGAGCTGCTTGGTAACATTTTAGAAAGGCTGTTAATCCCAGACATCCTGATTGTTTTGGTTTGATAAATTGATCAAATTTAAGAACCGGCCTCTTCCCTTTCCCCACATATCAGATCAAAGCTGAGTTGAGGGAGGAGAAGAACACACAAGGCAAGTAGATTGCAATGGTCTGGAACAAATACAGAAGTCTTGGTAAAAGATCAATTTTAATAGATGTGGCGGACCACCTGGTACCCCGACTGGGTACCTCCGCCAAACACGCTTCCTAACTATTGCCAGAACACCATCAGCACTTTATCCCCTAGCCGCCGCAGCTTGTCTGGGGTCTTGCAGATGATTCCCACCCTGGACCAAGGTCCTGGATCCAGCTTCTAGAGGTCAAAGCTCTCCTACAGAGTAGATCGCTGATATCGACTTTCCCCCACATATTAGCCAAGACTTGATGCTTGGAGTAGATCTGTTTAATGCAGGTAAACTCCTCCCCTGTGCCTGAGAGATAATTGAGCCAGGAACTGTACAAACTCAATTATCTCCAGGTACAGAAAAATACAACAATTTTACAACACTCCAAAAGTACTCCCAAAGTCCATGGAAACCCCTCAAGAGTCACACCCCCGGATGACCAAACACAGCTGCTGTGTTCATGGGAACTGCGGCCACCCGGTCGAACACTTAGAATGTTGAGGTGTCAGGAGAGGTCCAGAGGTGGTCCGCAATTCATGTGGTTGTTCAGCTCCCAAACTAAAAAGGGAAACCACACGAACGATATCTTTTAATCAGCAGGCTCCTCCAGGGGCTTGTGGCAGAGGCATCTTTGCCACAATAGAGTTTATGCATCAGAATCATGGGAATCGTGGGTCCGATCAAGTTTGCATTTTTTTCCTGAAATTAAGTGAGCATTGGAAATCAGCTGAGCCTGTAGATATTGCTTAAATCCTTAGGAAATTGTTCCCCTAGATACTTAATGTGCTTTGACACCATTGAAATTAAGCTTTGCTTCAGAAGTGGGGATGGAGAGGTTAAGTGCTTCAGACTTATCTAAATTGAGTTTAATGTTGCTCAATTTACCATTATTGATGTCCCGAACGGTTCGCGAACGGTTCGCCACGAACGGTTCGCCGCGGACTCATCATTGAGTAAACTTTGACCCTGTACCTCACAGTCAGCAGACACATTCCAGCCAATCAGCAGCAGACCCTCCCTCCCAGACCCTTCCACCTCCTGGACAGCTCACTAAGAATGCAGCTTCAAAATGGATGCTGTCCAGGAGGTGGAAGGGCCTGGGAGGGAAGGTCTGCTGCTGATTGGCTGGAATGTGTCTGCTGACTGTGAGGTACAGGGTCAAAGTTTACTCAATGATGAGTCCGTGGCGAACTGTTCGTGGCAAACCGTTCGCGAACCTTTCGGCGAACCGTTCGGGACATCACTATTTACCATTAATGCTAAACTTATGCAAGATGTTTGGAAGGGTTATTGTTGTTTTTTCCACATGTTAAATTATGATATCGTCCTTCAATTCACATGTCTGACCGTAAAGCCTTCTGTGACCACAGGCTTGCCCACATATAGACTAACAATAACGTGCGCATGCTGTGTTTCTTGTATGTTAAAATAAGGATGCTCTAATGGGTAAAAAAGCAAACAAGGGAAAAAAAGCAGAAGTCAAATTATTGGCCAATAACATACAAACAAAAATGGGAACAGGCCTCCATTTCTTGCTCCCATCTGGGAGTCTCCATGTGAGTCCTACCTAAACAGGTTGCCCTTCCTTCCAGATAAATGAACCCACAGAAGATGCATAAATCTTAAATGAAACAAAACAAAAATAATAAACCCATATACACATTCAAATTACAGTGGGCTTAGACATCAATTGTGTTGAGCATGTTCGAGTTAAGTAATTCAATTTGAGAGGAAATACAGATGCACAATTGCTACTATAGCTACCACCCAGCTATCCCACGAATGGTAGATGTGTAAGAACCTCAAAGGTAGTAACACAGGTGTCTGTTAACATTAGAGATTAAGGACAGTGGCACACATGTCGCAGAATGTTGAGACTAGCTTTTTCAAAGGAAACAACAAGCTCTCTAATCTTAAGACAAGTATCACACTGCAGGTCTCCACGGTGCACCCCCAGAAAAAAATCTATATATCAGAAGAGATTCCTGGCAATCACCCGAACCCTTACAAAGGGGATAATCTCAAAGTAAATATATGTTTACGACCATCCTTGACCACCCACTATGACCCAGGATCTCCGAATGAACAGAGGTAACTAACTAAACCAACTGCTTAAGTACTCATAGTGAATCTGCATTCCTATTGTCAGATGTATAGCTTTCACATTGTCTCGCATACCCATCAGGGCATGCGCCAGTCTCTGGGAGATGATGCCTGTGGATCCCAACCACTCCCTCCAACCTATGGTTCCCCTTCTACCAAGATAAGTGGTAAGTAAACCCAGATTTTCCGTCAAGGGTCCTTAACGCAAGGACAAGCTCGACCGAAAATTTCCATCTTTGGTCGGAAGGGGGGGTTTCCCATTAACACTGCAGTACGTAAGGTCTCTTATATGGCTTAATGTTGAGCACAGTTTTCACAGAAGTGGAACTACAAGATGGAAAGGTAAAACCCTAATATTGGGACTATCTCTGTGACTCAAGAACTTTTGGGAGGCGTGCCTTAATATAGAAGTTGAATATCATTGATAATATATATGTTTGTTTCAGACTTTCCTGCTATGACTGGTATATTTTCAGGCTGGACAAAAGTGGTAAGTGGTGTCCCTCAGGGTTCTGTTTTGGGACCGCTTCTATTTAAAATATTTATAAATGATCCTGAAATAGGCGTTGAAAGTCATGTATCAGTGTTTGCAGATTACATAGTTACATAGTTACATAGCTGAAAAGAGACTTGCGTCCATCAAGTTCAGCCTTCCTCACATTTGTTAATTTGTTAACCTCAGATGACACAAAACTTTGTAAAGTAATAAAATGTGAGCAGGATATTGCTTTGCTGCACAGGGATTTGGATAGCTTGGGGGACTGGGCACTAAAACGGCAGATTAAATTTAACGTAGAGAAATGCAGTTATGCACTTTGGGGTTAAGAATGCACAAGCAATTTACACCCTAAATGGTAGTGAACTAGGGATAACCAAATACGAGAAGGATTTGGGAATTGTTATAGACAACAAATTAGGCAGCAAAATGCAATGTCAATCTGCAGTTGCTAAGGTCATTAAGATTTTGTCATGTATAAATAGGGGCATAAATTCTCGGGATGAAAATATAATTTTGCCTTTTTATAAATCGCTGGTAAGACCACACCTTGAACATGCTGTGCCATTTTGGACACCTGTTCTAAAGAAAGATATCATGGCACTAGAAAAAGTGCAGAGACAAGCTACAAAATTGATAAAAGGAATGGAGCATTTTAGTTACGAAGAAAGGTTAAAAAATGTAAATCTGTTTAGTTTGGAAAAAAGGCACCTTTTTATGATAACATTCTATAAATATATTCAGGGCCAGTATAAACCTTTATCTGGAAATCTATTCATAAACAAGGCTATACATAGGACACAAGGTCACACATTTAGGCTGGAAGAAAGGAGATTTAATCTAAGGCAAAGAAAAGGTTTTTTTTACAGTAAGAGCAATAAGGATATGGAATTCTCTGCCTGAAAGGTGGTTTTCTCAGAGTCTATACAGGTGTTTAAACTGCAATTGGATATACTTGCAAAAACATAACATCCAGGGATATAATTTCCAATTAGTGGGGTAATAGCTGCTTGATCCAAGGACACATCTGACTGCTATTTTGGGGTCAAGAAGGAATTTTATTTCTAGTTTGTTGCAAAATTGGAAGTGCTTCAGACTAGGTTTTTTTGCCTTCTTTTGGATCAACAGCAAAAATATATGTGAGGAAGGCTGAACTTGATGGACGCAAGTCTCTTTTCAGCTATGTAACTATGTAACTATGACTGATATCACCCTTTTCATGACTGCTAGTGTGGTCCAACACGCAGAACTATGTAACATATTCATAGAAAATAGAAAGGAAATAAAAAGGATAGAACGTAAACCGGTCCTTAGAATGCCCAGTCTAATACATGAGACACAGAGAATGGTCAAGGGTTACCGAGGTAAAGGACACCAGAAATGCACAAATACCGTTTAACAAGCCAAGACAGGGGAACCAGAAATCAGCGTAGTCAGGAATAGCCAAGGTCAAAATACCGGAAATTACAATAACAGCAAGGATAAATGCACTCTCGGGAACCAGGACTGGAAACCACGGCAGGGCAAGGTACTGGGGTGAATCAAGGATTTAAATATCCCTCTCTAGGCTGTGATTGGTCAGAGGGTAACCTCTGACCCCAGAACGTGCGTGTGCGTTGGCTCCGTGACGTCACACACACATTCTTATAACCCTGGGGGCGGAACCATTGATGGCTGCGACCGCATGGTCGGCGCCATCTTTGTTTTGGGCACACTGTCAAGAAGACACGGAGGAGCGGTTCCCGGCTAGCCACCGAGCAGGTAAGCTCAGCTTGTTGGCGCGGTCATGCCGGTCGGACACAGACGCGCCATGCAGCGAGCTGGGAGCCGTGAAACCCTTCTGCTTTCTCTGACCTGGGCAACAGTATCTAAAATTCTGAACTGATGAGTTATTTTGCCCCTCCATTAACCCACTCTTTTTACTTTCCAACAGGTTAATTTTAGTCTGTGTACAATATTCCAAGATCATACTTTACATTCTAGTCTAAGGATAAATAATGTAAAAAAATTTTTTTTAATTAAAATAAACAATATATGCCACCTGAACTAATAAGTCATAAATATGTATTTTTAAACTATACCACATGCTATCTTCAAATATGAAGCTATTGCTTACCACTGTGATTTACTAATACATTATTTCTATTGTGATCTACTAACAAAGTATAGCACATCTACTAACATAAAACATGTATCTGTCAACAGCTGTTTAAACGAATAGAAGACAATGGACACATTTGTTTGTTTCTTTGCCTTGCAGCTGCCAACTAAATTTAATAAGTCATTGTTTGTAAAGAATAATAAAATGGTCCCAAAGCAATTTTGTAGTTCTGCCAATAAGTCATAACAAATTTATCAGCATAATAATATTTATTTAAATATTTTTAGTGTCATAAACTGAAATCAGCTCTAATAATCTTACATTCATCTTTTATTTATTTTATTTTACAAAAGCTTTCAGTATAAATATTATTGCAATACTGATGTCAGAATATAAAATGTATATAATTAAAAGATTTGTAGAAAGCAAGAACCCTGTTGATGTATTGAAGGTATAATGATTGTTTTTTTATTCTGCTTGATTAAGGATCACAGGAGGCTTGTACATTCGGTATCAAATGAGTTGAGATTTGTCCAAATTTTGGGCAATCGGCAGTCCTTCCAAATTCCAAAACACCAAAACATTATACGGATTATGTACGAAACAAATTAAACTGATAATGGATGATTTAGAGTTCTGTCATGTGGCAAAAAAAATAAATTATTTATTGGAAAAATATGATTGATGGTTAAGTGACAGCCTCTAAATGATTTTGATTGATTTTACTCACAGACCAGGTAAGAAGTGGCCAATGGAGGAAACGGAGAAGCAGTACAAAAATGTATATTTATATATTACACGATTAATAAATATATAATATCTTAATATATGAATATCGATATTTTAATGTCCCTCTTTTTTTTCTCTATTAGTTACTTTTTCTCATGATTTGTGAACAAATTGGTGGGAAAATGTACTGAAAAATATAAAGATAATATTGATAACTTGTATATATTTCACGGTACACTTATTGGCCCAGCTTGCCCCCTTTTGGTTTGTCTGAATTGATTTTCCCAAAATGATTGCATTGACAGAATTCGACCGACCCAATACACCACATGGACGAATCCCGAATCGACTAAAACACAAACTTTTAGATGAATCGATTCAACCAAACCAAATTTGTTTGCTGTACTCAAGTCTAGCTCATGGTATATATTAAGCTTATGCCTATTGTTAAAATATTAATTTAATGCAAATATTAAGTTAAATAATATGTTAATGGATTGGCTACTGAACTGACTATAGGATATTTCTGCTCCCACAAACAAGTGAATATGAACAATAAAAGATGGTGACCTCAAGAGCATTTCACAACTCTTTAGTAACCATACAAGTGGAGTTTTATTTTGAATTTTATATTTTTTATATTTTAATACAAATTCCAATAGGTACTGGCGGTAGGCTTATACAATGTAAAGCAGTTGTGATGCTCACTAGTTATTATATGACTGTTCAAACCTCCTAAATGAAGTAAACAAATGTGTCAGATGGATAATGTTGCATATGATTTTAGATAAAATTTTATTTACATTCAATTTTTTCTTAAATAAATATTTTAAATGTTTGCATCCTTCCTTGTTTTGCATCAATAAATTAGTAGAAAGATGAGCCCTCACATATTTTGGAGTCACATATTATAAAGATTCACAATATGTGAGTGCACATTTTTATGCTGATTTATTTCTGCAATTTGGTTTGACATACTAAACTGTATACTGTTATTTTCTTCCACATATCTATGAGAAAATCCATCATTACGAGGACTGCAGGCAGAACCTGTATTTCACAATATATGTAGGCAGATATCATTCCGCTGAATTGTTCACGTTGGAATTAAATTTAAGCTCCTAAAAAGTGTATACATTTTATCTTTTTTACTCCACCATATTTTAAGAATTACACTATTAGTTTATTTTTTTTGTCATTACATATACCTCCAAGGACATCTTAGGCGCTACGCTTACTCTTCCATTTTATATTAACTTCTACTGGACAAGGGGGATCCTGGTATGGTAATTTAGCTGCCTCTTTGAACGGTACCAGTATTGTACTAGTGCTGAATTTCCCCCCTGCTTTCATATCTCTGTTATTATGCTTCTTACGTCTATCCCTTGTTCTGCTTCTGTATTTTGTCTCTTCCCATGACATCTTTTAGTTTTTCTCATTTGTGATATTTTGAACCCCTCTACATATGAAGCCTTTAAACTAGTCTTCAGGATCTAACAGCAGTCTAATATTAAATCACTATACCCCATGTTTGGCAGGTCCTACTCTAACAGCCTAATGTATGCTCTTATGAGATTAACATGGGGAACAAAATTCATCTGAGCCTCTCAGCAGTACAAGGCTAAGTAGGGCCCTGGGATAAGGCACCTGTGACAGGTAGGGGTGCAAAACCAAGGAGTTGGCTAGACTCCTATATATATATATATATATATATATATATATATATATATATAAAAACAAAGTAGTAGGTAATAACACTCCAAGGACTTCAAAAAGTATATGGTGAAAAAAACTTAGCTTTTATTCAGCAGCTGCCACACAGATTCAACGTTTCAGTTCTAGTACAGAACTTTCATCAGGATAAGGTGCATTACAAAAACCAACATTAATATAACAAACAAATAAGTACATAGTATACAAAACAGGTGAGGCTTACCCCAATCCCTGTGTGGTCCCCATGGTGATCGCCAACAAACGCGGGCAAACTTGACCCCTAGAAGTGTATTCAACAGCTGGGATGTGCTGCTGTATGGCCTCGAGCGCTGGCAGTAGCTGGAGCCGACGGCTGTCAGTGTTGACATGTCGTCATGGTAACCAGCCGCTCGTGTGGAGGTGGGCGGGGCGGAGAACCAAGTGGGCGGGGCTATGGTGCGATCGGTGCAGAGTGTGCAGCGCACGGAGGGCGAGCCGGAATCTACTGTGAGGGAGGGATTCTCTCTCTACACTGTAGTGCTTTGCCGTCCAGGGAATGAACGGAATGGCAGTAATCTGTACTAATACTGCAGACAGGGGCAGGGAGCAACTTGATAAAAAGTAAAAATAAATTGAATCATCTAAGGCAAAGAAGTGGCAAAATAGAGAATAAGCCTGAATAAGGCTATTATATGGCCATAGGGGGCTGAAATGAAGACATGTATATAGTGCCTCAAAGTTAACTTGCAGATAGCAGGTTCTAAGACTGAATAAAGGGTGAGATTAAGTCTGCATTAAAGATGCTAGCTCAATAGTTGTAGTGTAGCAGGGGCTAGATGTCCCGATGTCTGGTGCTTAGTGATGGCACTCAATGAGCAGACAGGGGGTTAATGAGGGTAAACAGTTAGCCCTCAATTAAATACAGAGGACATGCTATCTATATTAAGGTGGGTATACTATCCCCAAGATAGCTGTGAAGTAGGTCAGAATGTGTTACCAACCTTTGTGGCATAATCATTCATGGATAGTTTTATATCCGTGGTTAGTACTTCAACCATGGATAGAATTATATCTGAGCCTATGGATGTATTAAATGGCTACACATTGTAATCCACTGTCCTAAGAGTAGTGCTAGTGGTTCTAAAGCCCCTGCAGGGACGTGTGTCAAAAAGGGCCAGTGCCGTCTGTACATGTATATGCAGGAGATACGTGTGATGTCCTGAATATTGTGATCGGTTAACCAGTAAGGATGCTATCCAAGGGTAATGTGTCAGAGCATGGTGTGCCCATCAGTCCACAGTACAATTAACATAGATATAGGAACATACAGGCATAAAGGCAAAAGTAATATGCAGAGGTGACCCATTCATTAAGTCCAATACATATGAAGACATTAAAGTGAAAAGATGTTTTTTGGTTCAGTCCTGGAGATATATCATAAAAATATACCTAGAGTGTATTTTTCATTTAGTCCTCTGGGTTGCACAGTGTCCAGTGTTCGGATCCAGTAGAGCTCTCTTTGCAATAGGAGCTTCTTGCAGTCGCCACCCCGTAAGGGTGGTGGGATGTGATCAATGGCCAAAAACTTCATTGTTGGTAGGGGATGATTATGTTCCAGGAAATGTTTTGCCACCGGCTGTTCTGACCCATTGTCTCTATAGGCTGTACGAATGCTTGAACGATGGTTGCGAATTCTCTCTCATAGTGGTAAGTCGGTTTTTCCCACGTACATCAAACCGCAAGGGCACCCCAATTTATATACCACAAAGTCACTTGTGCAGGTAAGTCTGTGTTTTATGAGGTATTTTTTGCCGGTGTGTGGATGTACAAACGATTTACTGGGGATCATGTGGCTGCATGTCACGCAGCCCAAACATCTGTGACACCCCAGGTTCTGGTAGGTAGTAGGTTTGCTATAGCAGTGTGTGGGGTCAGTTTTGATCAATAGGTCCCTCAAGTTACTGCCCCTACGGTAGCACATCATTGGGCGCTGCTTGAATTGAGGTGGCAAACTGGTGTTGTTCTGTAGGATTCGCCAGTTGCGGTCCACTGATTGTTTAATCTCGTCAGATATGGTGGTATACGTTATTGGGAATATCAATCTTTCAGTTGATACTGTTGTTGCTGTGATCTGTGACGGTGTTTCATAACATCTGTCCAATGCCTTAGACAAATCCCTGGGTTTATAACCCCATGCAAGGAATTTTTCCCACATAGCTTGTAATTGGAGTTGGGTGTTTGCCACATTGGAATTATTACGTATTACTCTCATAAATTGTGACTGTGGAAGTGAGTTAATGAGATGTTTCGGGTGATGGCTTTCAGCATGCAGGAGGGTATTCCTGTCTGTTGGTTTGTTAAATAAAGTATAGGCTATTTTGCCCTCTTCTTTATACAGACGGACATCTAAGAAGTCAATCTGCTTGTCATTGGTTGTCATTGTGAGGCGGACTGGTGTGTCCAGGCTGTTGATAGTATTAAGCATTTGGTTCGGTGTGGGTCCCCCATTTTTCCAGATGATAATGATGTCGTCGATAAATCGGCGGTAGAACAGTATATTGTCGTTGAAGGGCGTGAGTATATGGTCTTTTTCAAATATGTACATGTAGCTATTGGCGTACATTGGCGCCATAGCCGCCCCCATTGAAGTTCCTGCAATTTGTTTATACCAGGTATGCTCAAATCTAAAGTAGTTAAGACTGAGTACGAGGCGTAGTAGTTCTAGTACATACTCGACAGGTGGTCCCATGTATGATGATGAAGATGTCAAGATTGTCCGCATAGCGTTGATACCCATGTCGTGTGGGATAATAGTGTACAAGCTTTTAACATCACATGTTATAAAGGTAAACTCAGCCTCTTGTCCAGTAAATTGTTGTAGTAGTTTAAGAAGGCTTGGGGTGTCTTTGATACAAGTAGGCAACTCCTCAACGGGTTTCTTGAACAGGTAATCTAGCCATTTGGCTATTGGTTCGAGGGCCCCTCCTATTGCTGAAACAATGGGTCTTCCTGGTGGTAATTTGGGGTCTTTATGTATCTTAGGCAGCGTGTATATCACTGGCGTTCTCGGGTTCTTTTGTAATAAAAAGTCAAAAAGCTCCTGGGTGATGTAGGTTGCCTCCAGTCCTCTTTGGAGGGTCTGTTGGATGGTTTGCATTGTAGTTAGAGTGGGATCTGCAGTAAGTCTTGAGTACGTAGTCAGATCTCCCAATTGTGTAAGGATCTCCTGTCTGTAATCCGTATAATTCAGAAGCACTATACCCCCACCTTTGTCAGCTGGTCGAATGATCAGACTTGGGTCTTTGGCTAGCGAAGTTATTATCTTTCTTTCATCTTTGGTGATGTTAGTTTTGTGTTTCGTTCGTTGATTAAGGTGTAATTGGGTTTCATAATTTAAAGATTTGAGAAATGTCTTTATTGTGGACTGATTGGGTAAGGGATCCCACGTACTCTTAGCTTTAAACATCTTGATCGATGGTTCTTGTGTCCTCTGTGATTTGAAGAAATCTTTCAATCTTAAGTTTCTCCCAAACTTGTAGATTTCCACCTCCTGAGTAAGTGGGTTGGGATATGTAGTTGGTACAAAGGAGAGGCCTCTCATCAGTAGCTTGTTCTCTGTGTTGGTTAGTTGCCGTGTCGATAGGTTGAAAATTGGTACTATCTCTGGCGTGGTGGTCTGCCTCTTTGCCCAGTAAATCCTGCCCTTCTGTCCTCTTCTTGTGATATGTTGTTTTCTTCGATATCTTGTCTGGCCCGTTGTCTCGTAGTGGTGCCTGTTGCTGTGTTGCCCTTCTCTAAAAAAAGGTTCGTTTGTTGTGCGTTCTGGGTTCTTGGTTGGGAATCTGAGTCTGAGGTAGAGTCAGCTGAGGTTTTATCAATTGTATATTGCCTTGGTCTCCTAATGGGTCTTCTGTTCCTTGTGAAGCGTGGGGCCTCGTTCTGGCCGCTCAACCACCTATATACCCTGTGTTCCGTGTAGTCGCTCTTGACCTTTTCTTGTTTTTCACGCTTGAATCTAATCAGGTCGGTCTTGTACTCTTTAACGTTTTGTTCAAGTTTCAACAGGGTAGGGGCTGTTTCTTCTGAGGTTAATAGTAAGGCCTCCTTTGCTTCAAGTAGTGTAATGCGCTGTCTAATCTTGATGAGATCTTCCTTTACGTCTTCTATGATGATAAGGATCAGGTCTAGGGAGCATTTATTTAGTACTGCAATCCATTTCTTGCAGACTTTTGGTTTTGCTCGCCCTATTGTAGGGATGTTCTTAATCCCCCTTGGTATTTGTAATCTCCTATGGTAATCCGATAGGAACAATCCATGCAAATCCAAGTCAGTCTCTTTCTTTTTTAGCCGTATCAGTTCCAGGTAGATTTCTTTGAGGGTAGTAGTTTGGGGGAGATCTGTGGTCAGTTCATCCCACCTAATCCGTTCTGCGTCTTCCTCTGTGTACTGTAAGGTTTCTGCCTGCTCCAGCAAGCCGCCTGCCTGTGCAAAGAACTCTTCCATAGAGATTAAGCACCCGTGTGCATGCAATGTACGAAAAAAAGGTTAGTGTATATATCTATTGCTGATATATATAACAGTTCTGGTTACAATCTTGCTGGAAAAAATTCTGCAAGATGCCCTTGATAAAGAATGAGTGGCAGCAGTGAAATAGTTAAAAATAAGCTACAATGATACAAAGATACAATAGTACAAGAGGTACGTATAAGCAATAACTAGCCCCGATATTGTTTGACTGAGGAGCTATATCGCATGTACATCAAAATTGACACGAGTGCATAGTTGGTCCTTTGCCATTCAGACCGAAAATACAAAATGTCCAAATACTTGCACTCCTGTGATAGTAAGTTTGACACACGTCCCTGCAGGGGCTTTAGAACCACTAGCACTCCTCTTAGGACAGTGGATTACAATGTGTAGCCATTTAATACATCCATAGGCTCAGATATAATTCTATCCATGGTTGAAGTACTAACCACGGATATAAAACTATCCATGTATGATTATGCCACAAAGGTTGGCAACACATTCTGACCTACTTCACAGCTATCTTGGGGATAGTATACCCACCTTAATATAGATAGCATGTCCTCTGTACTTAATTGAGGGCTAACTGTTTACCCTCATTAACCCCCTGTCTGCTCATTGAGTGCCATCACTAAGCACCAGACATTGGGACATCTAGCCCCTGCTACACTACAACTATTGAGCTAGCATCTTGAATGCAGACTTAATCTCACCCTTTGTCCAGTCTTAGAACCTGCTATCTGCAAGTTAACTTTGAGGCACTATATACATGTCTTCATTTCAGCCCCCTATGGCCATATAATAGCCTTATTCAGGCTTATTCTCTATTTTGCCACTTCTTTGCCTTAGATGATTCAATTTATTTTTACTTTTTATCAAGTTGCTCCCTGCCCCTGTCTGCAGTATTAGTACAGATTACTGCCATTCCGTTCATTCCCTGGACGGCAAAGCACTACAGTGTAGAGAGAGGATCCCTCCCTCACAGTAGATTCCGGCTCGCCCTCCGTGCGCTGCACACTCTGCACCGATCGCACCATAGCCCCGCCCACTTGGTTCTCCGCCCCGCCCACCTCCACACGAGCGGCTGGTTACCATGACGACATGTCAACACTGACAGCCGTCGGCTCCAGCTACTGCCAGCGCTCGAGGCCATACAGCAGCACATCCCAGCTGTTGAATACACTTCTAGGGGTCAAGTTTGCCCGCGTTTGTTGGCGATCACCATGGGGACCACACAGGGATTGGGGTAAGCCTCACCTGTTTTGTATACTATGTACTTATTTGTTTGTTATATTAATGTTGGTTTTTGTAATGCACCTTATCCTGATGAAAGTTCTGTACTAGAACTGAAACGTTGATTCTGTGTGGCAGCTGCTGAATAAAAGCTAAGTTTTTTTCACCATATACTTTTTGAAGTCCTTGGAGTGCTATTACCTACTACTTTGTTTTTTTATGTTATTTGCTTTACTAGCACCGGGCATTAACTTACTATCACAGGAGTGCAAGTATTTGGACATTTTATATATATATATATATATATATATATATATATATATATATATGAAACCAGAGGGCTATACTCACCTGACCATGCATAAATGCATAAATGGAGTGCTGCTGGGGGCCAATTTATACAATGTGCAAAAACTCATAATCCAGTGCACTCACCTATCTACTAAACAACAACTTCAATGTTGACAGATTTTGTTTGTTTTATAAAAAACACCTAATCTAGGTAAAAATAATGGGGGTTTAGTTACATTATGTGATCATACATTGTATATGCCTGCCACAAAGTCAATGTACCCCATCTTTAGCAGGTCCTACTTTAACAGACTAGTGGCTGCTCTTATGCGATTAACTTGGGGAAAAAATCCATCTGAGGGTCTCTGCAGTACAAGGCTAAATAGGGCCCAGGGATGAGGCAGAGGTGCAAAACCAAGGTGTTGGCTAGACTCCCAAATATATATATATATATATATATATATATATATATATGAAACCTCGGTGCTGGGGAACACATTCAAACAGTCCATAGGAAAGCATTTCTCAATGCTTTCCAATGGATGGCCAGGGTCTTCACACTTTGATTTTCACAGTGAGAATCGCGGAAGCGCCTCTAGCAGCTGTCAGTGAGACAGCCACTAGAGGCTGGATTAACCCTCTGAAACTGCTATGTTTACAGCTGCAGGGTTAACACTAGATGGACCTGGCACCCAGACCACTTCATTCAGCTGAAGTGGTCTGGATGCCTATAGTGGTCATGGTGACCCTAAATGTGGGATCATGTATTGTGTATATTTTGCTCTCATTATCTAGTCCTTAAAGACTTTCTCAGGCTCTCTATTCTGTAATTTCTTAACGTATCTACTTTTTTTTTTTTACGATCTCCTCTAGGTTGCAACAGTCTAGGATTACCATATCTATGCTCCAAAATAAGCTTTTTTTCCTATAGACATATTCTTTAATTACTAGTTCCAGTAATGGGGAATCCAGCAAATACTAAAACCTGATTCCAGATTCTTTCCCCAATATTCCTATCAACGTGCCTGAGTATGCTTTATTCATTGATTGTTTATTATCTTTCCTTGCTATCATTGAGTTACTTTTGCTCCTGGATCTCTTTAGTTTTGTGTATAAAGTGTATAACACATGGATAATGAATGACTGCTGAATCTCAATAGACATTAGACTGCTTATGTCCCTATGCTTCTAACATTTCCATCTACAAGACCTTAGTTAGGTCATGCCATTTACAACAATTACTATTAGGTCTTAATATATTTTAATGTTATATTTATATGCATCATGTTCTGTATACAAAAAAAATATGTTTGGATGCGCATTACATTATTTGCCTTGTGGTAGAAACTAGATTACAATCTCTAGATTGCAAGCTCATCTGAGCAGAGTCCTCATTAACCTATTGTTCCTGTAACATTTTGTAATTGCCTTATAATAATAAAGCACTGCCGACTATGTTGGCCCTATATAAATGGCAATAATAATAATAGAAACATGTTATTTGGAAAACCACCAGAATGCTTTATGATTCACCATGATGTTAATCTGGAGATTTTCATTTAGATATATTTATGGCTGACATTATTATTATAAGAAATTTCATTCTGCAGGTCCAAATGCAAATTAATTCATAGAACTGTGACAAAGTCAATTGATTGCAACAGCTGAAAATTAATTAAGAATGCATGATAACATCCTGCAAGGGATTCTGCTAAGTGTTATATTTTACCTGTCCAATAATCTAAAAAGGGACGTTGTTAATAGAACTGCCACTTCAGCCACTCAAGTGCCAGCAAGGAATCATTTGTGACTAAAACAGTTAGCAGAATAGGTAAGGAAAAACCGAGTTTATCATTTATTTAATGCTTACTGTCATGCCCCGAGGACAGAAAGCTAAAATGTAATGGCAACAGACAAGGGATCATACTACAGTCATGTAGCTAACCTTCTGTCATTTCCTTAGGCGAAAGTCTATGTGAATTCTTTCAGGACCACTTTATTATTTAAGCAAGGGACTACCTATAAGGAATGCAATTTGAGAGTAGATGCACATTGGAAGAGATTACATTTCTTGTCTACCAAATGTCTTTAAAGACTACTTGCTGAAAAGTACCTACAGTGAAGCTGACGAGAAATCTCATTGATTCTATAAATTGGAAAGAAAAGAAAAAAACAATCTTTAAGAGACTGAAAAGCTGAAATATTATTTAGATGTGGTTTTATTTTGCAAGCTTTGTAGATTATCTGCATGACAATGAAAGATAACTGAAAAAGTAACAGAAAATGAAGTGGAGAAAGAACAAAGGATTATTACAATTCTAAACCTCTCACACTTCGCGTTTTTCATTTTCAGCGGTGATGAGTAAATCTAGAATTGAGAAACCTGGAGCTACAGTTCTTATCACTGTTTGGTAGCCAAAAAGTAGTGGAAAAAAAGTCATTTTTATAGTGAATTGATCTCAATAATTATTGACATTAATGATATTATAAAACATAAAGTGGAATCATACATAAAATAATATTAACTCTGGCAGGTATTTGGGTTCTGGATTGCAAATTTTTTTTGAGACCTCCTAAATGGGGGAACCAATATACCTTTTATTCTATACGCCCTGACATAGCCTTGAGCTCACAAGGGGAGTGAACTTAGTCTGAAGCCAGAAAAGCTGCAGGCTAAAGGGATGCCAAGGCCACCACCAGACCACCGGGGCTTTCAATGTCTCCCCTCTCTGACAAAACACCCAACACACCCTGTGTGCATGCCTATAATTAATGCCTATCAATAATATTGAGTTGTTTACCTTTAGATTATAATATTTGTCTCATGAAGGCACTGTAGAAAATATTTATTACTGATTGAAGTAAACTCCTTCCACAGAATCTTCCACCTTTGTTTGATGTAATGTTATTCAAATTTCAATTGTCACTTTGCAATATAAGGTTTATAACTCTCCTCTGTAAGGACAAGTGAATTGTCACATGGCCCCACATAACCATATGAGCATAGGCTTTCACAAGGTGTAATCCCAGTGTAACCAGGAACACCCCAAGGCTGAGGGCAAATTGTTCTCTTTTTTTCCTGCTTAGCTCTTTATGGTCACATTTGAGTGAATGTGTGATAACATGACTATACTTGTTTTGCACCTCATTTCTTAAACTACCAGTTGTACAAGTAAAGTATAGGTCATGTTTTATCTACGTGCACAGCATAATGGTGTGTTTAGAAATGTAGATTGCTGAATTTGTTGATATGGACCATAAAGGTCGTATAATAAAATGAGAGATGGATACTTGTGAAACACTGAAACTGTGAAACACTAAAACTGCTGAAAGCAATAGAGAAACATGTCATGTGCATTTGTTACATATTAACATTTCACCATCATAAACAGTTTCCTCTGAGGAGCCTTGTAAATGTATTACATTCAGGATATAGTTTAGCACTTTGCTTTAACCCCTTAAGGACCAAACTTCTGGAATAAAAGGGAATAATGACATGTCACACATGTCATGTGTCCTTAAGGGGTTAAACATATGCATATATTTTAATAACAGATAATATAGATGTGGAATTCTCTGCCTGAAGAAGTGGTTTTATCAGAGTCCATACAGATGTTCAAACAGCAACTAGATGCATACTTGCAAAAACAGAATATTCAAGGATATATTCAAGGATATAATCTTTCAATGTAGGGTAATAACTGCTTGATCCAAGGATAAATCTGACTGCCATTCTGGGGTCAAGAGGGAATTTTTTTTTACTAGTTTGTTTCAAAATTGGAAGTGCTTCAAACTGGGTTTTTTGCCTTCTTTTGGATCAACAGCAAAAAACAAATGTGAGGAAGGCTGAACCTGATGGAGGCAAGTCTCTTTTCAGCTATGTAACTATGTAACTCTTTCACAGTTACTTAGCTTTATCCTTTTTTTTTTTATCTTTTTTTTTTTTTTACCACTTTCATATTGACAATAGCCATTTCTCACTGTGCCTTGTAATAAAAGAACACTCCAGGATATGATTATTAGCCCACAAATGGATAGGAAACAGGGTCCCCTCACAAAAGGGAAAAGGAGATTAAAATCAAGGCTAACTTTGTAATGGATCGACTTAGTCAGAAACTCTGCCCTCCTTTCAAAAATAAACTGGGACCCGTGGTTGGAATATGACCCAAATTAATAAACATTTGTAGGGAAGCCTACTGCTCTCTGTTACAGAGCCCAGTACTCAGGTTGAGTACCTCCGTCTACATCTTTGTCTAACAGGGGAAAGTCATGCTTCAGTGGCTATAGACACAGACAATAGACAATACATGGTGCTGGAGACAAGGACTGTCTCTATTGTCACAAACCACTGAATTTAAAGGCACAACATCAGCAAGGGGTCACACACAAAAACATGGGTTACCACCCTGGTGCCTCTAAGTCTGGGAGATAAACTAGTTAAATATTGTTAATTTTATTAAGCCCCAAACACTAGGGTGACTTAATAATAAAACATGTAAAATCATTCCTTAAACATAAGTTAGATATACAAATCATATATGCCCAGATAGGTTTTGTTCCCCAAAGCAAAATGTCCAAAAATCAAATGTACCTAGCCCGAGAAATCATCAAATGAAGTTCAACTGGGCTAAGGTCATATTCCAATCTGGCACGGAGTTCCAGGCTGTTGCAGCTAAATGACAGTCACCAAAATAATTTGTTTTCTTCATGGAAAAGGGGGCTCCCCCTGGCTCTTAGGTTGTGATTGTTGGCTTGACCTTCCACTTCAAACAGCACACTCTTAGGTGTTAATTTGAGGGACTTAGAGGTCCATGCAAGTTCCACCTGGTGGAGGTGGAGGAGTAGGTAGACTGGGTATCATAATTAGGTGTTTATTCTCACAAGCTTATACACTACCACCTAAGTAGACACAAAATATTAGGTTGCTTAGCCTATTTTTAGTTCATATCAATGGTGGATTGAGGGTAAGTGTCCCTGGGGGAAAAGCACTGTACTATGACAGTTGTTCCTCCTGGGTTCCTGAGGCAATGTATTCTGAACCATGACAGCCTGACTTGGGGGAAAGAGGGCAAAATGTAGTGGTACTATAGCACACTAGTATGTTATCATTATATTTTCTGTGCAATTGATTTTTTTTTTTATTTGGGCTACTTGCCTTATATTCTGTTCCTAAAAACGTGCTGCTGGGAAAATGTGCATGTGAAAATATATAACCTGTGCAGTATTAAATAAAAACTTCAGACTGAAGACTACTATATAAAACACTTCAGACACCATATCTACTACAGTGTGCTGTACTGGTTATGGTGCCAGGATTACCCTTGTGCATCCTAATGTAAATAGCCAAACCATTTATGAATGGTCTGACTTCTTCCCTGTGTCCAAGTAATCATCAGAAGGCATACATCTGGATTTGCTGTATCTGACCTATCAAGTCATATGATGCTGCCATGTGAAACCCAATATCTCCACAATCTTCAATTTCTCCTTGGCTCTGTCACTTGGTGTTGAGAAGACTGAAGAAAAATGTGCCTTGAGTGCCTCTTTAAACCATGCTTGTGGTGCACTTAGAATTAAACTCAGGAACTTAGAATTATACTCAGACCATATACTCACACTAGATCAAAGCTCTATGTATAGGCAACCCTCATTGGCTGTAATCCCTTTATGGGTACCCCCTTTGTCCATGATGCTGATTGGATCATAGACATGCTCACCCACCAGACATGCCCC
Organism: Pelobates cultripes; assembly: GCA_933207985.1. Taxonomy (NCBI): domain Eukaryota; kingdom Metazoa; phylum Chordata; class Amphibia; order Anura; family Pelobatidae; genus Pelobates; species Pelobates cultripes. The sequence continues at coordinate 74,367,299 of OW240914.1, read as the reverse complement.
AACTAACCTGATATCAGCACTGCCAAACGTAGTCATCTGAACTTAGCATTTGATTCTGAACTGTGAATAGGAACATTTTGATTTGCAAAAGATATAGGATTCCTCTGTAATCAAATAACTCAGATGAAGCTTGTATCAACAGGGACAACCCAAAGGGCAGGTTATTACATTTTATTTTTGTTTGTTTGTTTTCTTATAAATTACCTTTTGGCCTTTTAAAGGATTATCTGCCATTTTTACCTGGAAACAAGTGCCAACATTTTTTGTCTTCTATGCGGTATACTTTTATACTTTTGTCACATACTCCTAAAACATAACATATTTATGTAACTGTCCCTAATGCCATTCAAGCTCCGTGTAAAAGTTTTATCATTAACATGAACTCATACAGCACCTACAATTTAAGCAGCTCTTGATGCAATACATAAAAGGTATTCCAGTGTCATTTTTACAGATAAAAATAAAATGCATTTAGGCAGTGCAGATTTACAATATTACTGCCACGTCTCCACAAAGCTGCAATTTGCCTGCATCTATTTGCCAGTATCTATTTGCCAGTTCGTCATACCTTACTACCTAACCTAAAACTAGTTTTACACAGAAAACAACCCCATGTATACAGACCAAGCAATATCAAGTCTTATTTTGCCTGAAGTGTCAATATCTGTAAAGGAAGACTGGCCATCACTGTTCAGCTAAATTCTAATTATGAAATTCATGGCTATCACTTATTGTAGAAGCTCTGTCATCTCGATCATAGTCCCATGAAGCCTTTTGATTGATGTCCCCTATCATCAAATTGTCAACAGGGCCACTCTCATTTTGAATGTCATGAAAGAAATATGCAGAGTTCATAGTTTGAAATGTGTTTTGCTGGTGTACTTGCGAGACATCTTGCTGACAAAGCTGCAATTAGTGTCCTTAGCACTTTGCGTGTTCCACCACTACTGCCAATATTCGAAGAGAAAAAGATAGCATAGATTAAAATCAGCAGCACTGACATATGAATTAATAAAACATGTCTTTGGCATATTCTGCGAACAGCAGGATGTAGTGCAAAAGTGAAAATGTCGAGGATTGGACTATGAAAGTCTATGCATAGAATTGATTTTCTTTTGTAAGCTTTTATAGTAAATTTAGAAAAAAAATTTGAAGCTTACTGCAGGCTTTGAATACTTATTTTTCACAAAGTTTCATGTAAATAGGGCATTTTATTGGGGCTCTTTACAGCTGAACTCATTCCAAGAAAAGTAGGGTTAGGAGAGTAAAATTAATGGGTGCCAGAACCATCACTTGGTAATTTAAGTGTTTTGAGAATTAAGACAAAGAGACACAGGAGTTCCTTTACTTTTGCAAGGATCATATGTTATTTTAGTGATTGAACTGCTAAGTACTTTTTATGCAACAATGTTCTTGGACTTGTGTGTATATATAGGGCAACTACATCTTTGTTTTTGCGTGCATTTTCTCAATAAGAATGTATGTTTGCATGAATGCAGGGTAGAATTGTGTAAAGAGGTATATATGATATCACAGGTGTGCTTTTGCATGGAGTATCAGCATTTGCATGCATAGTATGTAGCATTCAAATGCATTGGTTTTATTTTGTTCCAAATGCCCCCTTTCCCTTACCTTTAGTGTCTCTATCCACATTAATCATTCCTAGTGTCTACACGTGCATTTCCCTATCTAAACTGCATGTTTTGTGTCTGCTTCATATCTCTCCATAGTTTTATGTGTGCTCCCATCTCACCCACCAGTTTTGTGCATGGCCTCACACTCTCACCCAGTGTTTTACTCTCTTAATAAACCCATTTTTAACAGGTCCACCTTTGTTGGGATGTCCTCCTTTTAAGGATATCTTGACTTTCTGTAATACTGGTTGCTTAATTTAAGTAGTGAGTCTGTAATTAACCTGTTGAGGCTCAGTCTTATATATCTTTACCTCACTAGGAAATACCAACATACATCTATTGCCATACATCTATTACCTTAGATGAAGTTGGTGATGGTCTTCCAGAACTCACAAAAAGTAAACAATTTACCATGTCATATAGAATATCATAAAATGGAACACTACTACAATTTACCATTTTACAACCATGTAAGCTTCCTCTTAGAGAATTTCAATAATTGAAAGACTTCAATGTTTGGCATAGTAAACACTTTAAATGCTTCATAGAGAAGCACTGAATTTCATATTTCTCCTTGAGAAACATCAGATTGGCTGAGCACATTAACTGCCTCGTGTGAGTCATAGTATCTCAATGATTCTCTATGAGAAGCATTGGATTAGCTCAAGATCATCTATTAGGGTGGTCTCAGAAGTGGAGTGGCTGCAATAGTGAGAACAGGATGGCATTGATATCACCATTTTTTTTGTTACTTTAACAGATGGACTTAATCATCTAAACAAGCAGGGGTGCATGCTAACATTAAAACAAAATATATTTATTTATGTATAACATTAGCATGTTCATTTAAGGGTATTAACCTTTGTAAGATGAGATCTTAAGGATGGCATGATATTGTAAAGTCATACCAATATAAACATCTGTTTAAACTGGTAGGTTATAACCCTCTTTTTTATATTTGTTGATTATGGAGTAAATGCATTTAAATAAAATGAAACCAAAGTATTGGTCACTGACCAATGAATCTACTGTTTGTTTCAAACCCCATGATCTGTGAATAGGTTACCGAACTTTCCAGCCAATCATATTCTAAGATTATCCCATTGGTAGTTTGGTTACAATGAGTACTTTTCAGAAATAAAAATAAAATAAAAACATATGTCATTTGTATTAGTTTGACAAGTAATTTTATTCATATTCGTATTCTAACAAACAGGTTTGAAGGAGACATACAATGTATAAAATTATAAATGCAACAATTTTGTTTTTGCCCACATTTTTCATGAGCTGAATTCAAAGATCTAAGACTTTTTCTATGTACACAAAAGGCCTATTTCTCTCAAATATTGTTCACAAATCTGTCTAAATCTGTGTTAGTGAGCACTTCTCCTTTGCCGAGATAATCCATCCACCTCACAGGTGTGGCATATCAAGATGCTGATTAGACAGCATGATTATTGCTAATGTGTGACTTAGGCTGGCCACAATAAAAGGCCACTCTAAAATGTGCAGTTTTCTGTATTGGGAGGTCAGGGGGGTCCGAAAACCAGACAGTATCTGGTGTGACCAGCATTTGCCTCACGCAGTGCAACACATCTTCTTCGCATAGAGTTGATTAGGTTGTTGATTGTGGCCTGTGGTATGTTGGTCCACTCCTCTTCAATGGCTGTGTGAAGTTGCTGGATATTGGCAGTACCTGGAACACACTGTCGTATATGCTGAACCAGAGCATCCAAAACATGCTCAATGGCTAACATGTCCGGTGAATATACTGGCCATGCAAAAATGGGGATGTTTTCAGCTTCCAGGAATTGTGTACAGATCCTTGCAACATGGGGCCGTGCATTATCATGCTGCAACATGAGGTAATGGTTGTGGATGAATGGCACAACAATGAGCCTCAGGATCTCATTATGGTATCTCTGTGCATTCAAATTGCCATCAATAAAATGCACCTATGTTTGTTGTTCATAACATACGCCTGCCCATACCATAACCCCACCGCCACCACGGGCCACTAGATCCACAACATTGACATCAGCAAACCGCTCAACCATATGACGCCATGCATGCTGTTTGTCATCTGCCCTGTACATTGAAAACCGGGATTCATCCGTGAAGAGAACATCTCTCCAAAGTGCCAGACACAATTGAATGTGAGTATTTGCCCACTCAAGTCGGTTATGATGATGAACTGCAGTCAGGTCGAGAACCCGATGAGGATGACGAGCATGCAGATGAGCTTCCCTAAGACGGTATTTAACAGTTTGTACAGAAATTATTTGGTTATGCAAACTGATTGTTTCAGCAGCTGTCCGGGTGGCTGGTCTCATACAATCTTGGAGGTGAAGATGCTGGATGTGGAGGTCCTGGGTTGGTGTGGTTACACGTGGTCTGCGGTTGTGATGCCGGTTGGATGTGCTGCCAATTTCTCTGAAATGTCATTGGAGATGGCTTATGGTAGAGAAATGAACATTCAATTCACGGGCAACTGCTCTGGTGGACATTCCTGCAGTCAGCATGCCAATTGCATGCTTACTCAATATTTGCGACATCTGTAGTATTGTGCTGTGTGATAAAACTGCACATTTTAGAGTGGCCTTTTATTGTGGCTAGCCTTAGGCACACCTTTGCAATAATCATGCTGTCTAATCAGCATCTTGATATGCCACACCTGTAAGGTGGATGGATTATTTCGGCAAAGGAGAAGTGCTCACTAACACAGATTTAGACAGTAGTGATGTCGCGAACATAAAATTTTCGGTTCGCGAACGGTGAACGCGAACTTCCGCAAATGTTCACGAACGGGCGAACCGCCATAGACTTCAATAGGCAGACGAATTTTAAAATCCACAGGGACTCTTTTTGGCCACAATAGTGATGGAAAAGTTGTTTCAAGGGGACTTACACCTGGACTGTGGCATGACGGAGGGGGATCCATGGCAAAACTCCCATGGAAAATTACATAGTTTATGCAGAGTCTGGTTTTAATCCATAAAGGACATAAATCACCTAACATTCCTAAATTGTTTGGAATAACATGCTTTAAAACATCAGGTATGATGTTGTATCGATCAGGTAGTGTAAGGGTTACACCCGCTTCACAGTGACAGACCAAGCTCCCCGTTTAACGCACCGCAAACAACCGCAAACAATCCATTTGCACAACAGCAAACTCCCCATTTGCACAAGGTTGGATACCAAGCTAGCCATGTCCCGTTTCTTGTCCTCACTGATGTCATTGAAGGTCTCTTCCTCCACCCAGCCACGTACAACACCAAGGGTCCCCAAAAGGTGACAACAAGCCCCCTGGGACGCCTGCTGTGTTTGGTCTTCCACCTCCTCAAAGCCACCTTCCTCCTCTGACTCCTCTTCTTCAGACTCCTCTCTCTGCATTGTCTCTCTCTGCGTTATTATAAGGTGTGTTAAGTAGTACTATTCCTATCAGTTTAATCCCTGTTACGTCCCCTATCAGGGGACGTGTATATGGCATCGATTTTAGGAACCGGGAGATGGAAAAAGATGCTTGGTCGGTCCTCCTACTTCAAATTTGGGGCACTGCGCTTGCAATCTAATGTGCCACCAGATAGGAGTGGTGTGTTAAGTAGTACTATTCTTATCAGTTTAATCCCTGTTACGTCCCCTATCAGGGGACGTGTATATGGCATCGATTTTAGGAACCGGGAGATGGAAAAAGATGCTTGGTCGGTCCTCCTTCAAATTTGGGGCACTGCGCGTGCAATCTAATGTGCCACCAGATAGGAGTGGTGTGTTAAGTAGTACTATTCTTATCAGTTTAATCCCAATGTCACGACTACTAGTCTGGTCCAGCACGCAGAAACTACGTAAACATATACATAGGCAAGAAAAGGAAAATAAAAGGACAGAGCGTAAACCGGACTTTAGAAGGGCCGGACTAATACGCTAGAGACAGAGAATGGTCAAAGGGAAAGCCGAGGTCAAGGAAGCCAGAAAATACACAATACCATTTACACAAGCCAAGTCAGGGAAACCAGAATTCAGAATAACCAGGGAAAAGCCAAAAAAAAAAAGCACTCTCAGGAAACCAGGAACAGGAAACCACGACAGGGCAAGGTACTGGGGTGAGCTAGGGATTTAAATATCACGCGGTGGGCCGGCAGCCGCGACACCCTGTTACGTCCCCCTCATCAGGCCTTTTTTAGTCGAATGTATCGCCCACTGTCAGTCCCTTCGGGATCCATCCCTCATTCATCTTAATAAAGGTGAGGTAATCTAGACTTTTTTGACCTAGGTGACTTCTCTTCTCAGTGACAATACCTCCTGCTGCACTGAAGGTCCTTTCTGACAGGACACTTGAAGCGGGGCAGGCCAGAAGTTCTATCACAAATTGGGATAGCTCAGGCCACAGGTCAAGCCTGCACACCCAGTAGTCAAGGGGTTCATCTCTCCTCAGAGTGTTAATATCTGCAGTTAAGGCGAGGTAGTCTGCTACCTGTCGATCGAGTCATTCTCTGAGGGTGGACCCCGATGGGCTGTGGCGATGCGTAGGACTTAAAAAGCTCCGCATGTCCTCCATCAACAACACGTCTGTAAAACGTCCTGTCCTTGCCGGCGTGGTCGTGGGTGGAGGAAGATTACTTTCACCTCTTCCCCTGTTAGATTCCCGTTGTGCTGTGACATCACCCTTTTACGCTGTGTAAAGCATACTTTTTAATTGATTTTGGAACTGCTGCATCCTTTCCGACTTGCCGTAATTCAGTAACATTTCAGGCACTTTCTGCTTATATTGGGGGTCTAGTAGTGGACACCCAGTACAGGTCGTTCTCCTTCAGCCTTTTTATACAAGGGTCCCTCAACAGGCATGACAGCATGAAAGACCCCATTTGCACAAGGTTGGATGCTGAGCTACTCATGTCCTGTTCCTCGTTCTCAGTGATCTCACTGAAGGTATGTTCTTCCCCCCCAGCCACGTACAACACCACGGGTACCAGATAGGTGACAACGAGCACCCTGGGATGCCTGTTGTGGTTGGTCTTCCTCCTCCTCCTCAAAGCCACATTCCTCCTCTGACTCCTCTTCCTCACAATCCTCTTCCAGCGTTGCCGCAGGTCCAGCAAGCGATGCTGATAAGGCTGTTTCTGGTGGTGATGGTGACCACAACTCTTCCTCTTCACGCTCATCTACGGCCTGATCCAGCACTCTTCGCAGGGCATGCTCCAGGAAGAAAACAAATGGTATGATGTCGCTGATGGTGCCTTCGGTGCGACTGACTAGGTTTGTCACCTCCTCAAAAGGACGTATGAGCCTACAGGCATTGCGCATGAGCGTCCAGTAACGTGGCAAAAAAATTCCCAGCTCCGCAGAGGCTGTCCTAGCACCCCGGTCATACAAATACTTGTTAACGGCTTTTTCTTGTTGGAGCAGGCTGTCGAACATTAGGAGTGTTGAATTCCAACGTGTCGGGCTGTCGCAAATCAAGCACCTCACTGGCATGTTTTTTCGCCGCTGGGTATCTGAAAAGTGCGCCATGGCCGTGTAGGAATGCCTGAAATGGCCACATACCTTCCTGGCCTGCTTCAGGACATCCTGTAAGCATGGGTACTTATGCACAAAGTGTTGTACGATCAGATTACACACATGTGCCATGCAGGGCACATGTGTCAACTTGCCCAAATGCAATGCCGCCAACAAATTTCTTCCGTTGTCACAAACCACTTTGCCAATCTCCAGTTGGTGCGGAGTCCGCCACTGATCCACCTGTGCTTTCAGGGCAGACAGGAGTGCTGGTCCGATGTGACTCTCTGCTTTCAGGCAAGTCAACCCCAAGATGGCGTGACACTGCCGTATCTGGGATGTGGAATAGTACCTGGGGAGCTGGGGGGGTGCCATTGATTTGGAGCAAGACGCAGCAGCAGAAGAGGACTCAGCCGAGGAGGTTATGGAAGAGGATGGAGTAGGAGGAGTAGAGGAGGTGGCAGCAGGCCTGCCTGCAAGTAGTGGCGGTGTCACCAACTCCTCTGCAGAGCCACGCATTCCATGCCTGGCAGCCGTCAGCAGGTTTACCCAATGTGCAGTGTAGGTGATATACCTGCCCTGACCATGCTTTGCAGACCAGGTATCAGTGGTCAGATGGACCCTTGCCCCAACACTGTGTGCCAGACATGCCATTACTTCCTTTTGCACAATCGAGTACAGGTTGGGGATTGCCTTTTGTGCAAAGAAATTTCGGCCGGGTACCTTCCACTGCGGTGTCCCAATAGCTACAAATTTTTTGAACGCCTCAGACTCCACCAGCTTGTATGGTAAAAGCTGGCGGGCTAAGAGTTCAGTCAAGCCAGCTGTCAGACGCCGGGCAAGGGGGTGACTTTGTGACATTGGCTTCTTACGCTCAAACATGTCCTTGACAGACACCTGAGTGTGGGCAGATGAGCAGGAACTGCTCAAGGCGAGAGACGGAGGGGCGGATGGTTGAGAGGGGGCAAGGAGGACAGCAGTGGTTAATGTGACTGAAGATGCTGGACCAGGAGGAGGATGGCGGCTTTGAGTTTGTGTGCTGCTTGTACTCATGTGTTGATCCCATAGGCGTTTGTGATGTGCGATCATGTGCCTTCGCAAAGCAGTTGTACCCAGGTGGGTGTTGGATTTCCCATGACTCAGTTTCTTTTGGCACAGATTGCAAATGGCATCTCTGTTGTCAGAGGCAGACACACAAAAAAAATGCCACACCGGGGGCGTGTCCTGACCGCGCATGTGAGCGGATGTGTGGGACCGGAGCTCCTCCGATACTGCGGCTATCACAACGTGGAGTAACCGACGAAATACCGGTTAAATACAGCAACCACAAGGGGAATTCACCTTCCACCCGATGGCGACGAAACCGCAGAAAAAAATGAAACAAAAAACCATGCATGCCCACCTGGAAAGGAATCAAGCTATGGAGCATGGTGAGCAAGATGGCACCGATAGGCCCAAATCTCCAGCATGCGATTCTAAAACAGGAGACAGTAGACACAGCCAGGACAGCCCGGCGACAAACTCCTCTATAAGATCGATCATGCAGGAATTGAAAGCCTCATTTAAAGCAGACCTGCAGCAAATGGCAGCAGACATCAGGTCAGACATTAACAGCATAGGGGAAAGCACTGTGTGCCTGGAAGAGCGCACAGAGGAGTTAATTGATGCGCACAACTCCATGGCTTCCACCCGATGGCGACGAAACCGCACAAAAAAATGAAACAAAAAACCATGCATGCCCACCTGGAAAGGAATCAAGCTATGGAGCATGGTGAGCAAGATGGCGCCGATAGGCCCAAATCTCCAGCATGCGATTCTGAAACAGGAGACAGTAGACACAGCCAGGACAGCCCGGCGACAAACTCCTCTATAAGATCGATCATGCAGGAATTGAAAGCCTCATTTAAAGCAGACCTGCAGCAAATGGCAGCAGACATCAGGTCAGACATTAACAGCATAGGGGAACGCACTGCGTGCCTGGAAGAGCGCACAGAGGAGTTAATTGATGCGCACAACTCCATGGCAGAGGCCTACACTTCCCTAACACAAAAGATAAAAGCATTGGAAGGGAAAGTTGCAGAACAGGAGGATAGAAGTCAAAGTTATAACATACGCATAAGAGGTATCCCAGAATCTGTTACACAGACAGGATTAACCCAATATGTGCAAGATCTATTTAAGATGCTTATCCCCTCACTGACGGACACAGAATTGATCCTGGACAGAACACACCGTCTCCCCAAGCCTAAACATCTCCCGTCTGACACAACAAGGGATACCATCACAAGGGTCCACTACTACCCGGTCAAGGACCGCATCATGCAGGCAGCTAGAATGGCAGGCCACTGGCCGGAACCTTATACTGACATTAAACTCTTCATAGACCTCTCATCAACGACCATGCTTGCACGACACACGTTTGCGCCTATCACTGCAGCACTGCGAGCAGCAAATATCCCATACAAGTGGGGTTTCCCTACAAAATTGTTAATCAAGCGGAATGGGATTGACAAATCAATACTCAGCCCGGATGATGGAAAGAAGATCCTCCAGGAATGGAATATCCCACTACAGACAAGCAGTCCTAAAGGACCACCACAGATCACTGCACCAAAACCTCTCACTAAAGACTGGGAACGGACAACAAAAGCTCCGCGCACACCCACAGACCGCAGAACTCCAACATGAAGAAACCACCAGATCATAGCAAGATCGGTGAAAACCGAATGGACTGGAAGTACACTTTCTATAGTTCTACTACTAATTACTTAACCCCTTGTAATCTATTCTGGTATTGTCGGTTAAAAGCCCTTAGCCCAGGCCGCGACCGGGTGGAGCAACACCCGGACTCCCCTTGTTTGACCTTAGCACTGTTATAGATCACATAAGTTGTGAATCATGACAATTCGCCCAAGTGGGCCACCCCCAAGGCTCTTAAGGCTCCTACGAGCTATACTTGTCCTTTGCTTTACGCAACCCGATGTCCCCACATGGTGACACACGGAATATTGTATATAGTTATTACCCTGTTGCCCCCCCCTCCCTTGTGAGTATACCCACAAATTATACAGTACCCAACCTACAACGAAACCCTGGGTCCTTCATACTTAAGGTTACAGCGCACCATACAACTGCATTATGGTGATTAAAATTATGTCCCTAAACACGAAGGGACTCAACTCCCCGAATAAACGCAGGTTGGCCACACAGGAGGCTAGGAAATGTGGTGCCCTAGTGGCGTTCTTCCAGGAGACGCACTTTAGGTGGAAAGAAAGACCTAAATTTACCTCCAAATGGTTCCCCCATGACTTCCACACCTGCTATACAGCCAAACAAAGGGGAGTTTCCATCTTAATAAGCAAAGATGTAGTGTTTTCTCTGGTCCGCAAGATAAATGATAGAAAAGGGCGCTACCTGATTTTGCAATGCCTTCTTAATAACAACCCATACACTTTAGTCAATATTTACAGTCCTAATGAGAATCAACATGAATTCTTAACCTCGACCCTGCCATTACTTGAAATGTATAAATATGGGGAGGTAATTATTGGAGGCGACACGCACTTCCTACTAGACAGCGAATCTGATTCGTCCACTGCTGTGGGGCTCTCACGAAGCACCTTACGGCAAAGAGCGGCTCTAGCAACCAAGGTATGCACCACACTAGCCTCCAACCACTTGGTAGACCCATGGCACATCCTCCACCCCACAGAGGTGGATTACACATGTCACACAGTGGCACACAAAAGCTACTCCCGAATAGACCGCTTTCTTATCCCCACCACCTTCATGCCTAACATAGAAGAAGCCACTAGTGGAACAATGACATGGTCTGACCATGCACCTGTTACCCTCAGCATTAAGGAAATATTCCCCAATAAAGGGACAGGCACTTGGAGACTAAACGAGTCCCTCCTAACAGATCCCTCCATAGTGGCACAGATCACTACAGACCTCCAACACTATTTCACCGAAAACACGATAACTAACTCCCCCATAGAACAGATCTGGCTAGCACATAAAGCGGTCATACGAGGTAGTCTTATAAAACATGTCGAGCTAAAAAAATAAGGTTAGCAAACTATAACTCGCTGGTAGCAGAAATCACTACGCTGACACACTCCAACAAACGAGAACCAAGTAAGACACAATGACCAGTCGGGGTTCGTAAAAGGCCGTCAAGGCTCTGACAACACCAGGAAAATTCTGAACATGCTGTCAACACTGGACACAGGCGATTCGAAGGGCCTCTTCCTCGCACTTGACGCGGAGAAGGCCTTCGACCGATTAAATTGGGAGTACATGGCTAAAACTCTGCACAAATTTAACTTTCCTGCATCCACCATTAAAAGTATAATGGCGCTATACCACAAGCCAGCAGCCAGAGTCTCTCATGGAGGCTTCCTGTCTCACCCCTTCTCCATCATGAATGGTACCCGACAAAGATGCCCCCTATCCCCCCTTCTGTACATACTGGCCCTGGAACCCCTAGCACATAAAATCAGATTATACCCCGACATACAGGGGATTCCTATACAAGACAAAACATACAGCCTAGCCCTCTTTGCCGATGACATCTTTGTGGCATTGACAGACCCCACCCACTCCCTACTCCATATGCTGAAACTCCTACAACAATTCGGAAACGTCTCATACTATAAACTAAACCTAACACAACCCAATGGGTAGATATGGAAAGGGCGCAATTCCGTAATCAATCCCTACTTGAATACCTATGGACACCCAGACATTTAAGATTGAATCGACACGATCTCTTCCCAACCACCCAACTTACGATAGCAGTGTGGGACGAATTTATGGGAACCATAGGCTACAACAACTCCCTCCACCCTAAATCACCCATCTCGACCCTCAGGGCAATAGTACCAGACATACCACTCCATGACTGGCACAAAGCAGGAATCAAAAACATATCCCAACTGATGACGGAAGGGAAAGTGACACCCTTCCCAACACTACAAACACAGTGGCAACTCCCAAGCCGAGCCATCTTTCTTATACCTACAGGTAAAAAGTGTACTACAAGCACACGCGATACCCTTGCACAACCCAAGAGGCCCACCACAGGTTACCTCACCGTTACTCATTGACAGATGTTGGTCCTCACCTAACACACCTAAAACACTCACATTGTGCTATAAAACATGGCAAGAACTCACGCCAACAAAACCACATCCGCACAAAACGCAAAGGGAAAAGGACTGTGACATAACCCTATCAGACACAGAGTGGCTCCATGCATTAAACGGGTTGTCCAAATGGACAAAGTGCTTCTCACATGTAAAAACCCACAGGAAACTCATGTACCGGTGGTATATGACCCCACAAAGACTTCACCAGTTATTCCCCACGACAAATCCGATGTTCTGGAGATGTAAATCAGCCCCGGGCACACTACTACACCTGTGGTGGTCCTGTAGAGACATTAAACCTCTCTGGACTACAGCAAGGTCAATCTTAGACACACTAGATATCCCAAAATTCGAACTGACGGCATCCATCTGCCTACTGCTACTGCTCCCAGCAGGACTAAACCCAGGCCAAAAACAAATAATGGCGCTGGTCTTACTAGCATCAAGAAATCTCCTAGCACTTAATTGGAAATCCCAAGACTGCCCTTCCCTGCCACAGTTGACAGATAAAGTAGAGCAATTTCACATATATACGAAAGAATGGCAATCACATCCTCGACAAAAATACTACAATTTGAGGCTACTTGGGGAAAATGGGATAAAGAGTTTGGACGAACAAACGAAAGGGCACGAACACTGGCAAACACTGCCAAAACCACTGACTAGGAGTACACCCTGAATTACCCCTTCCCCCCCACCATAACACTGACTCCAGGTTAGGATATCAACCAAACGACCATAGGTACTACTCACGCACCTCTCCCCCCCCCCCCCCCGCCGCTATCGGCTCCCCTCACAGGTTCTTGACCCCCAACCAGGTTCATACCACCCAGAATCTTGAGAAGACGGGAGGAGACATAAGACAACTAGGCTCTCCCGCGCCATTGACAACTCATTGTGAAGATGACGATGAAATAAATGTTCAACACATAATTGTATTATGCTATCTCATAACCATCAAGGTAACAATGAACAATGTTCAACATGTATCTGTATTATGATGCCCCGTAGCCATTAATGTCACAATGAAACAAATATCCAACGCATACTTGTAATATGATGTTCCATAACCAGTAATGCCACGATGACTTGTCTGACTAACCCTCCTATCTTCTCTTCTGTACCCTGAACCACTCGAACTAAAACAATAAAACATAAATAAAAAAATAAATAAAAAAATGCCACACTGCTGAGCTCTGCAATGACGGCATTCTGGTGGTGGCAACACTGATTGGCGTGCTGTCTGGCTGACCCCGGGTGCCGATGCATGCTGTCTGACTGTGCCACTAGCTCCTTGCAACAACCTCCCCCTGCTTCCAACTCGTCTTCTCCTCCTCCTCTCTGTCTCCCCATCTGAACTGACATCCACGGACGCATCGTCATCATCAACTGCTTCACTTGTATCTGACAACTCAGCAAAGGAAGCAGCAGTGGGTACAACATCATCATCATCATCATCACACCGTACGTCCAAGTGTGTAATGCTGCCTGACTGAGACAAATCCCTGTTATCTACATCCTCTGGCAATAATGGTTGCGCATCACTCATTTCTTCCAACTGATGTGTAAATAACTCCTCTGACATACCAAGTAAAGCTGCTGTGGTGCTAGTGTTGGTGGTGGCGGCAGGCGGGCGAGTGGTAACTTGAGAGGTGCCTGAAGCTAAGCTGGAGGAGGATGGTGCGTCAAGGTTCCAAGCGGAAGCTGTAGAAGATTGGGTGTCCTGTGTTAGCCAGTCAACTATGTCCTCAGAACTTTTCGAGTTCCGGGTACGTGGCCTCTGAACACTGGGCATTATTCTAGGGCCAAAGGGAATCCCAGCACCACGACCACGAGTGCCCCTGCGGGGTGGCCTGCCTCTGCCTGTCATTTTATTTTCGATTAGTGGTACTATGCGTGCAAGCTACTGTGACAACAGATATGAGTGGCACTGTGCAGTGGCAGAAGTTGGCAGAGTAGACACTGTAGGCCTGACACACACGCTTGCAGACAACTAACTGCTATTCAATCATTTACAGTCAAAAAATTTTTATTTTTTTTTTTAAATGTACACTACTGTTACACCAGATATGAGTTGCACTGGTGTGACACTGTGCCCTGGCAGGCCCTGAAACGCACACGTGTGAAGGAAACTGACTGCTATTATATTACAGTCCAAAAAGTTTTTTTTGTTAAATGCAAGCTATTGTGACACCGGATATGAGTGGTGGCACTGGGCAAGTGGGCACAGTATACGCTGTGAGCCTGACACACACGCTGGCAGACAACTAACTGCTATTCAATCTATTACAGTCAATTTTTTCTTTTATTTTTAAATGTACACTACTGTTACACCAGATATGAGTTGCAGTGGTGTGACACTGTGCCCTGGCAGGCCCTGAAACGTACACGCGTGAAGGAAACTGACTGCTATTATATTACAGCCAAAAATGTTTTGTTTTTTTTAAATGCAAGCTATTGGGACACCAGTGAGTGAGTGGTGGCACCGGGCAGGCCCTGAAACGCACACTCGTGAAGAAAACTGACTACTATTATATGACAGTCAAAAAAGTTGTTTTTTTTTTAAATGCAAGCTTTTGGGACACCAGTGAGTGAGTGGTGGCACTGGGCAAGTGGGCACAGTATATGCTGTGAGCCTGACACACAGGCTGGCAGGCAGGCAACTGCAATTACATTACACAGAAAAAAAAAAGCAGACTGATGTTCTAGCCCTAAAAAGGGCTTTTTGAGGTGCTGTCCTTACAGCAGAAATCAGATGAGTCCTTCAGGACTGTAGTGGACACTGAATACACTAGCCTAGCTATGAATTTCCCTATCAAATCAGCAGCAGCTACACTGTCCCTCCTCTCACTAAGAATGCAGCTTCAAAATGAATGTAAAATGGATGCTGTCCAGGAGGTGGGAGGGTCTGGGAGGGAGGGTCTGCTGCTGATTGGCTGGAATGTGTCTGCTGACTGAAGTACAGGGTCAAAGTTTACTCAATGATGACGAATAGGGGGCGGACCGAACAGCGCATATGTTCGCCATCCGTGGCGAACGCGAACACGCGATGTTCGCCAGGAACTATTCGCCAGCGAACCGTTCGGGACATCACTACTAGACAGATTTGTGAACAATATTTGAGAGAAATAGGCCTTTTGTGTACATAGAAAAAGTCTTAGATCTTTGAGTTCAACTCATGAAAAATGTGGGCAAAAACAAAAGTGCTGCGTTTATAATTTTGCTCAGTGTATATAAAAAGTTATTTTGCACTCTAGGCTATGCAAGAATCCCAGCTGATTGTGTTGCTTAGAGAATGCTAGCTGAAACTGTAATCAAAACATATATGTAAAAAAATACAAAAAAAAATTGTCTGCAGTTACATAAATGATACTTCACTAAACCATTACGTCTTACTGCTTGTTAGCAATTGTAGTTCCCACTCAGGTTGAGGATAATGGACACTGAAACCTGTAAACAGCTTGATGATTCACTACACTGGCATACTCTGGGAGGCTACAATTATTTCTCATCTTGTGATCTTTCAAATTGCGGACTTTTCTATTTATATAAGTGAGAATGACTACCTATTTCGTTTCTCCGGTTGTTTATTTTATTTTTGCCATTTCCTTTGTTTGACTACATAGCAACAAACAATGACAAAAAATGAAGCTGGATGAGACATATTTCTCACATCTTATATATATGCTAAGAGTATACCATGAGAAGATGATGCAGGGTTTAGCATAAACTGTACTAGTTTAACTCTCAGGAAGACAATGTTTGGGCACATAATTTTTTTAGAATTTAATAGGCTATGCTATGAGACATGGGACCATGGGCGTCCGCAGGAATTTTTTTGGGAGGGGGGGGCATATATGTAATGACATTCATGCTTGGCCCCTTTTTTAACAGTGTCATGAAGAGGAGGGGCATAGTCATTATCACATAAAGCCAGGGTGACCAGATTTTGGGGAAAAAAAACAGGACATTTGGGGGGGAGGGTTTTCCCAACTATGGTCTCAGGAATACATGATTTTATTCCTGACACTATAGTGTTCCTTTGAAATTAAAATTTCCAAATTAAAGGAACATTCTGGTTACTCTAACAATTTCATCTAAATGAAAATACTATGATGCCAGGAGTCCCCTGGGCGCTCTCTTCCTTTAAGGGGTTAAACCACTTTCATGTGGTTTAAACCCAAAGGCTTCCTCCTGCTCCAGGTCTCTAGGTTGCTCAGTGATATTTGGCTTGTAAAACGGAGTATCAGTAAGTGCAGATTGCCATCAGGCATGGGCCACTGATTGGCCGCTGATTGGCTAGAGTGCTCAGCTGATGCTCTAAGCCAATCGCTAGTTCCCGGTTTATAAAAATGTTTAACTTTTTTATGAATGGGGATCTAGTGATTGGCTTAGAGTGCAAGCTGACCAATCTGCGGCACCCCTACCAGAGACACTCTGTGCTTCCTGACACTCAGTAAATAAAAGTGAACACATTAACACTGATATTTTTTTTTACCTGGGGAGATGAGAAGGTCCAAAGTTTTCCTGCCAGGCCCAGGGACCAAAGCCTTGTGATGTAGTGTCCAGAATGAAGTGGAGGGATAACTTCACTTGTCCTTCCTGCTCCAATCTTCTTTTCTTCTCATTCATTTGGCACAGTCTCCATTTTTTCTGACACTGTCTTTTCTTCTCCTTGGCTCCTGCTCTTTTACCTTTCTGCTTCTTTTGCGCCCTTCTGCTCCTTTCTCTTACTGATCCCTTTCTGCTACTTTTGCTCCCTTATGCTCCTTATGACACTTCCTGCTCCTTGCTGACCCTTCCTGCTCATTTCTGATCCTTTGTGCTCCTTCTCCTACTTTACCTTTGTGCTCCTTCTGTCCCTTTCCGCTCCTTGCTTCCCCTTTCTGCTCCTTCCTGTCCCTTCCAGCTCCTTGCTGACCCTTCCTGCTCATTTCTGTTCCCTTCTTCTCCCTCTCTTCTTCTTTTCTGTGCCTTCTCCTACTTTACCTATGTGCCCCTTTTGTCCCTTTCTGCTCCTTGATTTCCCTTCCTGCTCCATGCTGCCTCTTTCTGCTGCTCCTCCTCCTTTGTGCAACTTCTGATTCTTTCCGCTCCTTTACCTTTGTGCTCCTTCTGTCCCTTCCTGCTCCTTGCTGACCCTTCCTGTTCCTTGCTGTCCCTTTCTGCTCCTTCTTCTACGTTACCTTTGTGCTCCTTCTAATTATTTCTGCTCTTTTACCTTTGTGCTCCTTCTGTCCCTTCCTTCTCCTTGCTGCCCCTTTCTGCTCCTTGCTGACCTTTCCTGCTCATTTCTGTTCCCTTCTTCTCCTTCTCCTTCTCCTACTTTACCTCTGTGCTCCTTCTGCCTCTTCCAGCTCATTGCTGATGATTTCTGCTCCTTGATGTTCCTTCTTGCTAACAGGTATGCCTAATCCCACCTGCGCCTTCTCCTACTTGGCCTTTGTGCTCTGATTCTTTCTGCTCCTTTACCTTTGTGCTCCTTCTGTACCTTTGTGCTCCTTGCTGCCCCTTTCTGCTCCTTGCAGACCATTCCTGCTCATTTATGTTACTTTCTGCTCCTTCTCCTACTTTACCTTTGTGCTTCTTCTGCCCCTTCCAGCTCCTTGTTGCCCCTTTCTGTTACTTTCTGCCCCTTTCCAGCTCCTTGCTGAAATTTGCCCCATTTACCTAATCTGTAGGCTGCCCCCCAATGTCTCACTTACCTGATCTGTAGTCTGCCCCCCATGCTTCACTTACCTGATCTGTAGGTTGCCCCCCTTCCTCACTTACCTGACCTGAAGGCTGCCCCCCATCCCTCACTTACCTGAACTGTTGTCTGTTCCTCCCCCCATCCCTTACTTACCTGTAGGCTGTCTCTGCATTCTGGGAGTTGCTGGCTGCACTCTGTGCTGCTCCCTTGTGGATTCAGTCAGGAGAGAGAAGCAGGGATAAGATGTAGCTTCTTATCCCTGCCTTTCTCCATACACAGCACCATCTACTGGCCAGCGCCGTTATTGCAGTGTATTCTGAATCTCAAAAAAAATATACAAGCGCAAGCTGAAAAATGCTCCCCCGCCCTACGGATGCCCATGCCTGGGACTAGCAAAAACAAAAAATGTCAACAACTTTGCAATATAAGTGTTTTTAATTAGGAAATTAAAACTACTAAATAAGTTTATTATAATTAGTTTACAAGGGAACTTAACCAATGGTTATTAAATATATATTGGTGTGTAGCTTGGGTTTAATTTTAAAGTAGGGTCACATTCAAATTGCATAGTCAAATATATGTTTTATGTTAATATTTACTGTTCATTAATAAATCACCTGCTCATGTTTTGTGCAACTGCACAGACATGGGGACACACAATTAAAATGTTTCAAGAACATTTTCCAGCTTGTTGTCTGTATACTTCACCACGAAGTTTCAGCCTTTACCTTCACCAAAAGTAAATAACATTTTAATCAATAAAACACATTGACCTTTCATTGAGGCAAAAGATAGTGGGAGCTTGTTGACTGTATATAGGTAATTATTATATGTTGACTGTATAAGGGTTAATTCCCCAACTTGGGCAGAAACAGTAGAAGCAGTCCAATAAATGGTGATATATACATAATAAATGCTTCTTACACATACATCAAATTTAGCTTACACAATTATAGCAAACATTATATGGAGAGGAGGAGAGATGTCATATCACCATAGACTTTCACAGACTTTGCCCAATAAATACTGAGATATACATTAATGCATCTAAAAAAAAAAAAAGGTGACATATACATTAATGCTTCTAAAACACACAGATACACACTCTCAATGAAAGGCACACAATTTCACTGATATGAAACATATACACTGACAGATACACACTTACTGACAGGCACACACTCATTGACAGACACAATGACATACACTCTCAATGACAGAAACAATCACACTGATTTGAAATACTCACCAACAGACACACTCACTGACAGAAACACTCATTGACAGACAGTCATTGACAGACTTTAATAACAATGCTGTATGCACAAGTGTACCCAATGTTGTAAAGATAATCATTATATTTTGCTCTGCAATAATCCCACTCTTTTTAAGTTAGTGACAATATATAATTTCAATAATTATGGTGACAATTTTAAAGCAAATTTCTCCAAACTATAGAAAACTACATGTTTCACGTACAATGTCTGCTGAATAACAGCTTGAAGGGAGGAGAGATAGAGTCTTAGTGCACTCTGCTGGGCTTAATTGCTCTACATAGTACAGATGCTTACATTTAGCCAGGCACTGATACTGTTAATTGGAGATAATTATCATACACATTTTTCTGTTCTCTCAAAACAAATGGTAATACCACATTGTGATGACTTAAAATGTTCCTATTAAATAACATCCTGGGGATTATTAAATGACTTGATTAATAATTATGAACTGATATTGTAAACACATGCAGTTAGTATCCTTAAAGGGACACTATAGTCACCTGAACAACTTTAGCTTAATGAAGCAGTTTTGGTGTATAAAACATGCCCCTGAAGCCTCACTGCTCAATCCTCTGCCATTTAGGAGTTAAATCCCTTTGTTTATGTACCCTAGTCACACCTCCCTGCATGTGACTTGCACAGCCTTCCATAGACACTTCCTATAAAGAGAGTCCTATTTAGGCTTTCTTTATTGCAAGTTCTGTTTAATTAAGATTTTCTTATCCCCTGCTATGTTAATAGCTTGCTAGACCCTGCAAGAGCCTCCTGTATGTGATTAAAGTTCAATTTAGAGATTGAGATACAATTATTTAAGGTAAATTACATCTGTTTGAAAGTGAAACCAGTTTGTTTTTCATGCAGGCTCTGTCAATCAGAGCCAGGGGAGGTGTGGCTAGGGCTGCATAAACAGAAACAGTGATTTAACTCCTAAATGACAGTGAATTGAGCAGTGAAATTGCAGGGGAATGATCTATACACTAAAACTGCTTTATTTAGCTAAAGTAATTTAGGTGACTATAGTGTTCCTTTAAAATGCTCACAGTAACCCATGTTTGCTTCAGAAGCAATGCATAATCTGGGATATTAAGAGCCAGGAGCTAATATTAATATACACATTTATCTGTGTCATAATAGAAGAAACAAATTATATAATTAATAAATTAATAAAATTGCTTTCTTACTAATACTTCAAAAGAGATAATTATATATATATATATAATTATCTCTTTTGAAGTATTAGTAAGAAAGCAATTTTATTAATTTATTAATTGCTTTCTTACTAATACTGCAAAAGAGATAATTATATATATATATATATATATATATATATATATATATATAATTATCTCTTTTGCAGTATTAGTAAGAAAGCAATTTTATTAATATATATATATATATATATTTTTATTTTTTTTTCTTTGTTCCAAAGCAGATTTTTTTTTTTTTATATTTTTTTAACAAAAGATATCTTATTTATCTGATGTTTGCAAATGGATTTCTGAAGTGGCCAAAGGCCATTTCCTAAAACTATGACTTGGAAATCTATATAAATGAAAATATAGATCAACAATGATAGAGGGTACTGAAATGCAAGTAGAAAACCTAGTCTGTCAGCAAGTGATCAAACAGTAATAGGACATTTAAAAAGAATAGCTTTCGGTAATGTGCGTAATGTTTCAAAGAAATATTTGCAAGGCAGCTTGATAAAAATTACTGGGGACCACATATAGAATCAAAAAATGATCAAAACAATCAGAAGAGTGCACGATAGCAAAATCAAGAGTGTTTGCACCAGATAGAGAACACGACAACTAACGAGTACTGTCATGTTCTGAAAAATGTACCGGAGAGTCATTAGAGCCATAAATGGATCAACAGATGTTATGAATGACACTGTTAAATGTTCAAATGATCAAAGCCACAATGTTCTGCTTTTTTCTCAAAGCTACAAATGACTGAAATGTTGGCATACACCATTCTGAAATTTCTACTATGTAAAGCTCTAAAGTAGGAAGACTTTTTTCTACTATTTATGTGTCATTTGGATTATCTGTCGCAAGTTGAAAATAAGTGCAAGTATCCTGCGGATTTCACAGTTTCAACTAGATGGTGGGAAAATTCATGCATGGCAAGGAAATAAGGCTCGGCCAAACAATATTTCCCTAAAGCAGAACATTTTTCACTCAAATTGTGGCAAGATGTCGGTTCAGCTTGGCAAAGTTTTGGTACCAGAAACATGATTCAGAAAC
The DNA here is from genome assembly GCA_933207985.1 of Pelobates cultripes. NCBI lineage: Eukaryota > Metazoa > Chordata > Amphibia > Anura > Pelobatidae > Pelobates > Pelobates cultripes. The sequence goes on along the minus strand of OW240914.1, from coordinate 74,345,795 downwards.
CTAATCTGTATGTATATATTATATTAAAAATTTAGCATATAAATATATATTTTTCTTTATTGCTCCACCTTTTTTTACCTCTGTTGTTAACTTTGCTCTTGATCTGTGAATAAAGTCATAATTTACTGACTGCCCCATAGCTACCATTCATCACTCTTTTTAGTGCCTCAGGCAGAATTCAGAATCACGATCAAAAACAGACCTGCTCTGCCAACATGCATTTCATCTGGCTCGGGATTCAGGTACATTTCGGCTTGTAGTTCGGGAATTCGACTGATCATCCAATCATATTGTAGTTCGGATCAAAACAAGTCTCCATGTCTAGTTTCAACTATGGACTTACATGTGAAACTTTGCTGCTAGTTCAAACTATATCCAGACATTTAAGTTTTAGTAATCAGTATATGAACAGAAATACATTTTTTGTAGGAATACTGAATTTATCAACAGATGTAGACTAAATTCCAGAGCACTTTTACTAAAATAGTGTTTATGTTTAAAGAGTGATCTAAAACCTGTTTAAATAACAAAAATAAGTGGGTGATACCGGAAAAAAGTGCAGGCAGGCAGGCCTCTGTCTAAAGGTCACTCACAACCTTTAATAAACATAAAAAATAAATTGCAAAGATAAAATCAATACCAGATAACAGGGTGCCACAGTCACTCTAGTTGACGACTTTCATGAGATATTCTCACAAAATAGATAGAGAGAATAAAAAGCAATCAGTGAAAATATATAATACAATTTATTGAAAAGTTAAAGTTAACAGAGATAATTAAGCGAACCAGTTTATTCTGTTCTGTATTCCGGCCTACTCAGAGCATGTGGGTACAATAATGTGCTCTATAACTATTGTAGACCCTGGACATGCTATGGACTGTACACTGGCATCATTCTTAGTCCATAGTATATGAAGTACAGATGTGTCCACTAGCTGTATATATATCCCCCTAAGATTAAACCTAGGTTCACCTAATAGTGGCTCTATAAACAAACCTTGTGAATACAGCATAATTAGTCTCAAAAGATTCTCGACATATAAAACTCTTGCCAACCCCAGTAAACATTTCTTGGTTTTCATATGGTTTTAATGGACAGTAAACAATATACCAACTCAGGGAATTTGCTGGCACAATATAAATAATAAAATAATAATATTAATAATATATAGATGGCAAAGTATTAAAATGGGGGGCGGGGGAGTTTATAAGTGTTGCAGACTGTTTTGCACCTTGATTGGCATCTTTTGGCATTTTTTAGCACAATGTATTGAATCATTTTTCTTCTTAATTATTTATCAACCTGTCATTTTTTAATGTGCCATATTATTTTGATGATACAATCGATTTATTGATCTTTTTGTCATTTTTTCTGACAGAAAAATGTTTTGTTTTTCTGGCAGTATAAATTTGATTTTCTAGACCATTTTTAGAGTTTAGATACAAAAAATAAAATACACTTTTCAAAATACTTTGATAAATGTATCCCTTTGAGTGAAATAAAGCTTTTTTGTTGAGTAATAGTAAAAGCCAAGGAAAATGACATAGTGGAAGACAAACACCTTCACCGAGGACTTACTTAAAGTTAGTGAAGGTCACGTTAGAGGTAAAAGAAAATACAGATTAGAGGAGGAAATAAAAATGTGCAGATCCACTATGAACCGAGGAAAACAAATAGGCGACGCAATTGCTTACTAAAGCCGAAATCCATTTTATAATACCGTATGTACACAAAATGAAATGTGTTTTCTTATTATGATTCATACATGGTTATTCACTAAACACCAAATTCCAGACCACAATGACATTTCTCATATATACTCATATATACTAAAACCAAATATGGTCGGGATTGGTTGGCCCGAGCGAATCTGCATCAATAACTCTAGATGCATGTGTCCAGATTAAAATCAATGATTTTGCATCCCATTCCTATACAAAGTACAGGATTTTGGAATAGTAACAAAGCAAAGTTTTAATTTAAAAAAATCGGGACCAGATATATCCAGCAGAATGCACATTCACAAATTATCATTTACTTGTTTGCATATAAGTGATCAACAGCATTAAGTGGTATTTGGCCACTGGATGGCCCTTCCAGGCAGCGGACAAATAGTTAAAAACCCTTGGTAGTACAAGGTTAATTATATGGCGGATTGACAGCACTTGCTATTTAGGCACCAAATTAAAAAAAATGAATACATAAATAAAAGCTTATGGGGTTAGTAAGACCAAATTACCACATGGGAGGTTTAAAATAGCTATGCCTCCATCTGGTATGTGGAATGTGGAGGAGTATATCTACTAACAGTTTAAAACTAGCGACTGGGCAGCCATAAGAATGGGGCCTGTTAAATAATAGGGGGTGACTGTGCACTCCGTGCCCCACCTATGGACATTGGGTGGGGGAAATTTTAAAATAAACAGGGATTTGACAAATCTCCCTCTGGCCACAAGTGTGGGCTATTTAATAAAAGAAATTAGAAGATTAGGATGCAGGGGGGGCATCCTAATGTTGTATTGATCCTGATATTTTTTTTTTTTTTTCATTCTTTATTTTTGATGTGTGGCATGAAATACACAAGCAAGTAAATACAGATTAGTAAAACTAATAAAAGGCACAAAATGAAATTTTTTTATTAAAAACAAAGGGAAAAAGAAAAGTGCTCAAAATACAAGAATAAGTATTCTGGTCCTAAAATAGAGGGAGTAAAAGTATATATAAAATAAATATACAGTAGATATAACCAAAATTATCCAATATCAAATAGATAGCTCTAAAACTGGAAGGAGGGTCACCAATTCTCCCTTAGAAAACTGGTATATCAGTATTACTTATAAAAATAAGATTAAAGGTTTCTAGGAGCTAAAATCAATAACACAATAAATAGATATCAACTAAAAACACAGATAAAAAGTGACTCAAGTTCATATAAACTCAGATAAAAATGAGTTTGATAAGTCCAAAATTAATCTATGTAGAAAAGTCAATGTGGTGAAGAATGATGTAAATCCAATAGGCTAAATAAAGTCCACAAAATATAGCATAAGGGTGACCACACTGAGCTGTGTATAAAAATAATGCACAGTTGTGGGGCCCTATTGCCAGTACGATATAATTAACTGACTATCAGTAAATATGAAAAATAAAATAAAAATGGCAAACCACACTGTATAGGAGATAAAAAGCAACACAGTACTCAAACCAACTGCTTGCTAAAAAACAGAAAAATAAATAAAAAGAGAAAAAAGAGAAAAGGAAAATGTTTCTTAAAATTCCATAAGTCTTTTATGAAAATGTAAGTAGAATAAAATAAATTCATAGACACAAAATTAATTTGAATGAAATAAAATAGTAACAGTACCAACAGTAGCTCAAGATGTTTTGCACTGGGGTCATATTTACCCCTGACGAAGGTGGACACGCCGTGCACCGAAACACGCATCATGCAATTTCTCTCACCTCACAGAGCACATACTATCACGTTTGTGAATTATACCATGCATATTTAATCATGGAATATTTTAACTAGCACTTCATTATTTTTCTTTTTTTCTATTTCTTACTCTAACTATCTAGCAAGTTTAGCAGGGACAGGTTTTTCCTTCAACTATGCTGCATTTTCTATCAGTATAATAGTATTAACCATTTCAGGACAATTGCTAATTATTTTATTGAAGTAGGTAAATACCAATGACCTTTCTTTATTAGCTAGGCTCAATCTATACGCAGACACTGGAGTGTCTTTTAACATAATACTATTATCTATTTGATGAAGAATTGCTAATGTATCTAAGTGGTTAAATATTAATGATTTGTCACTTCTATTAGCTAGCCTCCACTAACATTCAGACATTGGAGTGAATTTTTGTAACAGGAATTAAAACATCTCTATATATCCTACAAACTAATTGAAGTAGGTAAATACCAAGGATACTTCTTTACTAACTAGCCTCAATTTACATTCAGAGACTGGAGTCTCTTTCAGCATAATAGTATTAACTATTTGGGTAAACTGCTAATATGTCCAAGTGGTTAAATATTAATTACCTATCACCTCTATTAGCTAGCGTCCACTAACATTTAGATACTGGAGTGAATCTTTGCAACAGTAACTTACATTTCTCTCTGTTTTTTGCTAATTGGATCATAAGTTAACCCTTTGAGATCCCCAGATATTTTTGCCATTTCTAATAAAGCCTATACGGAAGGGGTTATCTCTGAGCTAACTTTCAGACAGAGAAAAGCTTTAATAGCTTTTGTACTCACTTTGCCTCTTTTATTGTTTGGTTGTAAGGGTAATAATGCAACTGCTTTTAACTTATATCCAGTTAATGTCAGTATTTTAAACTTCACCTTGTGTTCAGTTTTGAATGAGGATATTTTATCTTTGTATCTCACTAAATAGGGGTTAGGCCCCAAACACCACTGGAGTGCTGATCTCGTGATTACATTCAGGGTGAGAGGTTTTGCAGAAGCTAACCATCTCTAACTGAATATATCTATACGTATAGACAGTTCTCCTGGTGGATAGGATATGTGAGAGCTGCAGTCCTCACTGTGTGTGGTCCGCCAGTGAGGTCGGCATGCGTTCCACACAGCGTTCCACACGGCGTTCCAACCAAAGCCTCACTCCCGGGTATGCTACCACCGATGTCAGAGAGGAAAGATCTTCAGTGTCTCTTCGTGTGAAGATTTAGGTCAGCTCGTGCGGTGAACTGTAGAGCCTTGCTGTGGTAACGGTCTTCTACTAGATAGTGGATCTGGATAGCACTAGTCTGTGTGCTTTGCCTTACGCGTTTCTATTCTTGTTATTGTCTATACTTTGTTGCTTTATTCATTTTTATGTATTTTTTTCTTGGTTATAAATTTTACTTGCATTTTTTATTTACTATTTATTATTTACTATTTATTATTTACTATTTCTTACTTTTCTTATCCAGTCCTCATTCTTATTAATGCTTCCTAAGAGATCCGCAATTTAAGTTGCTTGATATGCATCATGATTGTAATTTGATACAATGTAATTTGTACCAGCTGGTTTTATGTTTAACTGCATATATAAGTATCCTCCAAGCATATCTGCCAGCTATTGAAGTCTCTGATGAAGTGAGGCTTTCCTCACGAAACGTGTAAGGCAAAGTACACAGACTAGTGCTATTCACGATCCAGATCCACTATCTAAATGTTCATGCTGAAAAACCAACAAGGCTCAAGCACAACTCAGCTGAACTGCCTCACACACAGTGTAAATTAAGTAAGAAGTACACATAAATATAAACCCCCCCAAAACAAATAGCAGTAACAGGGGAATGCATCAGGTCTAGGATTGGCATGATGGTGACAAGAAAATGTAGGTGAAATACAATAGTATTACATACACAATCAGCCAATTCCCAGACTAAGAAAGCAGGCAGGTGGTGCAGGGAGGTCACAGAGGGTAAAGGCACGTTGGAGGCAAGGTAGGTCCTTTCTCCAGCCCCAGGCATATGTGGAGGCCAGCTTCTCTGAGCCACAAACTTAATGGCATTAGAAATCCTTCCCATAGTGGGAGCAATATAAGGTACTGGTGGTCTGCCACTGCCAGTGGCGGATTGTCTTCCTGCCGTGTGGTAGAATCCCCTGGAGGCGTTCTGCCTAGGTGGGCTATAGAAAGGAGATATGTGCATTGGAGCAGTAGCTGTGCCTGAGAAAGACTTGCTCTGTCCGCAGTCACCATCCCTCTTTACCTCCTCTGGAAGATAATGCAATATCAGGGATTCACACTTCTCTAATTCTTCCCAGAAGCATAAGAAAAGTGCGTCCAGCTGTTCCAGAAATTGCTCCACTAGCTAATAAAATTGCCATGGGGCTTAATAGGATTATCATCAGAAGAAGAGGTGCCATCTTGTTGAGACTGCTGAGCTGATACCATTGAGTTTTTCAGGATTCAGACTGGGTATGTGCACAATGCCTGTGGGGACCGGGATAACCCCCACCAGTCCAAAGGGTGAGGGGGATCAGGATCTGGCAGAAATAGAAAGCTTGTGAGGATGGTGTCTTAAAGGGCCCAGTTTTACAAGTCCTCACTGGAACCTTAGGGGCACATGATGATAAGCACATCGTAGTTGTCTTCCAAGGTAGCTCCTGCGGCTTCGCTTGCTGGCAGGTCACAGACTGTGTGGGTTCAGCGTGCTGGGATTCGATAGTTTGGCAGTTTTCAAGAGTTGAGTGAGGAGTAGAGATGTTGAGAACCGTTTGTGGCGAACTCTGGTCAGCTGACACATCCCGGCCAATCTCCAGCAGACCCTCCCTCCCAGACCCTCCTACTTCCTGGACAGCATCCATGTTGAAGGCAGCTTCAACATGGATTCTGTCCAGGAGGTGGGAGGGTCTGGGAGGGAGGGTCTGCTGGAGATTGGCCGGGATGTGTCAGCTGACTGGAGTTCGCCACGAACGGTTCGCCACGAACGGTTCGCCGCGAACTGTGGCGAACCGTTCGCGAGAAGTTCGCGGACAGTTCGCAACATCTCTAGTGAGGAGCTCTTACAAAATGCATCCAGCTGCCATGAGGTACAGGCCCTGCACCCCATAGCTTTTTATTTTTGTTATATTATTGGACTACTGGATAGCAAGTGCAGGCCAGCTGCCACAAAATTAACCCTTAAACTGCCAATGGTTCTTAACTATTTGCACTTGCAATAGTCTGGATTAAAAAAAGTTAAAAAAATTGGATTTGAAGTATTTATGTATGGATTTTAGCCCTGAAAAATAGGGCTGTGAAATAAGGTACCTATGACAGGGAGGGAAACAAATGATGAAATGTCCTTAAAGCTATTTCTGGCACTAAATCTGCTGTGAAAAATAAATTTAAAGAAAAAAAAAATCACAAAAATGAAAAAAACATGTAAAACAAGCATGTCAAACTCAAAGACTAACATGGGCCAAATAAACAAGGTTTAAATTTATGCGGGCCACAAAAAAACTAAGGTTTATTTAGAAAAGTACAGTATTAAAAAAAGTGCCTAACGGACAATGGATGTCCTCACACTTTCTCAAATTAATACACTGTTTTCCCCCCAATTTAACCCACTGCCCCCCTCGCACCACTCCAATACACTGGCCCCCTGTTTTTGCCCCTCTCCCTCCCTCAAATTAATACACTGCCCCCTCTCCTCAATTTAATACACTGGCCCCCTCCTTCCCCCAAATTACTACAGTGCCCCCACCCCCCCCAATTTAAAACACTGGCCCCCTCCCTCACCCAAATTATTATACTGCCCCCCAACCCAATTTAACACACTACACAGGAGGGTCCCCCAAGCTCCTGTATTTGTTCCTCTCCCTCCCTCAAATTAATACACTGCCCCCTCTCCTCAATTTAATACACTGGCCCCCTCCTTCCCCCAAATTAACACAGTGCCCCCCCAATTTAATACACTGACCCCCTCCCTCACCCAAATTAATATACTGCCCTCCTCCTCAATTTAACACACTACACAGGAGGGTCCCCAAAGCTCCTGTATTTGTCCCTCTCCCTCTGTATCAATATAATACACTGGCCCGTCCTTCCCCCAAATTAAAACAATTCCCCCACCCTTCCCCAATTTAATACACTGGCCCCCTCCCTCACCCAAATTAATACACTACCCCTCCCCAATTTAACACACTACACTGGAGGGTTCCCTTAAGCTCCCCTTCTTCTACTTTAAGATAAGCCGCGTGTCCTCTAATTCTAGCTTTGATCTTTTCTGCATATAGGCCAGGTGCTCCTCTGACACTGCGAGCTGGAGGGAAGGGGGAATGGCTGGCCTGCTCTGCAGACAGACAGCCACTCTGCCCTCTTGTGACCATGGGAGGGAAGACAAGGATCAGACAGGAAATATCTTTCCTGTCTTGTGACTGGTTGCAGCCACAGCACAAAGTGGCCCCAGGGCAGGTGGGCCGCAAATATATTCATTGTGGGCCACATGTGGCCCGTGGGCCGCAAGTTTGAAATTCTTGATGTAAAAGAACAGCTATGTAACAGAATGTTATTCGTTTTGCAGACTTGAATAAAACACTTTTCGTTGAAGTAGTTTGCTGTTTACTTAAAGTAACACACTAGGCATCAACACAATTTAAGTGAATTTGGTAGATTTTGGCCTCATATTAATGCTCTTTTCTTTCACCACATTCAAATTTCTCATGATTTGCTACTTCATTTTAATTTAGAGAAACATACACCATGAGTAATATGTGGCCAAAACCTGAAAAACACTTTTAAGTTGTGTTGGTGTCCTTAACTTAATGTCCTTATATTTTAGAAATGTACTTCATATATGTTTTGGCTATTGTTGATTATGTCATCAAGTTCAACAATTAAACTGTATTCGCAATACAATAACTTGTGGGTATTTAAAACCTGTTTTTAAAAATATAGGTCAAAAGAGTAAAGCTGTTACCATTATAAACAAGAAAAAAAAAAATCATAACAATCAAAAAAAATTTACTTATCATATTATTTTAATAAGACAAAAAATAGGTCTTGATAGTATTTATGGGTGGTCTTTAAGCTTCTCTTTTTGCATGTCATGATATTCTATATGCTCTTATTCAGTATATGCTCAGAATTTATAATTATTATTATTATTATCATTCATATAGCGCCAATATATTCCACGGCACTTTATTTAAAAATAGGTAACTGGGAGGATGATGAATGGCCACCCCAGTGAATTATTAATTATTATGGACCTCCATGCTGCCTGTCCATATAAGGTAATCCTGTGTATCCTGTTTGCTGATTGGTGTAAGGGTACAGATGGGGGATGTATAGTCTATAAAATGCCTGTACTCCATGTGCTCAGTGCTCAGACCTTTTGGACATGAGTTCAGCTGAGACACGATCGGTGAAAATAAAGATCTTTGCTTCCTGAACTGACCTGCATCCGGACTCTTTGTGCGTGGCTTCTTCAGAGTTCTGCTTTTACATTTCCATGTTAAGTTTGATTCTTTGGTGCCGGTTCTGTAATTCAACGATAACCACAATTGTAAAAGGTAAGAAATAGGTGAACCATACTTCAAGTAAATCCAACAAGGAAATGAGTTTTCAATAAATAAATTCTGAATTCAGTAAATGTTTAGTAATGCAGTAAAAAATACAGGCCATGTATGTGGAAAGATAAAAAAAAAATCATATATATGCTTAAAATATATAACACTGTAAGAAGTGGGGGGGGCAAAAAAACTAAACAAAATCTAACTGGACACTGGACAAGTTAGGTTACAAAAATAGCAATAAAGGCAACATAGCTTTTCAGTTATACTTACAGGGTTCAAAAGGCCATGTTTTTATACAAATTCTTTTTTGTTTTCGGAGGATTTCTGGCACTGACTTTGTCAGCTGTGTTGTGCTTAACTAACCCAGCAGACAAAAGTAAATCATTTCAGTATTGTTTTATGTTACATTTTTATCTGTACACTATTGTACTGATGACAAACAAGATAGTAGTTATTTAGTGAGCAAATCTAAGCTGCTTCTTTTCTCAAATGAGCAGTCTTCGTTGGGATTCTAACATATCAATAAATTAAAAATGCAGGGCAACATACAGACAGATTGCAGCTCGTTTTGGAAAACCACAGTCAAAAGACAAAAACAGAATTCATAGTATTCTAAAAATGTTACATAATTGTGCTTGGGAAAAGGGCCAAAAATAAAAATCCGTTGGTTTAAAAAAAAAAGTATGTCAAGATGGTATTCATCTATCTACAACATTGTCTTCTAACCCTTAGAGTATTTTTCCTCTCTACTTCGTTCATTGTAAATGCTTCAGAAAGTCGGAGAACAAAAGCACTTAGCAAATATTAAAGTGCCCGGAGGGGATTATTCTCTGAATCTGTAAAACTATCAGGTGCTCGTTGACTGAATGTGAGTTTCTAAAGAAGCAGCATATTATTCAAACCATGGGCCTGATTAAAACACAAAATACCATCAGCTTGATCCATTTATCTCTTCACTTTAACTCTATATTCGCTTCATTACCCATGGCTATTAATGTTCTACACAATCTAAATGTAATATTATATTATGTAGCAATTTTATGCTCTTCTGGATTTCCTTATTAGTTTTTCTCCTTCTTAAATGATTACTGCATGCAATAATAAGAATCAAGACTGCAATAGCCTTACAATGCATGCATGTTTAGTTAAGAATACAGAAGACAAAATGCATGGTTGATTTTCTAAAGTATAATCTAAAATATTTTTTCAAACAAAAAAACAAAACAAATTTAGTCCATGACGCTGTTCTGCTCGGCAGAATTTCTGTTCCGAAAAATTTGCCTGAGCAATTCAGGCAGCTAAAAAAACAGGAAAAAGATGTATATGACTGGGCTGATATGCATAAATGGCTACAATATCACCTGATATAATGGCTACTCAATATCAGTCATTTTTGCAATGACAATTTTGAGTTGCCAAAATTAGTTTATTATATATATGTATATATATATATATATAAAAAAAAAATAGAAAGTGGCAGATTTTATTTTTATAATCAGTACACATAATATTTATCTTTTTTATCTTGCATTAACCCCTTAAGGACTGTGTCAAATGTACACGTTTTGATCAAAATAAAACGTAAACAAAACTTGGAATTTGACTATATTTTTTTTCAACTGTAATTCACCTCTTTCATATTAAGTGCACCCATACTTATTATATATCATTTTATTCAGGAGAAATAGGGCTTTCATGTAACATCAAAATATTTAGCTATGAAACATAAATTAATATGAATAAAATATAAAAAAAAATGTGAGAAATTAAGAAAAAAAAATGTTTAGTTCTGCATGACATTTTAACTGTGAATGTCATAATACTGTTTGCTTTTACTGCAATAAAATACACATATTTGTATTCAGCGATGTCTCACGTGTAAAACAGTACCCCCTATGTACAGGTTTTATGGTGTTTTGGGAAGTTACAGGGTCAAATATAGCATGTTACATTTTTCAGTTTTTTCACATTGCAATTCGCCAGATTGGTTACGATGCCTTTTAGACAATATGGTAGCCCAGGAATGAGAATTACCCCCATGATGGTATACCATTTGCAATAGTATACAACCCAAGGTATTGCAAATGAGGAATGTCCAGTCTTTTTTAGTAGCATCTTAGTCACAAATGCTGGCCAAAATTAGCGTTAATATTTGTATGTGAAAAATGCAAAAAACTAATTTGAACGCCAATTTTGGCCAGTGTTTGTGAATAAGTGGTTACCAAAAATGACTGGACATACCCCATTTGCTATACCTTGGGGTGTCTACTTTTGCAAATGGTATGCCACCATGGGGGTAATTCTCATTCCTGAGCTACCATATGGTCTCAAAGGCAACATAACCAATCTGGCAAAAAAAAGGAAAATTTAAGCCTTATATTTGACTCAGTAACTTTTGAAAACACCATCAAACCTGTACATGGGGGCTACTGTTATACTTGGGAGACTTCGCTGAACACAAATATTAGTTTTTAAAAACATTAAACATATCACAATAATTATATCGTCAGTGAAAGTACAGTGTGTGTGTGTGTGAAAAATTAAAAAAACTGCATTTTTACTGACGATATCAACGTTGTGATACGTTTTACTGTTTTTAAACACTAATATTTGTATTCAGCTAAGTCTTCCGAGTAAAACAGTATCCCCCATTTGCAGGTTTTATGGTGTTTTCAAAAGTTACTGAGTCAAATATAACTTTCTGCCTGGGTTGTCGGGCAGGTCCCTCAGATTGTAATTAATAAAATTACTTAATAATGTAAAAATATTATATAAATATATTTGTAGAATTTAAATATATATGTAAATACAGTTATAACAAATAATTAATAATTATATATATATATATATACATATATATATATATATATATATGTATATATACAATTAACTTCATTCTAAGTGTATTTTAATGTATATATATATAAACATTAAAATACACTTTTATTAATGATGTATGTATATATAAAAGTATTTAGATCATTATATATATATATATATATATATACATACATATATACATATACACACACACATATATATATGATATAAGTACTTTTTATTTTATTTAAAAACGGTTTAATAATTTTTATAAACTTTATAAACTTTTTTGCAGGCATTAGGGGGACGGCCCGAGAGTTCAGGCAGAGGGGGCGACGACGGGGACGTTCTTTGCCGCATGCAGGCGTTTAGGACCACCCCAAAAGGGACGGCATAAAACGCCTGCCATCCTTAAGGGGTTAAGAGAATAAAAATAAATTTAAGTTTTAAACGAAATATGAATTGTTGACATAATGGTATACCTTAACGAAATATGGTATGATGTAATAAATACTGCAGTAGGTAAAAATGTATGAGCTGTTGAACAGGATGAAGCGTATGTGCAAAATGCAACTGTGACAATGTGTTGGTGTGTTTTAGGCAGGCATTGTTTAAAGGGACACAGATCACTTCAGCTCATTGAAGTGGTCTGGGTGCCTATTTCCAGGTTCCTTATTATATATTAATTATTGCAGTTATTAGAGAAACTGGAACCATTACTATCCAGGGTTAACTCCAACTCTAGTGGCTGTCTGCCAGACAGCCACTAGAGGGACTTCTGAGTCATTTGGAAACTTTTGGTTGCCTAACTGACGATGGATGCCCTCACCCTATGCTTGAGGATGTCCAGCGTCACCCGAAACTCAATGCCATGGCTTAATACCATTGTAATCAGTGCTGGGCTTTGTCAGTTGCCCAATGTTACCCCGAGGGTGCATAATTCATTGTTGCACAATAGAATATTTATGTAATTTGTGTAGTGCATATATGAACTGACCACTTGGTAAAGATCACATGACAGAGAGGTAGTGTGAATTGAATAGGAATGTGAAAGGGAGCAGATGGTTTACCATATCATTGATCCTTTGATTAATCAAAAGCTCTGTAAGGTGTGAGAAGTCACCCATAAGTGGCCTGGAAGTTTAGTTTCAGTGTAAACTTCAGCCATATGGTCTCTGCCTTTTAATTGATGAGTGGATTTCTCTAAAATGTTAATGATCATTAGCTTTCAAGAAAAGAGGAAAAACAAGCCTTGTGTTCCAGTATCATATCCACATGAAATAAACATTAAAATTTACCCAGAGGATAATAATTAAGCCTCATTTTTATTATATTTGGAATGTGACCAGCACAATCTTCTAATCAAGCCCAAACAATATTTACATAACCATATGGGAAGGGATTAGGATGTCTGCTATATTGGGTCACAAGTAAGAAGTGTAATATATCTATGCAATGGAAAAATGGTAACCAATTCATAGATGCAATTATTATTTCTGTGGCAAGTACATAAGAGGAGATAGAACCAAATGTTTCTATTTGGATTGATGTTGGTCTGGAACACAAGGGGGTTGCCACTTATAGTTACTATAGGTACGCCTTGTAACCATCTCTGGGCGAAGCTTGATAATCCACAGGGTATATCTGTAATGATGCTGGAGTGTGCATTGTACTTGCTTGAGGAGCCAGAATCTAATTCCAAGTTAGTCACCATCTTTCTTACCAGAGACCCCCTGGGGCAAAAGTTTTACTTTGAAGAGCCGAGTAAGTGATTAGGACTTCTGTTATTTTATCCCTTTAGTTTTTTTCTTTTGTTTGTGTAAATAATTTGTTTATCATCTATTTTTTGTATTCACTGTGACTATTTTTTGCTTATAATAAATAGTCCTTTACTAAGTTCTGCCTTTGTCTGGTAAAGAATCAAGTTACCTGAAGAGACTAATTAGTATTTTGCAATTACATAGATATTGTGCTAAGTTACATTTGGTGGGTTTTATTATTAAGTTACCTGGGGGACCAAGGCATCCCATTTATAAACTGTCTTGGTCGTGGCAGCGTTAAAATAGTAATAGTTATATTATGCCTAAGTGTGGATGGTGTTAAGGGGGATTTTATAATTATTTCTGGTCTAGTGCAGACAAATAGGAAGCTTTAACCCTTTCACCACCACAACTACGTCACGCACACTCTTGAAGTAGGCTGCGTTCGTGACACCCAGCATCAATCATAGCTAGTAATTGGAGGTGACATAATTGTTGTTACAGAAAGCCCTGGACCAAAAGTGCTATTTTCACCATCCTGTGGGCCCCTCCCACCTAGCGATTGGAGGCTATTTGAGCTCCTAGGATGCCAGACAACCAGTTGTGATAGCACCATGGTAGAAACTAAAAAGAGACACAGAAGTTCAACACAGCCATAGGCAATTGTATACCAGTTATGAACTTAGTCATGGCCTTCAAAATATTCAATTGGGTGGTGATTAAACACCATATGGACAATTAGTGCACTATTTGGACTGAGGGTAATTGAGAGCATGAGTTATCAGGGGATACCATAGTTTATGGGGACACTATGGGGCAGGGCAGAAGACCCATTCTCAGAGTGCCTTAGCTGAAAGGGATTCAGCAGACTTGGAAGCGCCAAGGAGGCTTCATTCTTTGGTATTGTTAATAACCCCCTGCAGGGTGAAGACATTTTGACCAAATAAATATGTGCATGTTTTCCCAATAAAGTACACTTGTTTCACCCTTTATCAAGTCTTGACAGATGCTTGGGTGATCTGTTATGATCTCTCTGGGTATTCTGTGGGACAAAGGAGGGAAGCTAGTTGAGATGCTCAAACTGAGTACAGGGGTTCCGCTACACTACTTCTTTATCTTAGATTTCCCTTTGCATAGGTATTAGAATTAGGTTTGGATTAGGGATTAAAATAAAGATAAAGCATAGATTTTGTGAAAAGTATTCTGCTTAGTATTAGGTTTATGTTTAGGATTAAGATTAGAATTAATTTTAAAACTTGGATTAGGTTTCAGATTAGGCTTTGAATTGAAACCACCAAAATAATCTTTCTGCTGAAATCAACAAGGGAATTCCTATACTGACAGCATTCTAACTCTACTGCTAGTGTTAGGTAGGATTAAGAATAAGGTTAGACATTGAATTATGGTATGAGTTAAGATTGGGGTGATATTTATAATTAGGATTAGATTATAAATGGAATTTCATTTGGTTTAAAATTAAGGTTTGGTTTAGAATTAGGGATAGGATTAATTGTTACTTTGCAAAGTTATACATATGAGATATTGTCGTATTCAGAAAATGGTGCTGAATACAGTAAAGATAATGTTATTACAGTAGTACCCATGAGATGTAAATGCTTATGTAAAAATTTAAAAATAAAAGTGAATATCCCAAACTTTGAAAAGAAAATTGTGAAAATAGAACCCCAATAAAGCTCATAATATATCATGTAAGAGCCCCCAAGGTGACCACATTTGCAAATGGTATGTATATATTAAGTAAATTAAAAATGGGAACTACTAAAACTCCCCAAAATGCACAAAATCAATTTGCCATTTTTTGTTTAAAAAACAGCATTGCACAGGTTATAAATTCAGGCCTGTATTTGTTTTCCAGAAACATGACAAGGGTATGTGAAGGGGTCATGCTATACTCAAGAGATATAGTTGAGCACAAATAAGTGATTTTCACTACAGTAGCACATATTTTAAGTTTGCAAATGAAATGGCTAAATTGCAATGTGCATATCAAAAACATGAGAAAATAAAACGATGCAAAATATAAAAAAAATGTAGTGTGTATGTAAAAATATGCTAAAAAAAATAAACAAAATAAACATTTTTACCACAAACTTTGACATAAACTGGTAAACACAATGGCCACTCTTTAAGGCACAATGTACGACTTATGAGATACCATGGAGTGTCTACTTTCACAAATGGAAGGCCTTTGTGAGGAAATTTGAACAATCAAACTGCTATAATTCCCAAAATGAAACGTATGCACTAATGGTACTAAGAAAACAGTAAAACCTAGGAGTAATGCCAAAGCCTTAGCAGGATTTGTTCCTACATGGAGTGTAATAGAATTTATAAATAATCTTAACTTGTTTGTGAGTTTGCTAGATGAAGCTTTTAGTTATATTGGTGATACCATATTGCAATTCTCTGCTGAGCAACTCAAATTAAAATAACTAAATCGCATGGCCTTATATAATCTTTGAGTATCAAGGGGAAATCAGGGAGCTTACTAGAATGCAGTCTCTGCAAAACCAAATCCAGAACTGCACTCATCCAAAGATAGGATCCATGGTGCACCCAAACCAGGAACTTGCACCATGTCCCAAATACAGTAGATACAAGAAAAAAAGGTCCAGGCACTCCAAGGTATCAAAAAGGCAAAATTTAATGAACCCCAGAAGTCAGCAATGTTTCGACCAAGATGGTATTTTCCAAGCAAACGTTTAAGCAATGTATCCTATATAGATTTCTTCTCATGGTGCTCATGATTGTGTTTCTTTACGCTGGAGTGTCATTGTTGATGTTAATAAGTCCTCCACCACTACTTTCTATATATAGGCTATATTACCTGATGAACTTTACTTTTATTATTTAGGGTAGGTGAACTGTAACAAGGAAGGGAGAGTCTGAAGAAGTGCATGTCTAAAGGATGACGGCGATATGAGGTTTTGTGGTTAAATTGATTAGATTATCGGACCTGTCCATTGTAAATTTAAGGCAACACAAGAAATTCTCGAGGCACTCAAGGTGTTCAGACCGCAGGCAGTTTTAACTGTTTGAACACCTGTTTGAACACTTTGAGTGCCTGGAGAATTTCTTGTGTTGCCTTATCGTTGTGAGATTTCTGGTCCTGCTCCAGAGCACCGGTGGCTGCTGGGACTGAATGCGGTTCCTATCATCACTTTTACATTGTAAATTTAATGTGAAATTTGGGTGTTTAGCTTGATGTTGCAAAACTGTATAGCCAATAAAATGTATTCATATTGTTATGTTTTGTAAACATGTAACTATATATAAATATATTTATACTACCGTGAGTACTGCCCTCTGATGAGACATTATGTTGTTGAAATCTTACTGTTGATCACAGTTTTATATAAGATCAATAAACAAGTTATTAAGTCTGTGGGCCTGGTCTGACTTCATGTCTTACCAAACTTGGAGGAACGATAACATAATATTTATATTAAGTATATATTTTGCAGTACTTTGATTTGCCCATTTTCACACTGTTTTGGTTTATCTGATGTGTTTTCTGAATCTTTTCTTTATTAACAAAATTCAGATAAGCCGAATTGCCATATGGGCGAAATTCTGTCATCGCAAACATTTTTTCATTATTGGATGAAGTGGTTCAGCCAAAACAAATTTTTTTCTCAGTGAACATTTCTATGAGGCATATTTCAATCAAGGTAGGCAACTAAAATACATTTATTCAAAATAACGAGATTTATACACCAACTATGCTAAAACCAGATACATTATAAGGGGAAGAAAAAAACACAATGTATAAACAGAATTTTTATTATGTGAAAAAAAATCAAAACTTTGGAAATCCAGAGGGTATAATGTTAATGGCATCACTAAGAACAGGTAATATTATTAAATTGCTGTCTCATTACTGTTGGCTCTTTCCTGTTAATTGCATTTTAACGAATAATTCAATTGAAAATTCCTGCAAGTTTTGCTTGCATGAAAAATTCACATTTGAGTCAAAAATGACTCAATGCCTTAAAACATACAAAGGAAGAAAATTGCAGGCATTCATGAATTGGTGTCATGAGCTAAGGTCAGGAACGGCAAAATCATATTTGTGGTCATGCTGACATCCTCACAATACTAAATGAAACAAGGATAAGGGACATTTATTCACATAATCAAAATGTTGGAGCTAATTTAGTTGGCAGACATAGATTTTGCACTGATGCTTGCTTACTGTTTGACAAAGCTCATATGCTCCAATGGTATAGTATAAAATTGAAATAGTTCTTCTTTGACTTCTAATATATGCCACCATGGAGGTTTGTACATTTATTGTAACATTTGAAGTCTTGCATGCCTTTGGTGGGGATGAATCTAAAAATCAGCAGAGCACAATGTATGAAGGGAAATTCAGTTCCCATGAATGAACTGCTTTAAGTAAAGCTAAATGTTTGTTCCCAGCTTTTACTTTTAAGATGTTAGATTGCATTTTAGCACAGGAGAGTTCTGAGAAAACCACATCTATCATCACAAGATGTCCTAGTGATAACGTTCAATAACACTTTCTTTTATCTCTTACTTTTATTTTAGACCATGCTTGAATGCATTAAAAATAAGCCAAGAGATATCTTACTGAATCTACACCTGCATTCAAGAGAAAATCCCAAAAGATACACTTTTTGAATAGCATCCTTTTAACTCTTCTTTGACCACATTTCTTAGATTTCCATAAGAAACATTTAAAAAAAATGTAAAGTAATGTTTGTCAGTCAAGATATAGAATATAAAAGACTTTAAAATAGTAGTGATGCATATTATTGGGAGTAAATTCAAATAATCAATTTAGTTTTTAAGCAGAACTATTAACATTTTTTTAATGAGCTATGTGTTTCAAATGCAACACACTTTTCCTTTCTGATTGTATTTTATGATATATTATAATACTGTTATTCTCATTTACTTGCAGAGTTCATTCCAACATATATGAGAAAAATGTATGAAAAAGGAAAAAGTGAATTAAGGCATCTGTAAAGACACCTATTTAAAGCAGCTCTGTCACTGTTCGATATTTTTGCATATTTTGCAAAGACCCCCAATGGTGGTTGCTCTGCTGGGTGTCTGGTGGCCGTAGGGTGCATGGGAAGTAGAGTTTTATTTACCTGAACCCTCATGGCCACTCCCATGTTCTTCCTCAGCCATCTTCATCTCCTGGTGCTGTAGTCCATGTAGCTCATGCACAAGAGTACAACATATCCCGCAAGATCTTCCATAGACAAAGCTGTTAAGGGAAGCTTTATGAAATACCAATTTTAAAGGGGGTGGAGTGACAAAGCCACTAATTAGCATACATTTTAATAGAATGATAAAGCACACGGGGAGATATAGTAAGGCAAAAGAGGTGCTGTTTTGGGGCAAAAAGCAAAATAAATAGCAATTACCATGCAAACCAATAGAATATCTTACAGTACGTAGCATCTGAAATAGAACTGACTTGTCTTGATACATTTTCTCCATAACATACAAAACTGATTCTAAGTCATTGATCACGAATTTCCGAATTCTTTACGCAACTAAACAAACTGAACACTAAATTTTTCAGATCCATTTGTTTTCATAAGGATAACAAATTAGAGGCTAATCTAAGTTAAAGAAAACCTTTTTTTAAATTAGTCTTACTTTTACTCTATCAACTGTTTAGTCAATAGCTCCTTAATTTGATATTCTTACGTGGGATTGCTATAATTAAGGGTACCAAATAAGGGACTTATGTGCTAAGCAGCTGAAACAGCTAAATTAATAAAAGGGCATTTTTTTCTTAAGATTCACCACTGCATTTTGTTGGTGCTTTATAAATAATAATAATAATAATAATAATAATATAGAAAGGTTAGTAGATACAGGGAACAGCCTTCCAGTGGAAGTGGTAAAGGTCAATGGTGAGCTTAACATCTGTGGCTGGGATAGTATTTAAAAGGTTATTAAGGGGTAGTTTTCAGAAATTATTTGGGTAGAACATTGTCATTAGCAAAAATCAGCAAGGTGTTATTAAATACAGGCCGTGTCAAACTAACTTAATTGCATTCTGCGAAGAAGCAGGTAGACGTATAGATCAGGGTGATGCAATGGAAGTGATCTACATGGATTTTGTCATGGCGTTTTATACAGTTCCACACAATAGGTAAGTTTCCAAACTAAAAGAAAATGATCTAGATAAAAATTATTGTTCTTGGCTTAAAGATAGAGCACAGAGAGTAGTCATTAATGGTACATTTTCAAACTGAAAAAAAGTGGTAAGGGTTCTGTTCTGGGACCGCTTCTATGTAACAAATTTATAAATTAACTTGAAATGAGAACTGAAAATTTTGTTTCAGTGTTTACAGATGATACAAAATTAGATGAGGTAATACAATGTAAGCAGGATATTACTTTATTGCAGCAGGTTTTAGAGAGATTAGTGGACTGGGCACTCAAATGGCATGGATCACATTAAAGTGGATAAATAGAACGCACTACCAAGTAAAGAATGCACAAGCAACTTACACCCTAAATCAGGCTTCCACAAACTCCGACCCTCCAGATGTTGCTGAACTACAACTCCCATGATTCTATGAATGAAATAGGCTGAGAATCATAGGAGTTGTAGTTCAGCAACATCTGGAGGGCCAGAGTTTGGGGAAGCCTAAACGGTAGTGAATTTGTGGTAACAGCACATGGGAAGGAACTCGGAATTGTTATAGACAACAAACTAGACAAAACAAGCAATGTCAATCAGCAGTGGATAAGGCCAGTAAGGTATTGTCATGCCTAAATAGGGGCATTAAGGATAAGTATGCAATTGTGCCTCTTTATAATTCAATGGTAAGACCACACTTTAACTGTGCCAAGCAATTTTTAGAACCTGTTCATATGAAGAATATTATAGCACTAAAAAAAGTGCAAAAACAGGCTACACAAAAACAGTGAATGTAGGTTCTGCACCTGCATAGAATGTATCTGATAAACACATTGAACATATAGAATGTATGTGTGTAGCGGAGATGCAATATTACCCAGGATATCTCCGCTTGTAATCCAAGTGAGGCTCAGGAACAAGTAAATAGTAAATCCACAGGCAAGGCTTCCAGCAGGTAAAATACAGCCATATCCCAACAGCAATCCCAATAACTGGACGACACACAGTTTCAGGAGCATAACTGACAAGCCTTTAATCACAGTCTCCTTATAAAGCATGCTCCCATGCAAGGGAGGGATTTACAGTAATTATTACAGTAGCCAATCCTGTCCTGGTAACCTCCCACACATCTCCTCCCCTCAGCCAGCATCATAATCCCCTTATCCAGCACACCAATTCCCCCCGTTTCTGGATGTACCCCTAAACGTAGGGGTACCTCTTTAAATCCTACATCCCCGGATACCCCTGATCTGGGTGAACAACATATCCAAAAATCACCCAGATCAGACCAGGGGTTCGGGAAATGTATGGAGGGAATAAAATGACCGACCGCACTAACTGATATATAGCCGAATAAGGTTCCATGCGAATGGGCCCTGCGGTCGGTCCTGGCATAAGGGAACAAAATACACGAAAGCCTCTAGCTATAGAGGCTAGGGAGGGTTCGCCTGAATCCCCTCGTTCGGTATTTTCTATCTGACCGCAACGAGGGCCGCTCGGGTAGTTTGTCCGATTTTTAGTTCCAGACACCGGCGCAAAACACCGCTGTTCGGGAGTTTTAAAATGGCCGCCGCCACGTGTTCGTTTGTCGAATGGCGGCCACCCCCGAGAACAAAGGACGGCTACTTACTGTTCAATTACCCGTTCGCAACAATGTTGCAACGGGTAATTGAGGACACACTTCACACAGGGGAGGTCTGGTTGTTCGGTAGTTTCATTCGAATAAACTAAGGGAATGAAACTACCGAACAATCAGAGGAATACAATTCTTTTTAATACATAGAAAATACAGCAGATACACGAATGCAGGTATATACAGTATATTTGTAGGGTCGCCTGGTGCCATCCGCTACACTGCTCCCCCTTGCCCACAAGCCGGCATACACAGTCTGATCCAACACGGATCGGCTTGGGGATGTCCGGGGAGGCTCATGGATCATTTCTCTAGGTCAGTTTGTCGAGACAACCCATCAGCATTTCCATTCTGTTTACCCGGGCGGTACTGGATATTAAAGTCAAAGGGCTGCAGCGCCAGACTCCAGCGCAGCAGCCGGGCATTGTCCCCAGCCACCCGGTTTAGCCATACTAACGGGTTGTGATCCGTGAGCAGGGAAAAAGCTTGTCCGTACAAATATGGCTGTAATTTCTTCAGGGCCCACACCACAGCCAGGCATTCTTTCTCGATGGCGGCGTAGCTTACTTCTCGAGGTAACAGTTTCCGGCTGATGTAAGCCACGGGATGTTCTCCGCCATCGGCCCCGACTTGGCTCAATACTGCTCCCAATCCAAACATAGAAGCGTCTGTGTGGACAAGAAAACGTTTAGTTGGATTGGGAGCTGCCAAGACAGGGGCATTTGTCAATGCATCTTTCAACAACTGAAATGCCTGTTCACACTCCGGGGTCCAGGTTACTTGGCGGGGTAGGTTTTTACGGGTCAAGTCGGTGAGAGGTTTGGCCAGGGCACTGTAATTCGGGACAAATTTCCGGTAGTATCCGGCCGTTCCTAGGAACGCTAACACCTGAGTCTTAGTCCTAGGGGTAGGCCATTGAGCTACAGCCTCTACTTTGGCTGGTTCCGGCTTTTGCTTGCCGCATCCTACCCGATGACCTAGGTACTGTACTTCAGCCATACCTATGCTGCATTTGGCTGGTTTCAGTGTTAAACCAGCGGCCCTAATCCTGTCTAGGACCGCTCCTATATGGGTCAGGTGTTCCTGCCAGGTATTGCTGAAAATGGCAATATCATCGAGGTATGCGCAGGTATACTCCTGGAACCCATCCAGGAGGCGGTCCACCATCCGCTGAAAAGTAGCCGGGGCGTTTTTCATCCCAAACGGCATGACCTCCCCTAAGTCCCCGGATAACTGACCCTCTCCCAGCAGATCCGGGAGAGGTAAACTGTCAAACTCCTCGGAGTTAGGCGCACATATAGCGGTCACTTCCTCAGAGCGCTCCTGGTAGGGCTTCATCATGTTTACATGGAGCATGCGTCGCCCCCCAGTACCAACGCACGAGACGATTATATAAGTGGTGTCACACCGTTGTTCTACCACCTTATAAGGGCCCTCCCAGGCGGCCTGCAGCTTATCGTGTCGGACGGGTTTTAAGATCAACACCTTCTGCCCGACCTGAAAGCTACGGTCCCTGGTGCCCCGATCATACCATGTGCGCTGGCGTGTCTGAGCCGCCTGCAAATTCTCGCGTACCGTCTGAGTTAAGGCCTCAAGGCGGTCTCGGAATGCCAACACATATGGTATGATGGGGGTACCGTCAGTGCTCCATTCTCCCTCCCAATGCTCTCTGATCAAATCTAAAGGCCCTCGTACCCTGCGGCCAAACAATAGTTCAAATGGGGAAAACCCAGTGGATTCCTGCGGCACCTCCCTATAAGCAAAGAGGAGGTGGGGCAGGAACTTCTCCCAGTCCTTGTGGGTCTCTGCAAAGGTTCGGAGCATTTGTTTCAATGTACCGTTGAAACGTTCGCAGAGCCCATTCGTCTGGGGGTGGTAAGGGGAACTAATGACCGGCTTAATGTCACAAAACTTCCAGAGGCGCTGCGTGACTTCGGCGGTGAATTGGGTGCCCTGATCGGAGACAATCTCCCTGGGGAGTCCCACCCGGGAGAATATCTTCATCAGGGCTTCTGCTACTGTCTCCGCCTGTATATTCGTCAGGGCCACCGCCTCTGGATATCTAGTGGCATAATCTACTACTGTCAGGATAAATCTTTTACCTGACGGGCTTGCTTTGTTGAGGGGTCCTATTAGGTCAACTGCTACCCTGCTAAAGGGTTCCTCGATTATGGGAAGGGGATGTAACTTGGCCTTGCGCCGGTCCCCCCTTTTCCCCACCCTTTGACAGGTATCGCACGTGTTGCAATATCTGCGCACCTCCTGGCTAATCCCCGGCCAAAAGAAACTTTGGGTTAACCTGTATCGGGTCCTGCTGACCCCTAAATGTCCAGATAGCGGAATGTCATGTGCTATCCGTAGTAACTCCGCCCGGTACCGCTGAGGTACCACTAACTGCCTCATCACAATCGGGTCTGACCCGGATACCTTCTTATCCGTCTCCCGATATAGCAGCTGTTTGTCCCAAATAAACCTTTCGCTCTCCCCCCCAGGAGTGTCTGCTGTCACCTTGTCCCTATAAACCTGCAAGGTGGGGTCAGTCACTACTTCAGCTGCAAATTCGTTAGGAGGGGCCCAGGGCACACAGTCAAGGGAAGGGGAAGGATCTCTTACCTGAACCTCCGGGAGTGTGTTGTAGTCCTGGGTGCGGGCCTGTTGTCGCGTAACTACAGGGTGAGCTTCTCCTGTGGTGGGTGTCTGGGGCTCAAAAGCAGATGTGAGCCTCCCCAGATCGTTCCCCAACAAAACCTCCGCCGGTAACTGCGGCATCAACCCCACCTCCACATGCCCTGCCCCCGCTCCCCAATGCAAATGTACCCTTGCTGTAGGTAGCCGGTATACTGCTCCCCCGGCTACCCTGACGGCCACAGTCTTATTTAGTTTAGCCTGGTCTGAGACTAGATGACTTTTTACCAGGGTGATGGTGGCTCCTGAGTCACGTAGCCCCTGAACCGCTTTACCCTCCAGATACACGGTCTGCCTGTGATGCTGGCGGTTGTCAGCATTAGCCTGGACTGGATCCGCCTCGTGCAGTACCTCCCACTGTTCTACCGTTGTGATGGGAACTGCTGAACCATACGGTGTGGCCACGATGTCCTGGTAGTGGTGGGCTGCGGCTGCTCTCGGTGGTGGTGGTGGGCCGGGGCGAATCCAGGTGGAACGGTCCCGCAGCTGGGGGCATTCCCTTTTATAGTGTCCCCATTTCTGGCAGTGGTGGCACGGGCCCGACGTGGGCTGGCGGAAACGTGGCTGTGCAGCGGGTGGTGGGGGTGGTGGCAGTGGTCTTGGTAGAGCTGGCATGTAGTTGTTCCCCCCAAAGGTTTTAAAAGGTACTTTTGGAACTGCCGGTTTTTGCTGCCTGCGTGCATCCAGGTACTCGTCTGCCTTCCTGGCTGCTTCGGTAAGGGAGGTAGGGTTTCTGTCTCTTACCCACTCCTGTACCTCGCTGGTTGCTCCTTCATAAAATTGCTCCAGCAGTACCATTTGCAATACATCCTCCATAGACCGTGCCTTGCTCGCTTGCACCCACCCCAAGACTGCTCGTTGTAGTCTGCATGCCCACTCTGCGTGTGAGTCTTTCTCTACCTTCTTTAAATCCCTGAATCTCCGCCGGTATGCTTCTGGTGTTATAGCATACCTGGCCAATATAATTTCTTTCACTTTATTGTAATTCCGTATTTCTTCATTAGGTACAGTACGGTATGCCTCAGCTGCCCTCCCAGTTAACCTCCCTGCCAAAATAGGTACCCAGTCCTCTGCGCTGATTCTATGCAGTGCACACAGTCTCTCAAAATCTTGCAGGAAAGCGTCTATATCTTCCTCTGCCTCCACATATGTTTTAAAAGCCTGGTACGGTATTTTAGGCTTACCTTCCTGTGGCATATTTACTGTAGAGCTGCGTTCTGGGGCCGCAGTTTGACTCCTCAGTATAAATTCCTGGACCTCCGTCATCGTTTTTGACACAATCTCTGTTGGAGGGTGTTCCCCATAGAAAGACAGCCGAAATTGTACCTGCCTCTGGAACTCCCTTTGTTCCGGTGTCTCTCCCGAATTCCCCTGTTCGGGAACCAAATCGCCGTCCATTCGGTACTCCGCCATCAGTTCAGTAACGAGTACCGCTTTTGTCTTATTGCTGGCTTGTATACCCCTTGCCTCCAGAAGGTCTTTTAGCATGGAGCGTTTTAGTGTGGCAAAATCAATCTCCATCCGTACTCCATTTAGGCTTGTTCCTCTGTGAGTCTGGATCCCAGCGCTGCCAACCAATGTAGCGGAGATGCAATATTACCCAGGATATCTCCGCTTGTAATCCAAGTGAGGCTCAGGAACAAGTAAATAGTAAATCCACAGGCAAGGCTTCCAGCAGGTAAAATACAGCCTTATCCCAACAGCAATCCCAATAACTGGATGACACACAGTTTCAGGAGCATAACTGACAAGCCTTTAATCACAGTCTCCTTATAAAGCATGCTCCCATGCAAGGGAGGGATTTACAGTAATTATTACAGTAGCCAATCCTGTCCTGGTAACCTCCCACACACCTCCTCCCCTCAGCCAGCATCATAATCCCCTTATCCAGCACACCAATTCCCCCCGTTTCTGGATGTACCCCTAAACGTAGGGGTACCTCTTTAAATCCTACATCCCTGGATAGCCCTGATCTGGGTGAACAACATATCCAAAAATCACCCAGATCAGACCAGGGGTTCGGGAAATGTATGGAGGGAATAAAATGACCGACCGCACTAACTGAGACAGCCGAATGAGGTTCCATGTGAATGGGCCCTGCAGTCGGTCCTGGCATAAGGGAACAAAATACACGAAAGCCTCTAGCTATAGAGACTAGGGAGGGTTCGCCTGAATCCCCTCGTTCGGTATTTTCTATCTACCGAACGAGGGGCCGTTCGGTAGTTTGGAACCGAACGGACCAGGGCTTGTGGAGGTCTCAGCGGTGTTCGCCTACTCGAGTGTCCGATTTTAGTTCCAGACACTCGACGGCAAAACACCGCTGTTCGGGAGTTTTAAAATGGCCGCCGCCACGTGTTCGTTTGTCGAATGGCGGCCACCCCCGAGAACAAAGGACGGCTACTTACTATTCAATTACCCGTTCGCAACAATGTTGCAACGGGTAATTGAGGACACACTTCACACAGGGGAGGTCTGGTTGTTCGGTAGTTTCATTCGAATAAACTAAGGGAATGAAACTACCGAACAATCAGAGGAATACAATTCTTTTTAATACATAGAAAATACAGCAGATACACGAATGCAGGTATATACAGTATATTTGTAGGGTCGCCTGGTGCCATCCGCTACAATGTGATATACACAGTATAGCAAATTAGGGAGCTACCTTTTTTAACAGCTGAAAGAGCTGAATTAAGAAAATACAATTTCTTAGCGTTGCTCTTTCAATGGTTTAATAGATAGCTTACTAATTTGGTAACCTTATGCCATTTTACTATACCAAATTAGGGAGCTAACAGCCCCCTAATGTGGTACCTTTAATTATGGCAATCCCATGTAAGGGTAGAATACCAAATTAGAGAGCAATCAACTACAAATCTGAAAGTGCAAAAAATTAAAACACCCCTATTTCTTAAATTTGCTGTTTCACATGCTTAATAGATAGCTCCCTAACTTGTTACCCTTATATGGTATTACTACTTTTAAGGTATCAAATTAGGGTAGTGGCGCCCTAACTTTGTTTCCATTGGCATAATGGTGTCCAAATTTCATTTTGGTTCTGAATTTTTCTGAATTTCAGTTCATTCTGACTCGGAAGATCCAAAATGTGAAAATAATCAAATTGCAATGAAACAAACCAAAACAAGTTGTTGTTTTTTTGTCCATGCACGTCTCTATAAATTAGAGTGCTGAACTGTAATTGTAGGAATGGATAAGCTGTACAAATGCGCAGATCAAAATAAATGCCCAGAATGAACAATTCTTTCTCCTATAATGCAATGTGAAATAAAGTCCATTTATTTATAATGAATATTTATTTATCGACAGAGAAAGATGCAGTGAGTGTGTGAATAATTTGTGCAATGTCTGCTAAGATCGATCAATTGGAGGGGAAAGCTCCAATTCACTAAAAGCAATTCTCTGTAAATTCACATCTGGGTAGAAAACAAATAAGCTGATAAAAAAAAAAAAAAACATATTCATTGTCTGAAGTTAAAAGGAAATTAAAAGTTCATTACAAATTGAAGGCTTAAACAGCTGTACATACAAAACGTTTTCAACATTAGACACAAATTATCAGCCCCTCTTGAGTTATTAGGAGGATTAGAAAACCTCCATTCAATTTTACTTTCTTAAATGTGTAGTATAGGTACCTACACAACTTAATTGAAGTGGTCTGGGTGCAATGTTCCTGTCACCTTAAAGGGACACTGTAGTCACTATAACCATTTCATCTCTTTGAATTGGTTATAGTGCCTGGAGTGCCCTGTCATTGTCCCTCCACTCAGTGTTGTACCATGTTCGTGCAGTATGCCACAACATAAGAGTCCCTGGCCACCTACAGTCCAGCCCCTTCTGTATGTGTAGCTAAGGCAGAGATTACACACTTCCTTGTTGTCATACCCATTCATACCGTCAGTTGGAGCTCTGACAGGCTGAAAGCAGTCAGCTGACAATCTCAACCAATCACAGATGTCCATTGCTGCTCAGGCTAATACTTCCTTTTTAGCCAAAGCTGCACAGATGGGATGGACTGCCGGGGACTCTTGTTTAGCATTAAAACATAAAAACATTAAAAACTGTTTAATGCTGAAAGAAATTATGGTACCAGGGGACTCCAGACACTATAACCAGTTTAATGAGATGAAGCAGATACAATGCCTACGGTGTCCCTTTAACCCTGCATTGTTAATTGTTAAATAATTACATTGCAGGGTTAAGACTGCCTCTAGTGAGAGATCGCCACTGGAATTGGGCGAGTACAGTAAGGTACCCTTTTGACACTTACATTTTGGAATAGGGGGTGCAAGTGAGGGGTGGGCAGAGGGAGCAATAGCGCTAGAAATACAACTTTGTATCTTTGCACTACAGTATCGCTTTTAGTAAGAGGGAAAAACAAGGAACATTGTAAATGTCAACTACAAACTATAGTATATGTTTTTGGGGGATGGAGGGTGGGTAAATGAGAGCGCTGCACTAGTGTTTGTACCCGTGGAAAATATTTAGTTTTTTTTGTTGTTAGAGTACCCTTTGAGCTTTATATGCTGTTATGTGAATAAGCAAATAACCACAATGACATATATTTCACTATTTGCAAATTTCTATTCAGAAACACATTTCTTATATCTTCCCCAGAGAGTTTCTTGAATCACATCTTGGATTTTTAGAAATATAAATTGTCTGTCTCAGTACGCCTGGTTCAACTACACACTGAAATCTAATACTAAAATGAGAATTTGCTGTTCTCTATGTTCTGCTGATATTCAAGTTGTACAATGAATTGTCGTTCTGGGAATACATGTTTGTAGTTTTACAAGCTATGGAAAAAAGAACTGCAGTGACTGATGACCAACAACTTACTGGGATGTCCTCTAACCAAAACAAGAACATGACTTGAACCATTTCAATAATATTTATTTAGTAGAATATGTAATCAAAAAACAAATTTACATTTTCATTTATATTCCACTGCCTTATTAATTTAAATGAAATGCTATATACATGATTAGTTAAGAATAAGAATAGTCAGAAAACAAACCATACCACCTATCATGCTTATTAGCAATTTTATATTTTTTATAATACAGTTTCCATGATCATCTGTAAATAATATCTTGATAGCGTGGAGTTATCTCGAAGAAAATAATTCATATTGCATATTGGTTCACCTTATAAGTGCTAAAACATATATTATGTATCTTTGTAAACACTGATGTGCAAGAAGTTGGCTGTCCTGTAGACTTGTGCACAGAAGAAATATTTGGTTTTGCCGAAGCAATTCATATGGAAAAAAATGAATTGTTTGGTTAATTAGACAATAGTGTGGTATGCATTTGCAGAAATTATTTAGAAAACAAAACTAATTGGGAGCAAAAATGGGCCAATCTGTACTGCAAAATATAAGTATTATGTATGTATTTTCAGGTACACTGATTTTTGTCACGCCATTTAGTTCACAGATCAACTGAGAAAAAGTAGCCAAAAGTAAACTCTATTATTCACTTTATCTGGTGTCTTTTTTCCCCATCAAGCATCTATAGAAAACCAACTCCTGATTCATGCCAACAAAACTGTTAGCACAAAAATGTGCATGATTTAATCTTTTTATTAACAATCCTACAATGTTTTATGTTTTTACAAAGTGCATATATTTATTTTATTAACAATAATGCCTGTTCCTGACAGGATTTCTTTGCTACCAAAACTCACCTCAATCAGGGCAGTTGCTGCAAAATATTAATATGAATAGTTACTGAAAAATATGTTCATATAACAATGGAGTTATGGTCACAACTGGAAGACTCAGTTACATAACGTTTTGTCATTCATTTAGCTGTGAAGATTTATTTGTCACTTACAATTTTTGTGTTTATGACAGGACAGTTTCATGGCTGCATTTTTTTACCTCAAGCTCACACACCTAAATATACCTAAAAAATGCTTATTTACAAGTCACTATATTCTTCCCTTACTTTCAACAAACATGCTCATCCATTGTCCAGTTTGTTTGTTTGTGAAAACTCCAGCCGGTGCTTCAGAGTTATGGAATTTGGACAACTCACCAATCTCACAAAGATCTGATGAACTTTTGTGTGAAAGCAAATACAAAAGTGTTCTGACCTGTACAAACCGCAGATCTCAAACTCATCACATACAATTTGAGATAAATTGATATGCTAAATGGGAGAAACTTACAATTGCTTAATATCAATGCCTACCTCCTTAATGCTCTTGTGGCTGAGCTGAATCAAATTTATTGAGAAATATTTCAGCATATAGGAAAAAGTCTTCTTGAAAATGGCATATCAACTCCTGATTAATACCCATGATTTAGAAATAAAATATTTCTTGAGATGGTGTCCTTGTATAGTTGGTTGTGTTGTGTTTTCATGCACCCTAATGGCTGTGTTATAGTTTAAATATTTAGCAATACAGCATTTTGTGCCTTATTACAATGCAGTCGCAGTAGAGAGGCGTCATGCGCTGGTGATCATTGGCGTATGTGATACTAAGATATACTTAATTTGGAACACAATAGCAGATGAAAGATTACATTTGATACTGTCACTTTAAGAAAACATAATTTATTGAATTTGGGTATTTCCACTTTAATAATCCTCTGCAGCAATATGAATTAAAAATAATAATGCAAAAGTAAAGATAGATCCTATGGTGGGACCGCTGCCTGTTCGTGAATTGCCTTTCTGATATTATATGTGTTTCCTCACCTCTTCGTATATTGTGCCCACTCCCCGTTCGGGAGTGCCTTCACGAAGGGAATTCATTCACCTCCCGAACGGGAACAACTCTGATACTTCACTTAGAATATTAGTTTAGAACCTTCACATCTCGTAACATAAGTGTCAAACCGCAAACCGCAAGGAAAACAATTAATGAGCGCTCCCCTGGATGGATGCCATTCGTACAGACGAACGCCAGCCAGGTGGAGCGTTCATGGATTGTTTCCCGACTCGTTTGTTTCCAGAACTCTCCACTGCCCCATTAGAACGTTCACACCAATTAATCAGAATGTTCTCACTTGCAACCTAAGTGTGAAACCGCAAGGGAAGCAATAATGAATGCTCCCTGGATGGCCGCCACTTCGTATAAACAAATGCCGTCCAGGGTGAGCATTCTTGTCCCAAAAGGAGACGATTCCCTTGCAGGATTTTACACAGGGAGTGGGACGGGTGTGGGAAACCCTATACCTTTAGTGCCAGGAAATGAGGACAAAGGGAACAGAGTCCTTTCCCACACTGTGGACCCAGGGAGGGGGAAGATCCTGGGAGGGGAAAAAGGGAACAGAGTCCTTTCCTGCGCTGTGTACCCAGGGAGGGGGAGGATCCTGGGAGGGAAAACCGTGGTCCGCTACAGATCCCACTTGGGATTGCTTCACAGAGTTAGACTTCAGTAGTGAAAAATAAAGTAGATCCTGATTTAGATTAAATAGCAATGTCCATAAGCTTCTTTAGACTTCAATAGTAACACAAAATTAAATATATCCTGCTTTGGGAAAATATATCACAGTCCTTTAGATGCTGTCAATAAATTACTTAAATTAGAAAATAGTAATGAGCTGAATGGTTACTTTCAATAGAGCAATTTAGGAGTAACTGGAACCCAGAAGACAGACAAGTGTATTCCCTTTTTATCCTTCCACATAAACATAAGAATTGAACCAATTATTAATCCAGTAACTGGAGAACTTCTATCTTGCTTTCTTTGGATTATGAGCATGGAAGTCCTTTCCACAATAGTGTGGATTATGGTTCCCTGTAGAATATGGAGGAATGGAGGAATTTGTGGTGAAGTCTGTTCCTTGTCTGGGAGTGAGGAAGTCAGTGTAGTCAGGATAAGCAAGAGAGGTTCGGTACACAGGTAATCAAATAGAAGAGCTCATACGGCAATCAGCAGCAAAGTAACAAGGTATGCAAGAGGCACAAATTGATTGAGCAACTTGGATGCGAACGCGGCTTCCTTTTCAAAGGGAAGCCCATGATGTCAGACACAGGGGCAGAGTCAGAACGGTGAAACCCGGAAGTCATAAGGGTAATGTCGATCGGAAGGGCGATATGGGGGAGTCCTGACAGCATATGTCTTTTATTATAGTTAAGGCATCATTATTTGACATATAAATAAAATATAAAAAGTGTGTTGGAGGATCCTAGCTGTGCTTACCTAATTACAATTGACAGATATAAGCTTCTTTAGCACCTAAGTTTCCATTGATTTGAGTTTACTGGAAAACAAACTCCAAATATTTACTCTTGCATAATGTACAGCATTCTCTAGTGACGTAGTAAGTTAGTTATTGTGGTAATATGTTTTTTATTACAAATATTAAATTTACCTTCTACAAGAAGAAAGATCAGCAATAATTTGTAATTAACCAAAAACATATCTGATATATGATATGACACAACATATCAGAATATCAAATAAAAACAATAAATATACCGGGGTGTAGAAGATAGATGTCTTGTTTTTGCATTACAGGGTTATTCCGAAGACCAGGACCATTTCAATGATTTGAAGTGATCATGGTGCTTTTAGTCTGCATGTCTAGAATTTCACTAAGAAATGTGTGCACATACAGAGATAAAAAACTTGGTTGCCTGTGGGGGAAACTCCACCTCTGGCAGTATCTTTAGTAGCCTGGAATGAGTGTGGTGGTAAGGGGAATTTGTGTCATTGAAGGAGCGACTTGGGATTGCAGGTAAGTTTATGCTGTTCTTGACATCAATAAATTAAGCACAGTGCTCAATACGAATGTCTTCTAAACATGCAGAGATGTTGCTTACACTACGTATTTGATTTGTAAGAAATATAGCCAGGATTAGACAGTATTCTATTACTAGCTCTGAATATTGTAAACAAAAAAAAAACAACTAGATAGGATTGAGCAGAACTGTTGATATGTTTTTAACTAAACCATCTGTCTTGTAACATGAATGTAGAATTCTTCCCTTGACCACCTGTCCCCAGTGACACCTTAATCAGAATAATCCTCAAGTAGAAGCAAATTGCAATGTCTTTATAACACTGTAACATCTTACTAAATAATACAGGGAACTGCATTGACAAAACATCACTTTTTCATTCCTGTTTTTAAAATGTCAAACTGCACAGTACAATTTACGTAAGAGGTTTGCTAATTTTAGTCTGCTGCACATACCATCGTTAGACAGTCTGCTGTTTAGTAGTGTGTACATGAGTCTTACAAAACTGGTTGGAAAGCTGGAATAATTATTTATTTACTCTCAGTTCTTCCAGTTTATATTTTTTTTTTATCTGTTCAGATCAATGCAAAGTGGTTCAAATCAAGAAATAAACATTTACATGGAATCACAAAAGAACAAATGGAGTTATATGAAAAGGCACCCATTCGATCCTCTTCAGCAAAATACTATAATACAGGCTGTTTATTTGGATGCTTCTCACTGAGCCTTAACAAGTATGATTAAATATCAGCTCGTTTGCATATTAAAAGTGATTTGTCTGCCTAATCACCAAAGTGGACAACAAGAGTGTATATATTTGCAAATTACTCTGGTTTAATAAAAACTTTGGGGAAAAGAATCCCCTAGTTTGTCGTTACTTGTTGAATTCATGTGTTCTGATTATAATGCTACCCCTATCCTGATTACCTTTGCATGCAACAGTCTTATCTAGTACACATTAACATTTATGTTCTCCTAATGGCTCTTAGGGGATGTAATGTTTCCATCACTCATTATATATTAGGGCTGTGTACAGTAAAGAATTATTTTATTTACAAGGACGTGCTAAGATAACTAAGTTCAAGTGCATGTTAATATAGGTAGGGGGTGCAGGTCCCCCTAATTAATTAAATTAGAAAATAGTAATGAGCTGAATGGTTACTATCAATAGAGCAATTTAGGAGTAACTGGAACCCAGAAGGCAGACAAGTGTATTCCCTTTTTATCCTTCCACATAAACATAAGAATTGAACCAATTATTAACCCAGTAACTGGAGAACTTCTATCTTGCTTTCTTTGGATTATGAGCATGGAAGTCCTTTCCACAATAACGCCTATTCATCATATATACCAGGGCTGTGTTGTTGCACTGGGCTTTGGTCTAACCACACATTGCTGCACATCCTTCACATAACATATAACGATGAAGGGAGTACTTTATTGAAACAATGATAGTATAGTGATATGC
Organism: Pelobates cultripes; assembly: GCA_933207985.1. Classification (NCBI taxonomy): domain Eukaryota; kingdom Metazoa; phylum Chordata; class Amphibia; order Anura; family Pelobatidae; genus Pelobates; species Pelobates cultripes. The sequence goes on along the minus strand of OW240914.1, from coordinate 74,311,533 downwards.
AGAGCTAGCCACCAGAATTGGCAGCTCAACTCCCCACACTTTGCATATCTATTTTCATTCTGTATACAAACAACATGAAAGCAGCATGGCTGTTTCTAGAAAGAAACTAAAGGTTACCAATCATGGGTATTTTAAATTTGAAGGAGCATAACATTCTTACTATACATTGTGCTAATAGATTTGCTAATGAGACCTGGGCTTAGAGTTCTAACTGTTATTAATATTAATTACTTAATTAATTAATTAATAATAATCAATATTATAACACATACAACTTTCACAAAAAAATCGCACTCTGCTAGCCCCACACAGAAGCACATTCAGTCAAACCTGCACATAATCACACTCTGCAAACGACCACACACAATCACTCAGTCAACCCCACACACAGTCACACTCAACCACATAAAATCGCATGGACACAGACATGTTTATTGTGGAGATCCATGATACTCATCTACTTTGCACATTACTGTGGGATTAATTGCTAGGGAGCTCTATGATACACTGACTTAACCTGCTAATGACTATGAATTTTAATTTGCTTAGAAGCTCACATTCATATACTGCACATTACCGTGAGTTTTCTTGCTTTTGAGCTGTGTGATACATTCATACACTCTGTATATAAATCTAAGCTTAATTGCTGTGAAGGTCTGTGATAAATTCACACACACTGTAACAAACTGGGAGATTTTTACTGGAAGTTCAGTGATACATTCAGACCAACTGAAAATTGCTGTTTTACTGAAGTATCAGGTAATGTAATAAAAAAGGTGAATAAAATGTAAATGAAAAAAAAAATTAAATTGTCTGTTTTTCTATAGGCCACGTGGTTTTCTCAGTAACAGCCTAATATTAATGTTAACTACCTTAGAATTATTCCATCTCACATTTATATCTCTATCTAAAGCCTCACTGTTACAGGGACTTTCCAGGAATCTATTATGCATATACATTTGTATTGCAGAAACAGTAGGATTGCAATTGCTTTGCAAGATTTTGAATATTGTGAATGAAAAAGATACATTTAGTTCATAAAGGATTCATCTCCCAGCTGTATTCATCACAGTGGGGTTTTTGTAAAATATGGAATACATTGCATTAATGCAAACATTTAATGATCTATCTTTTTGACCAGTTAAGAGAAGATGGAGATAACTTTTTATACCTTACTAGTTTAGCCAAACATTTCCCCAATAAAAACATGACATCAAAACTTTGAATACATTGTTAAGTATTTGTTTTAGCTTGTACCAAATATGGACCAAAAATTCACTCATTTTGTACACCCATAAAATGAGCTTGCATTAAATGTTCACTCATTTTGTACACCCATATAATGAACTCGCATTAAATGCACACTCATTTTGTACATATATATCACTCTTTTCTATGGCTAAAAAGTCACCTAGGTAACTGATCACCATCGGGCATCTGCTCACATGAAAGAGGAGCCAGTAGAGGGTTTCTGAAAAGGTGTCAAATATTTTGGGGCTGATTTTTGAACTTAATCTTAGTAGTAAAGTAATATAGCCCCTTTCATTTAATTCCATGTAAGTGCCACAGTGAAGAATGCATTGGCAGTAATTTGAAGGCTTTCAAATTATCAGTATTTCCAAGCCAAGCTCATTTCATGTATTCCAAATTGCTTGAATGGCATTATCCATTGTAGCGAAACTCTTCAGAAGGAATTAATGAGTTAAGGCTAGGTGTAGAAATAGAATGAGGAGCTGCAAGATTAATTCTCATTCTTTTTCATTATTACATTTACCAGCGGCTATGCTAATAGGGTAAGTGCGCCAACATAAGAAAGGTGATTGAATGAAAGGCCCCATTATGAAGTCATTGTGCGGTTCCTTATTGAGTAGTGTGTCTACTGTGTGTGGGTTGTTAAAGGCTGACAGTACATTGAAACCAATTTAGGTCAGAGGAAAACCCCAGGAGGCAGAAAAATCATAGAAGGAAGAATTAGAAAAAGAACTAGGGATTTATAATTTGGCTAATATTAATTTAACTACTGAAGATTTACAAGCACTTAAGGAAGGTTTAAATTTTGCACAAACATTTTTAGAGATGGACAAAAAATACATTTGAAAAATGACCTGAAAAAGTGTTTTCCTGAAAAATAAAAAAGGGGAAAATCTGTCATAAATAAGTTTAATTTAAGTAAGGAAGAAGCTGTCAGCATTTTGAAATGACAAAAATGGACACTATAGTAATAAAATAGGCTGATAATGGTGGTACAGTAGTTATTATGTCCAATGAATATTACTTGAAGGAAACTAATACAAATTTGGGGGATCAAAACACAAGACTCCACTTCAAAAGTCATTCTGGTTTTAAAATAAATATTAAATTTAGCACAACAAAAAATTATCTAAAAATAATGCGGAATATCTTTTTCATGATCATTCTGTTATTCCTATTTTTTACATGACCAAAATTACATAAAAACCCAGTAAAACCTCTAGGATGGCCCATCATTAGAGGAACAACGTTAATTACTGCACCTTTATCAGAATGTATAGACTACCATCTACAGAAATGTGCACATATATAAGCACCTTCTTATATAAAATAATCCTCACATATATTAGAAGTAATAGAAAAGATTTTTTGTATGGGTCACAACTGATGTGAGGTCACTATACAAACACAACATGGGCACCTTAGCAGTAGAAAAGGTTACTAACGAAAACACTACAGTACCATGCACTTTAAGGAATTTTTTTATTGGAAGGTGTTACTTTTATTCTGCATCATATTTATTTTTATCTGCAAAATACTGGCACAGCCATGGGGACCTGGTTTGCCTCCAGCTATGCCAACATATCCATGAGAGATTAAGAACTATGGCTGGGTTGTAAACCTGGTCCTCTGATAGCTTTTTATTAATGATATCTTATATATATGGAGGGGCACTCAAAGTGAGCTGGATACGTTTTTAAAATACATAAACACTAACAACTATGAAGTAAGATTTACTTACACTTACAATAGTAAAACTATAGATTTTTCGGATATCACTTTTATGAAGGAGGCCATAATATTCAGTCAAAATGTCATTTTAAGGAAACAGAGGGTAACAGCTTTTAAACATAAAAAGAGTTGCCACCATAACAATTAGCTGGATTCTATAAAAAAAAGAGCCAGCTATTTTGCACAAGATAAAATTGTTCAAAAGATTCAGAATATAAGGAACAGGCACAACACTTGTGCAACAAAATTGGCAGAAAAATATTGTTGTGGACAAAGATATTAACCCAATCCATGTTGGTAAAATGCCTATTTACTCAGTATAACTACAAACAGCATTATTCAACTTTATATGTGATTTACCTAAAATGGCCGCTAGGGAGTTTCCCTTTGACATCGACTAACACCCTCATTAACAAGATTGTGCTGGAATCTGGGGGAGACCTCCAAGATACCAGTGACATCACACCCGGTAGGAAGAGCACTAAATGAACCACTTAACACCTAACCAATTATTGATGTATTATTCCATGTTATCTCTGACAATGCATATGATGTAATTTTGCTTTATAATGGACATGCCGTCCCCTCAGAATAAACCTTCCTCAAGTTTTTCATTAACCCAAAACCTGTGTCTGGTGTGAGTTACTTTAGGAACGTGCATGCATTACTTCTTAATTTGGCCGGGGGCAGATACGCAAGATAATCAATTTATTAATTGATTCCACATTAATATAATCTAAATATTTTAAACAAAGAAAAGAAAACATAATTTTAAATAGAAGAGAACTAATGAAATAGAAAGGTTGAAACTATACTATAATTTTTTTTTTTTTTTAAATATGCTTTTTATAGTATAATATGCAACATCAGAAAATTTTAAATATTTTAAATAAGCATTGAGTAGTTATATTACAGGACCTTATACTGGCTGGGTTCTCCCCCTGAAAGCACCTGTTATTGTTAAAAAGGCAAGGAATTTAGAAAGCATATTAGCCTCAAGCTATGTAAAAGCACTTTAAGTAGGCGTCTTAGTTCTTGTAATAAGTGTACAGCTTATAAAACACAGAAATTATTGAAAACAAAGAGATTTCGAAGTTCAAGAAAAAAATGTCCCTATACAATCAAATATTAACTGTAACACTAAGAATGTGGTTTATTTGCTTTATTTTCCATGTGGTAAGCTATATGCAGGAAAAACATCCATGAAAAAATAGAGAATTTTAGAACATAAATACATTAGAAATAATTTTAAGAGGTGGTGGGAAATCTTCAGCTAACCAGTGATTTTGAAAGCTGAGGTCTAATAACTAATGTGTCACCCTACTGGGGCCTACAATACTGGTCATCCTACTACAGTCGCTCCATAATCATAGCCTTACCTCCACTCCTGAAAGCTGAGCTGCAGTCCTGTTGTGTAGCCCTTCTAAGCGATTTCACCCACACACGCGTCCAAAGAGGGGAATTACAGAAGAGAAGAAACCAACATGGCCAATGGCTGTACCTCACCAATTTGGTCCCTGTGTTGGCCACAACCCACCCCTCTTTGCCAGGAATATTGCCTACCTGACCAGGACTTCTGCAAGTCAAGTCACTGGGTGTGTGAAGCTGGAGGACCACGCCAGTGAACCCCGGTCATCACCTGGGGGAAAGCTATGCTAAACTGCCGAGTGGCCTGGACAAAATGGAGAGATCTCCTTAGAGAGGTTGATGGAGGTGGAAGCTGGGACATTATTTTAAGTAACATAAAGTTCCTGTATATTGCAATACATGTCCAAAATTCTATTGGAAAGATTTTTACTATATAGGTTTAGAAATGCAGGGGTGGTGATATTATGAAAAAAATATTGGAGAGATTAGGTTTTGCTTTCCTTATGTGTATGCAGTGACTCGCAAGACCAGTAACAGTATGTGAGAGAGGCTTGGAGACCCTTATAAAGAGGGCCCAAGCCCCTCCAACAACTACAGGCCCAGCCTTAAATATATATATTTTTTATATTTTTATATTTTTATATTTTTTTCATGATTTTTATTTAATTATATATCTAACAATATATATATATATATATATTCAAATACATGGTTTAAGTTCCTTTGGAAGATTATCGTTGGATACGCGATGATGTCAGAGAAGGTGGAAATCAGAACTAAAGCAGCAAGAGAACGGTTTCAGCTGTGAGGAAGCAAAGGTGCCTATGAGAGCGTTGCTGGAGTCATCAAAAGAGGTTTAAGAGGGCTATGGAGGGAGGTTTATTTTGATATTGAACTTGTGTGAAATGTGTGAGATGAAATGTGTAGGACTTGTGGTGACATACTACATCTGCTGTTGTTTGCTTATGTATAAGTGAATAAATCTGATTATTGCACTTAACCTTGCTTTTATTATATAGTATTGTACTATGTATCTCTTCTACCATAACATATTGAGACTGAAAATAAAGCTGAAGACTTCTGTATAAAAGTACATTCTGAAGGCTTTCTTTTGACATATAAATTGTGGGTGGCCAATTGGAAAGATATATATTATTTTAAATCTGTATACAGTTTTGCAGTATGCTATGCCCTTTCTATCTTCCCTAGCAGGATTATCCCCATGTACTATGTATTTATATTCTAAAGATCTGGGGATATATTTGGGGTACATTATGTGCATATAGGGAAGCTACTGACAGTTTATTGATTTTATTTTATAACCAGACACTTTATTTGGAAGTTGTGAAAGTCACTGTTCTTTCATATACATTTGTAAATTGTTGAATTCAAGTACTTTTGTAGGTAGTGAAACTAGCCCAGTGTGGAACCCCATCAGAGAACCCAAAAGTTAGGAAATCTACTAGGTGAATGGAGGGGTGTAGGGTTCCCTGTGAGTAGGCCATCACTACACCCACTTATGCGAGACAACATAACAAGTGACAATAAGTGCCACCTATGTATAAGTATAAAATAAACTGTAGAGAGAACCATACCCAAACTTCCCTACTTTGGAAGAGACGTATAGCTGATTTAAGAACAATAACATTGCACAGTGTAGCATGGGACAATATAAACAAGAATAATCTTCTAAGTCATGTCAAACATGTCTAAATAAACTGACTGAACAGCATGTATATAGATGTAGCTAAATTGAGCTGTGCCTTTAGTTCCCTTCTCCTTAAAATAACCAATTGCTAACCCCCAAAAAACGTATCCCTAAACACTAATGTAGTTTGAAGTGCCTACTGAAAATACTGTAACTGGAAGTGGCCTATTATACCCTGCAATGAAATGCATACTGTGGACCAATTGTAATGCACAATAAGAAAATGTAGTGTCGCTGAATGTAGACCAAATGTAAGTACGATCAGTAAATTTAGCTTTGTCGAATGTAGGCCGAATGTAACGCTCAATAGGTTAATACAGCATAGCTGAACATAGGCCGAATTTAATGTAAGATAAATAAATGTAACATTGCTGAACGTAGGCCAAATGTAATGCAGAATAAGTAAATGTAGTGTGGCCGAAACTAGGAAAAATGTAAAGTATGATGAGTAAATGTAGCATGGCCAAACATAGGCTGAATGTAATGCTCAATAAGTAAATGTAGCTGTCAGGACTTACCTCTACTCCATCGCTGCTCCGACAGCATTTCCAGGTCATGGCTGCCCGAACGCACGCATGCGCAAATGCCAGGGACAGGCCATGATCTTTGACCTCCAGTCGCGTCACGTCTCCCAGTCAATGATAGATGCCTGGGAGACGTACACAATTGTTCCATGCCACAAGCGCAGCCCTTGGAGGCACGGCTGGAATGAATCAGAATAGACTACCTCTCATGGCAACCCTGAATGACAGACAGCCCCATACACCAATAGGGTGCTATGGGAGCATGTCTGAGTGGGTGTATTACACTTGACACCCTATTTAAACCTTGAACAGCTGAGCTGTTATTGCTCAGTTGTTCAATGCTACATTTCAGCTATACTTGTAATTCCCGATACCTGATTTCCAGAGTTTTCATGACCTTTGGCCTGTCTCTGGTTGCTGAACCTTTGCTGCCTAAATATATACTACTGGACTGACTGACCTCGCTCTTGCCTTGCCTTTGCTGGATTTGTTTGCCCTGAACTTTTGTTTGTTATTTTGTTTTGCTAGTATAAGTATGCACTTTGGGTTCCATACCACTTACCCTAATAGCAGCGTGTCTGAATGTAGGCCAAATGTAATGCACAATAAGTAAATGTAGCGTGGCCGAATGTTGGCCCGGTATAAATACATGCTGTTTGAATAAAGCACTGTCAACTAAATTGGCCAAATACAGGTTGAAAGTTAGTGGCAAGCAAGTTAAATAACAGGGCTAAATGTGGTTGAAAGTCTTCTAATACGAGTATTGTAATGTGGTTGACTGTGCACTAATCTTGAATTGAAATGAAATAATGGACTAGGGGACCATAGACCGCTGGTCTAACTATATACTCACTGTGAACCTCGTGCACAGCTGGCCTGGTGAACATGAAAGCGTAGGAGATCCAAACCGGAAGTTCCTCTTGGTAACAATCGACACAATGGACACAACACAGGATGCAATTGGAGCAGCAGCAGCAGAAGCAATGGAAGGAGGCGGGCTGAAGCTATATATGTCTCCCACAACTCCAAGCTTCTGCCTTAACATATAAATTATATAGCATTGTGGCGACATTGCTGTTAACCCTTAACTACAAGCATGTCAAACTCAAAGGCTAACACGGACCATATAAACAAGGTTTAAGTTTATGTGGGCCGCAAAAAAACAAAAACTTTCGGTTTCATAGAAATAGACACTGGACGTCCTCACGCTTGTAGGGCTTCAAAGTAAACAAAAGAGCAAATGTATTTTAAGGAGATGTCCATTTGAATATAACAAATGTTTCAGTCCAACTACCTTGAAATATTGAGATAAGTTTGGTAAAGGGATTGAAATTATCAATGTATGCTGTTGCACAGCTGTAAAAAACAAATTATGTTATCTTTTGAAGTCCTATGAGTGTGTTCTGCACTTTGGCCGAGATCATCAAACTTGATCTCAGCCAATCCAATGATGTCCCGGAGGAAAGCATTAGGAGGCTTTTGCACATGTGTGGCAAAAAGCTGCGTGGCCAATCAGCATCTCTACGGGCGCCTCTACACGGACCCAATCTAATACACAGCCCACAAATCTAATACATTGCCCCCAAATTCAATACACTGCCCCCTCCCTCTACTCTGATACACTGCCCCCTCCACCCAATCGAATACCCTGTCCCTTAATCTACACTGCCCCCCTCCCTCCACTCTAATTGCATACACTGCCCCTACTCCCACCACTCTAATTGAATACACTGCCCCTACTCCCACCACTCTAATTTAGTACACTGCCATCCCCCAATTTAATACACTTCCCCCTCCCTCCCCAGTTTAATACACTGCTCTCTCCCACTTTGACATACTGCCCCCCCTTTCACCACTAATATACTGCCCCCTCCTTCACCCAATTTAATACACTGCTCCCCTCCCTCCCTTCCTCCCTCACCCAAATTAATACATTGCCACCCTCCACAAATTTAACACACTACCTCTTGCCCTACCTTACAATGAGACGCCCATCCTCCAGTTCCAGCCCTGCTCTTCTCTGCTCAAGCAGGCCAGATGCTCCTCTGGCACTGCGAGCAAGAGGGAAGGGGGCCTGCTCTGCAGAAAGACAGCCATTCTGTGCTCTTGTGGCCGCAGGACCATGCAATAGGCCGTGGGAGCGAAGATAAGAATAAGTTGCAGCCACAACACAAAATGGCCACAGGGCAGGTGGGCTGCAAAGATAGCTATTGTGGGCCGCACGTGACACACGGGCCCGCAAGTTTGATATGCTTGCTTTACTATATATTACCAGCCTCAATTTGCATTTGAATACCTTTGTTACTGTATATATTTCCTGTTAGAGACACACCTCTACAATGTGTAACTCTTTACAGAAAACGGAGGAATTGAGGGCAGACCCAGAACATACATTTCCATGTAGTGGTGCTGCTGTAAAGGACAAAATATATACAAAATACAGATTAAGAAATAACACACAGGTAAAAATACAATTTTAAATTGTACAATGCTACTTAAAATCATCTTAGCAAACAAATACGGGGATTCAGTTACACCATTTTGCATTAAGCCAACTAATACATCACAGTACTCCAATATCGGTGGGTCCTATACTAATTTTGGGAAATTAATATATTAACATACTAACTGCAATACACTTAATATAATACTTAAACGACTTCCAGAGACTCCTCAATTTATGCTTTCCCGTGGTCACCCCCACAGGGGCACCTATAGTGCATGGGTGGGATGCTTAGTAGGAATCTGGTCTGGATTCCGAATATACACAGAAAAAAATTGGAATTGGGGGCACACCCAGAAAATGAATTTCTAACATGAGTTGCTGCCATAGAGACCAAAATACATACAAAATGCAGATTAAGAACAGCGCACACAAAAAGTCCTATTGCGTACCCTTTAACAGTATTCATTTTCTATATGTACCTTTCTCACTAAGCTAAAGTGTGCCTCACTAAACTAAAAGATAGACTCAAACAAGTATGTGTATATGAAGAATATCCTCAGAACTTACATCTCCCAAAGACACAAACAATTATTGATAATACAGAGATACCGTGTACACTGTTTGATAATTCTCTCTGATAATTCTATGTGAATTTTTGACCTACAGATCACTTTCCCTTCTAGATGGCAAATGTGATATGTATAAAAATTATCTATTTTTGTTATAGTGTATTTAATTTTGTAAAAATGTTTACATGTTGCGGAATATGTCATCACTTCATAAATAAAGGTTGATAATAAGCTGCAATCACGAAATGTGGCAATCAAATGTGTATAAAAACTACTGTGTGATTTTAGAACGCAGAATGCACTGATTGGCAAATTGTATTATTGATTTGTAACATCAGAGTTGGGTTAGAATGATAATTAATAGTTTACGCTTCAGAGGCCACATTGACTATATGTAAATGAGCTAGTTATAATAGTTAAAATTACAAATATAATAAATTGAAGTTTCACATAAAATAATGACATTTATTCAAATTTGAATAATAACTTCATCATTGCAATTGCTATTGTACAAAATGCATTTAATAAAAATTACATTTAAATTTTTTTCCAACATGTTTAAAATGATTAGTCTAATTAACTTATTATATCTGTCATATGCCTTAATTGTGCTTGGTAGATTCACTGTTTGTATAAATATGTTTGATTAACATGACTGTTTTTTTTTTCTTTCTGCTTTTTGATTTAAATAAAGTGCTAAAAATGCCATTTAGGGTTAACCCTAAAAATCCCATTTAGGGTTAATTTTTTCAAAATTGTGTAAATGTATTTATTTTTATTTTTATTTTAAAAAAGTGAACAAAACCCATCAAACAAGAAATCTTTTCATAAAGTTATCATGCAACACAGGAATTGCCACCAATGTTGTTCTTCTTATTATTATTAGTAATATTTATTATAGCGCCAACTTATTCAGCAGCGCTTTACATTATTATGGAAGTGGAAATTTAACAATAAATGAGACATTTAAAAAATGATACAGGAATAATTGGTGAGGTATAAATACACAATAGGCAGCAAGGGAGACAGCAACAAACTAGGTGGGAGAGTAGCAGAACTGGAGGTGAGAATGGAGTGTGGCTCTTTAGGAGAGAGAAAGAGACAGATATGTAACATAGAAGTTACTCTGGAAAGCCATGGGCATTTCTGAACAGATGGGCTTTAACCCCTTAAGGACACATGACATGTGTGACATGTCATGATTCCCTTTTATTCCAGAAGTTTGGTCCTTAAGGGGTTAAAGAGACTCCTTAAATTATTGAAAAATAGGGGTGAGTCTGATTGAGGTAGTCTGGCTATTCCAAAGGAAAAGAAAAGTCCTACAAACATGAGTTAGCAGTAAAGGTGCGAGCAGGGGACAGGAGAAGGTCACCAGCAAAGTATAGTGACAGTTTAGGGGCATATCTATGAATTAGTGAAGAAATGTAACAGGGGTTAGAGTTGTTTAGAGCTTTACATGTAAGGGTTAGTATTTTTAATTGACACCTATACGATACAGAAAGCCAGTGTAAGGATCCACAGAGGGTCTAAGTATGGGAGGAGTGACAGGTGAGAAAGATCAGCCTGGTAGCAGCATTCATTACATATTGTAGTGGGGAACTTCGATTTTTGGGGAGACCAATTAGGAGAGAATTACAGTAATCCATGCAAGAGATTACCAGACCATGAATAAACTCCTTATCAGCATCTCGCATAAGAAAGGGGCGGATGCGGGCAATATTTTTAAGGTGGAATCGACCTTTGGAATCGAGGTTTTAGCAATATGCTCGATATGAGGCACAAAGGTGAGGTCAGGGTCAAAGATAACACCAAGACAACGAGCTTGCAGGGATGGACTGATGCAAGTACCATCAAGTTGCAAAGAAAACAAAAGAGGAGGATCAACATTATGGGTAGGAAAGACAAGAACGTCTGTTTCAGAGAGATGGAATTTCAGAAAGCGGGAGAACATCCAAACAGAGATTGAAATAACTTTAAACACTAGCAAGGATAATGCAAATAATCTTTAGTAAATTATGGCATATTGCCTTCATTAAATATTATTGCGTGCAACTGGAAAGTATTACACATTTGACACGTATATGTTTTAACATATATAATTTAAGAAATGTTATATTATTATATTATTAGCCATAAGTTATAAGGGCTACATTGTCTGCATGCTTATGGTAATGGGGAAGCACAGTTGACCAGAGGAATGACAGAGAATTGGATGCAGCTAATTAATATACTTAGAAATCACCCCTACCTATCCTCATATATGCAGTGCCACACTTCAATGTAGTGCTGTGTTCAATTTGACAATATAAAGAGCATTTTGTAAATACATTGCAATCCTGAATGTTAAGTAAATATGTATGTGAAAATGCAAAGAAAGAAAATTGGTTATGATTTTTTTGTTCATGGGCTTTTAGCAGAGATTTACTCTAAAATAAAATATCCTATAAACAGTTTTATTATTCTTACATTCATAACGTGATTTCATAATTACCAATGTTAATAGTTTTGGCCAATGGCAATTTGGATTCATCAATCTCAAAATTATATAATTAATAACAGAAAAAAAAAAACCACTCTATTTAATGCCTAGAGGTTCTTTTTCCAATTAAACTGGGTAATGCTAGAAATTGGGTGTAGATATATTGCTATATAAATACGGATGAGACCTACCATCTATAAATTTTACAGGGTTTATTCATTGAACTGTGATATGTCTTTACTCTCAACTTGTGAAACATAGAACAAAGTAATGGAGTTTGCAAAGATTTGGAGAATACTTGTTCCAATTTAGATTGCTGTAAAATGTACAAATCTTCTTTCTACTCCTTCAAATTAACGAATAAATCCCCATGTTTCCTTTGTGTATTCATTTTTCTTTTATGGGCTCAAAAACCTTTACATTAACTTAGGCACAAATTTCCAATTTCCATTATATATTATTTTTATGTGACTTTATTTCTATCTACTGTACTACCAATAAAAAATGTCTATTTTTAGCGATTTGTCACACTTATTGTGGGAGGTCAGTATATGAGACTAAAAGATATTTTATTAAAAAGTTAATTCTTGTGATTTGAAATTTTAAATTGTTTGCCAAAATAACTGCATTAGATAAATTCTATGATTCAGCTATTTTTGTAACTTGACCTAGATTTATGAAAAATGATTTTAAATTTATGACAATTCACATTTCTTGAATAAACCCCTAGATATTAAATTATCAGTAAAATATATTGTAATTGTAAGATATATTGCAATTGCACAATATTTTAATATCTGTATTAAAGGATCACTATAGTGTCAGGAAAACAAACTTGTTTTCCTGACACTATATAATTCTTAGGGTCCCCCCACCCTCAGGGCCCCCCTCCCGCTGGGCTGAAGTGGTTAAAACCACTTCAACCACTTACCTTTATCCAGCGCTGGGCTCCCTTAGTGCTGGTGACGTCTCCTCCCACTCCGACGTCAAATCTTATATGGATCCGAATGCGCATGCGCGGCCAGAGCTGCGTGCGCATTAAAAACACCCATAGGAAAGCATTTCTCAATGCTTTCCTATGGAAGTTCTACGTGCTCAATGCGATTTTCGCATTGAGCGTCACAGAAGTGCCTCTAGCGGCTGTCAGGAAGAAACTGCTATGTTTACAGCTGCAGGGTAAAAACCAGGGGGACCTTGCACCCAGACCACTTCATTGAGCAGAAGTGGTCTTGGTGACTATAGTGGTCCTTTAAGCACAATAATCATATACTGAAACTTAGCAACTTCAACAGATGTGTGGAAAAAAAGTGAAATATATTTGTAAATCTCACATACCTATCTTACATAGTTACATAGTTACAGAGGCTGAAAAGAGACATGTGTCCATCAAGTTCAGCCTTCCTCACATTTGGTTTTTGCTGTTGATCGAAAAGAAGATTTATCCTTGGATCAAGAAGCTATTACCCTACATTTAAAAAATTATATAATTGAATATTCTGTTTTTGCAAGTATGCATCTAGTTGCTGTTTAAACATCTGTACGCACTCTGATAAAACCACTTCTTCAGGCAGAGAATTCCATATCCTTATAGTTCTTATGGTAAAAAACCTTTCCTTTGCCTTAGACTAAGTATTCTTTTTTCCAGTCTAAACGCATTACCTTATGTCCTATGTAAAGTCCTGTTTGTGAAAAGATTTCCATGCAAATGTTTGTATTGGCCCCGGATATATTTGTATAATGGTATCATATCTCCTCTGAGCTGACGTTTTTCTAAAATTTTCTTCATAGCTGATATGTTCCGTTCCTTTTATTAATTTTGTAGCCCGGCTCTGCCATAATATCCTTCTTTAGAACAGGTGCCCAAAATTGCACAGCATATTCAATAGGGGGTGTTACCAGTGATTTATAAAGAGGCAAAATGATATTCTCATCCCGATAAATAATGCCCTTTTTCATGCATGACAATACCTTACTAGCCTTAGCCACTGCTGATTGACATTGCACATTGTTGCATAGTTTGTTATCTATAACAATTCCCAAATCCTTCTCGTGTGTTGTTATCCCTAATTCACTTCCATTAAGGGTAAAAGTTGCTTGTGCATTCTTTATGCCGAAGTGCATAACTTTGCATTTTTCTACATTAAATTGAATCTGCCTTTTGAGTGCCCAGTCCCCTAGTCTATCTAAATTCCTCTGCAGCAAAGTGATATCTTGCTCACATTGTATTAATTTACAGAGTTTTGGGTCAACTGCAAATACTGAAACATGACTTTTAATTCTTTTTTCAAGATCATTTATAAACATTTTAAATAAACATGAAAAGAACCCTGAGCAGAGCCGGACTGACCCATCGGGATATCGGGAATTTAAATTATTCTCCCCTCAGACTGTGCCAGCCTGTGTCAGTCCGAGGGGAGTAACGAGGGAGGAGCTGGGGGTTGGTGCGGCTGCAATTACTCTGCTTGCAGCCGGAGGGAGACCTGTCAGTCTCCCTGCACAGTGTACAGCAAGTACAAACACATGCCCTGCCCCCACACTTAAGCCACTTCCAGAACACAAGCCTCTCCCCCAGATGGAAGCTGCTGACCTCGCTGGAATGAAGAGGCCAGACATTGACACCTTCACCTACCAGTGCCAGGTAAGATTTGTGTGTGTGTGTGCGTGCTAGTGAGTGAGTTTATATGTGTGTTTGTTTGCATCTGCTAGTGAGTAAGTGAGCCTGTGTGTGTGTTTGTGTGCATCTGCTAGTGAGTGATCTTCTGTGTGTGTGTGTGTGCATCTGCTAGTGAGTGTGTGAGCTTCTGGGTATGTGTGTGTGTGCGTGTGTGTGCATCTGCTAGTGAGTGAGTGAGTGAGCATCTATGTGTGTGTGTGTCTGTGTGTGTGTGCATCTGCTTGTGAGTGAGCTTGTGTGTGTATCTGCTAGTGAGTGAGTGAGCTTGTGTGTGTGTGTGTGTGTGTGTGTGCGCATCTGCCTGTGAGTGTGTGAGCTTCTCTGTGTGTGTGTGTGTGTGTGTGTGTGCATCTGCTAGTGAGTGAGCTTCTGTGTGTGTGTGTGTGTGTGTGTGTGTGTGCATCTGCTAGTGAGTGAGTGAACTTCTATGTGTGTATGTGGGTGTGTGTGCATCTGCTAGTGATTGAGCTTCTGTGTGTGTGCGTGAGTGTGTGTGTGTGCATCTACTAGTGAGTGAGCTTCTGTGTGTGTGTTTGCATCTGCTAGTATCTCATCTCATCTCATGAAGCAGACACTAGGCTGCCAAAGATGGGGTACATTGACGTTGTGCCAGGCTTATGCAATGTATGATCATATAACGTAACTAAACCCCCATTATTTTTTGCCTGGATTAGGTGTTTTAAAAAAAATAAATTTAAAAAAATGAACTAAATCTGTCAGCACTGAAGTTGCTGTTTAGAGGATAATGGAGTGTGCTTGTATATTCTGTTTCTATTGTATAAACTGGATCCCAGCAGCACCCTACTTATGCATATTCAGGTGAGTGCAGCCAGTCCCCGGTTTTCTCATCTGTTAGTATGTGATCTTCTGTGTGTGTGTGCCTGCTAGTGAGTGAGCTTGTGTGTGTATGTGCCTGCTAGTGTTTGTGAGCTTGTGTGTGTATGTGCCTGCTAGTGAGTTAACTTGTGAGGGAGCGTCTGTGTGTGTATGTGTGTGTGTGTCTGCTAGTGAGTGAGCTTCTGTGTGTGTGTGGGTGTGTGCATCTACTAGTGATTGAGTTTATGTGTGTGCCTGCTAGTAAGTGAGCTTATGTGTCTGCTAGTGAGTGAGTTTATGTGTCTGTGTGTGTGTGTGTGTTAGTGAGGGAGCTCCTGTGTGTGTGTGTGTGTGTGTGTGTGCTACTGAGGAAACTTCTGTTTGTGTGTGCCTGCTAGTGAGAGAGTTTGTGTGTGTGTGTGCTAGTGAGTGAGCCTGTGTGTGTGTGTGTATGTGTGTGCCTGCTAGTGAGTGAACTTTGTTTGTCTGCTAGTGAGTGAGCATTTGTGTATGTGTGTGTGTGTGTGTCTGCTAGTGAGTGAGTTTGTGTGTGTATGTGCCTGCTAGTGTTTGTGAGCTTGTGTGTGCGGGTGTCTGCTAGTGAGTTAACTTGTGAGGGAGCATCTGTGTGTGTATGTGTGTGTATGTCTGCTTGTGAGTGAGCTTCTGTGTGTGGGTGGGTGTGTGCATCTACTAGTGATTGAGTTTGTGTGTGTGCCTGCTAGTAAGTGAGCTTCTGTGTGTGTATGTGCTACTGAGTGAGTTTATGTGTCTGTGTGTGTGTGTGTGTGTGTGTGTGTTAGTGAGGGAGATTCTGTGTGTGTGTGTGCTACTGAGGAAGCTTCTGTTTGTGTGTGCCTGCTAGTGAGAGAGTTTGTGTGTGTGTGTGTGTGTGTGTGTGCCTGCTAGTGAGTGAACTTTGTTTGTCTGCTAGTGAGTGAGCTTGTATGTGTGTCAGTGAACTTTTCTGTAGGGGTCATGTGTGTGTCAGTGAGCTTGTCTGTAGTGAGCATGTGTGTGTCAGTGAACTTGTCTGTAGTAAATCTGTGTGTTAGTGAGCTCTTCTGTAGGGAGCATGTGTGCGTCAGTGAGCTTGTCTGTAGTGAGCATGTGTGTGTGACAGTGAACTTGTTTGTAGTAAGCTTGTGTGTGTATCAGAGTTTGTCTGTACTAAATTTGTTATGTGTACAAGTAAGCTTGTCTGTGTGTGTCATTGAGATTGTCTGTCAGTGAGCCTATTTGTGTGCATCAGTGAGCTTGTGCTTTTATGCAATGAGTTTATGTATATCAATGAGATTGTCTGTGAGCCTGTGTATCAATGAGCTTGTGTCAGTAAATTTGTCTGTATCTGCATGTGAGTATGCTTTACTGTACAATTTAATTACCCTGAAAGGACTAATATTTTGAATTAGATAAAGAAATATACACACATTTTATATACATAAACACCTAATCATATAATGTAAATAAACCCCCATTAATTTTAAGATTAGGTGTTTAAACAAAAAAAAAACCTAATAAAATCTATCAACATTGAAGTAGCTGTTTAGTGGATAGGTGAGTGCACTGGATCTTGTGTAATATATACTATATATATATATATATATATATATATATATATATATATATATATTACAAGATACAAATTTTATCTGACACACACACACACACTCACATTCTAGGTCTGATGCTCCAGAGACACTTTTGCCTCACTCCAGATTCCAGATGCATCTTTGTCACATCTCGCCTTTGCCCGCATCTGTCTGAAAATGTTCACTCTTAGAATGACACAGGTTCTGACACTGCCATTTTTTATAGTTTATATTGCCTTGCCATATAGTCAGATTTTATGTGATTGTGTGTGTCATAAATTACTCCGCGCATGTGACGTCTTCATTCTTCCTAAACACTTCCTGTAAAGAGAGCTCTAATGTTTAAACTTCCTTTATTGCACATTCTTTTTAATTTAGAATTTCTTATCTCCTGCTCTGTTAATAGGCCCTAGACACTGCATGAGACAACCAGAGGAGGGGTGGGTAGGGCTGCATAAACTGAAACTAAAGTGATTTAACTCTAAAATGACAGAGCAGTGATCTTAGCAGTGAAACTTCATGGGCATGCTCTATACACCAAAACCACTTCATTAAGCCAAAGTTGTTTTGGTGCATATAGTCTCTCTTTAAATTAAAACTTTAAAAAAAAATTCCAGGACATTTTTAGCACATTTACAAACTGTTGGGTGGATCAAATAAAGTCCTACGGGTGAAAGACCTGTGAAAACTAAATAAATCAATGTAGTTTCTTTGCATTCCTTTTTTTTTTTTTTAAACAATTATTTTTTTTCTGAAGCATGTCAGATTCACATATTGAAGGGCAGCATATTTCATGTACTGCTTTACTGCATGTAAGAGCTTTCTTAAGTCATTCCACCTTCTGACTTTGTTTGTAAGCGTGTATGAAATTAATGCTCATTCAGTTTATTCTACTCTCTCCAGACTATAAGTCAGAAATAACAAGGGCTACAAGTGTAATCATCCTCTGCTGAACTAATATACCATGCGGGTATAGCACACAATAATAATTAGCTAGGAAAAATCTACTACCCCAAAATCATCTACAAAAATATAAAATTTTAGAGCAACATGATACAATGTTGTTGTTTAACTCTTAGTTATTAAATTATTATTATCATTATTGATTTTTAAAGGTATGTAACAAGCTCTAGTGGGCTGGGTAATCCTTGTTCCTATTTAGGGTTTAGGAGAATAGCAGAAATTCTGTACTGGACAAAATATTTGTCTATTTTAGCTGGACCATGATCAAATTAAATATAGCCACACATTATTCTTTTCTATACATCACATGATGTAAGAGAAATTACACCTAGAAAAATGAGCATTTGATCTAAATTAAATATGCTTAAATATGTTTGTTTCAATTAAATACTTAATTCTAGTTTCAAATACATTTGTATTATTGGAAAGAGTAGCTCATGAAGTCATTTATTTATAGGTAGCATTTTAAAAATATGTAGCCACTGATGGCTATTGTTATCTCAGCTATTGTAACATATTAATCTATTCTAAAAGAAAAAGTACAAAAAGTAACTTTGGCAATTCAGCAAATTATTTTGTCTTAAATACATACTGCTTTCTGACTGCTTAAAGTTCAGGAAGTTAAACATTGTTCTAATACTAATTGTTAAAAATCTGATTAAAAATAATAATTATTTCACTAAACACTGGAAAATAGATTTTAGATCTTAGCACTACATTTGCATATAACCTGGGCCTATACTATTAATTTAAAGTAGACTAGCTGATATCCATTAATACAGACAGTCGTTTGCTAAACAGCAGTAAACGTAATAGCTTTTGACATGAAACTGTGAAGTACATTAATCTTGTCTGCATCTATACACCTCTGAAAGCCCTGAAACCCTGTATAATTGATAGATATGTTTGTTTCTAATTTAAAACTTTAATATAAGAAGGTGCTGCTGATATCATCTGGATTTTCAGCATATCTCTACACACAATCTTTCTATAGTCCATTTTTTTTTCTAGTGCAATTCCTTAATAACACACCTCTTAATAATACCGAAATATAGAACCAATATAGAGCTAATGCCTTTGGGACAGAAGAAAGATGAAACTGTCCACTAAATGTGATGTTAAGCTATCTGCCTGTGACTTTTTTAAATGTACTGGCTATGGATATGGAACCCAAGGTTCCCAGTCTGCACATATACAAAATGACTGGTGACTCCACAGGTGAACTCTCCACTTGACTTCACTTTTTCAGCATCATTACATAGTCCATAAGGTAGTAGATAGGAAATGAAAAATTCTATCAATAATTCACAAGATGCCCAGTTTGCTTATTTTGTTTAGTTTGAATTTATATATAGTTACCTTTTTCACTTTTACTTCTTTAATAATATTTTTAACATCAGCAGTCTGGTTACCAACATGCACAGTCTGATGAGATGGTCGTAACAAAGCATTAATTTACCTGACATTTAGAAAAGGTGGCATCCCCCACTGCCTAAGTCCCATCATCACTTTCTATCTTCAGTTCTGCAACCTACTAGTTAATAGACATTTGAATGGCAAAAAACAAATCAGTTTATCCAAACCCATTTGTTAAAAATTTTTTAGGTGAGCCAAATCTCAAATTACATTTTGGTTTGTCTGAATCAATTCAACTCATTTTATATGGGTAGACAAAAACTTTTTTTTTTTTACATTTTACTGTTGCGTTTGCTTAAAGGGACACTCCAGGCACCAAAACAACTTATTCTAAGTGAAGTTGTTATGGTGCAGGAAGCCCCTGGTGCACTCTTACCTCGAGGAGAAAACCGTTCTCAAATGGTTTAACTCCAAAATTGCCTTCAGCACCGATCACAGCTCTCCCAAGGTGGCATCTGGCTTCTGAAATTTCCCTTTCAGGAAAAATGGAGTGCTGCCGGGCAGGTGCACCACTGATTGGTGGAGAGCAATCTGTTAAAATCAGTGACTCCACTTTCACTGACTTGGAAAGTTAGGTACTTTTTCCAAGTTTTGTGAATAGGGAGTAACTGATTGGCTGAGAGTTTCAGCTGACTGCTCTCAGCCAAACAGCGGCCCGCTAAAAGTGAAATTTCAGAAGCTGGATGCCGCTCTGTGGGGGAGATGAGATCACTACTGGAGGCAACTTTTGGATTAAACGATTTGAGAACAGTTTACCCTTTGAGGTAAGAGTGCTCCCGGGGGCCTCCTGGAATCATTTAATTTAGATGAAGTTGTCTTGGTGCCTGTAGTGTCCCTTTAAAAGATAAATCCATAATTTGCAAGCCTTATGAAAACAAATGGATACAAAATACTTTGTTTTGAAATTGTAAGTGTTCAGTTTGTTTCATTTTGCACAGAATTTGAAAATATGGACAATTCCAAATTGCAAATTTATTACAGAATACAGAATACATTATTATAAATACCATGTGTAATGAATTACATAACATTGATTTATTTTTCCTCTTTTCACTTTACTAACATGCTAATTGTTTCAGTGTAAGATACATAATCATATCAAGTGCCTTTAACTATATTTTTCAAAGTAAAACTGCTGAAGATTTAGTATATCCTGCACTTTTGAGAGTTCAAAGTGAATTCAAGGGGAATTTCAAATGTTCGGCCAAAATAGCCAAAGTTAAAACATAGCTGGATTTTAACAGTTCACTATATTTGCCTAACATGTGAAGTTCTGTTTAAAATTACTTTTAATTACCAACACTTTAGACTTTTAATGAATAACAATGCTATTCTGGAATTTAAATTATTAGTAAAGACAAAAGTCCATGTCTCATTAGCCTGATGTGTTCTGTTATAATTTAATCATATATTGTCTTATTAGCCTGATGTGTTTTATTATAATTTAATCGTATACTTTAGAAAATAATATAACCTACTTACCAAGTATTTTTACATATTTACCTAAAGTAAATTCAATGTAAAATATGTAGAAGTTTTTTCTAGTTTTTCTACTCTCGCCATAATAGCATTCTTCAACGATGTAATCAAATATCAATCAGTTATCTGTCGATAACTGTTAAAGGATCACTCTAGGATCAGGAACACAAACATGTATTCCTGACCCTATAGTGTTAACACCAACATCTAGCCCCCCTGGGCCCCTCATACCTCCATAAATATATCAAAATCTTACTGTATTCAAGCCAGAAGCTGTAACTCTGCATGCTGTTTGCCTAAAAAAAAAACAAGCAGTCTGCTGACATCATCAGAAGTGGTAGCCTGATCCAATCACAATGCTTCCCCATAGGATTGGCTGAGACTGACAAAGAGGCAGATCAGGGGCAGAGCCAGCATGATTCAAACACAGCCCCAGCCAATCAGCATCTTCTCATAGAGATACATTGAATCAATGAATCTCTATGAGGAAAGTTCAGTGTCTGCATGCAGAGGGAGGAGATACTGAATGTTTGGATACATTTTAGGCAGCCATGACCCAGGAAGGATCTCTAACAGCTATCTGAGGAGTGGCCAGTGAAGTTATCACTAGGCTGTAATGTAAACACTGCCTTTTCTCTGAAAAGACAGTGTTTACAGCAAAAAGCCTGAAGGCAGGGCCGCCATCAGGGGGTGACAACCATGACGGCCCGGGCCCCACGTGGAGAGGCGAAACTGCCACAGGTGCATCTGCACCGGGGCCCATCAGGTGGCCCAAGCATTTAGGGCAACCCGATGAGCCCTATATCTCCATGGGCCCGACCAGCGCTGAGGCAGCGTAACAGCGCGACCGGGCCCCTTTAAAAAAAAATTGCGGCTGCACCACAAGTGCTGCTGGGAGGAAGTGACGGCCGGTCATTTCCTCCCAGCTTACTTTGCGCGGGGGGAGAGAGACAACCTAGGAGAGGAGAGGCATCCGCTCCCATCATCCACAGCAACCCTCCTGCAACGAAAGAGGAGGGTGGCTGATAAATTAGGTGTGTGTGTGTATATGTATGTGTCTGCATGTATGTATGTCTGTTTGTCAGTATGTGTGTGTGTGCGTGTATGTATATATCTATCAGTATGTATGTATGTCAGTATGTATGTCTGTGTGTGCATGTCAGTATGTAGGTGTGTATGTATGTATATATCTATCAGTATGTATGTGTGTGTGCATGTCAGTATGTATGTGTGTATGTGTGTATGTTTGTGTGTGTGTATGTCAGTATGTATGTCTGTATGTATGTTTCTTATCTGGATGTGTGTGTGTGTATGTATGTAAATATCTACCAGTATGTATGTGTGTATGCATGTTTGTGTGTGTATGTATGTATGTGTCTATATGTATGTGTGTGTGTATGTCACTATGTATGTCTGTGTGTGCATGACAGTATGTATGTGTGTATGTATATATCTATCAGTATGTATGTGTGTATGCATGTATGTCTGTGTGTGTGTGTATGTCAGTATGTATGTCTGTATGTATGTGTCGTATATGTATGTGTGTATGTCAGTATGTAATGGGTAACCTAATTATCACAGACAGAGAAATACAGTTTCATAAAAAACATCACAGGGACCCCAAAACATGCAATAACCCCATAAAAATCCTTGGAACCGGGGGATCTGGGTGAACCACATATCCAAAATTCACCCAAATCCGTTCAGTACTTTGGAAGATACAGTTTAATACAGATTCTGCAGAACATATACAGGCTAAATGAAAAACAATCACTGTATAATGTGTCCCCTGCTGTATAGTCCAAAACCACTGCACGATGTCTCTGTGCACCAAATACTGGCGAGATGGCACCGTGTTGAAAAGTCCAAACAGTGTCTGTGAGTTAAAATGGCCGCCTTCCATTGTTCTCACCATGTGCTTTATCCATTGTTCTCACCATGTGCCTCTGATACAGGAAATGGTGGCCACCCAGTAACTCCACAGTATGTCCTCAGATGGTTCTTAAAGGGCCAGCAGCAGCACAACACAAATCCCTTATGCCCAAATCATGTCTTTAAAGGGCAATACATCCCAGGGGCCATAGTCACATGGCAGGAGGCTGGCAATCAGTCTTCTCCAATGCCCAGTGGCGAGGTCGGTTTCGCCACAGTGTCCTTCTGTGTCTGTGTGTGTTTACTCCTGTGGGTGGGGTTTGGAGGCGGGGCCTGTAGGTAGGCACCTGGGGGCCCAGACCTTGAGCTGTGTTAGGGGACCCACAATTTCTGATGGTGGCCTTGCCTGAAGTGTATGCTGCGTAATCTCGCTAATTAAAGGAGAGATAGGTTAATTCTTTAATCAAGGTAACATTGCTAAAAAACTCGAAGTAGAGAAATCCAGTGCTACGAGTTGCAAGTATAGTAAAATTTCCTAGAATTGGCCACATACATACACAATTATGCTAATGAGGTCTTTCAATTTCCACTTACCAATGAGATAGTACCTTTGGGCTCGCATTGACAGTGGTATTTCCAATGGAACTAACAGGCGTAAAGCATGATTTGAAAAGGCTACCCATCAAATACTAGACTCGTATTGGAATGGTGCAACAGACTATATAACTCAGACTATATAGAAATGTTCATATTTTAAAGTAGACTATTGTGTGCTAGTACTGAGAGACAAAGGGTGGTGATTTCGTACACATACTTTGCAGGACAACCTTAGTATTTTTTTAACTGCTTAACTGCAATTTTTTTTTTTTTTTTTACAGACCTTATCATTTTGACATATGTTCCACTAAAGCTAATGTTTTTTGTAGTGAATGACAGAGAGATGTGTAGAGGACATTATCCAACAGAAAGACCCTGCTTCCAGAGGAAACATAATACTCTTTTTTATTCTTCTGGATATAGCTATTAATAACAAGCAATGGATGTGACGAATTGTTAGATTCACAGACGTTCCTATCTTTTGCAACATATTGGCCTTATACTTTTTTATGTTTTATCTGTACTCCAGTTTGGATCTATGTTTTTTATTACCTTCTCGAGAGGTATATCTTTGCAGTTCACCTAGCTGTCCTTGACTTATATGAAAGATAGAAGGCATTGATCATGAGGTTTCTTTTTCACTCTCTGCAGCAACATCTGTAGCACAGACATAGAGATTTTCTTGACCAAGATTAACTTCCCTCTTGCAACTTGGCAGTGGAAAATCTCAATAAAGGATTAAATAAATATACACAGAGGGAGTATACAATATTCTTTGCACTTCACGTGTACTTCTATTAGGAAATATCTACAATATAATCTTTTACATGACTGCAGATTTGTCAAGATTCCATACTATAGTTTAAACGTATATTGCTCAGCTATCATTGCACAAGAATAACATTTTTGTAACATTATATTTGTTTTCCTTCTCCATTATATATTATGCTGATGATTTCTCTACAGTGTATTTTTTTGTTTTGACCTTTAAAGGGGCACCATAATCACTGCAGATATTGTATCCCTTTATTTGTCAAATTATATTGACAAAAAACAGGGCGTTCCTGGGTTAAAACATGAAAGTAAAAGTTGACCCCCTATTAGTACCAAAATATACAGGTAAAATTCCTGCTGATCAGCTACAACATTAAAACCACTTGCAGATGAAGTTAATAACATAGGTTATATTGTTACAGTGGCACCTGTCAATGAGTGGGATACATTAAGCAGCAAGTGAACTGTCCGTTCTTGAATTGTATATGTTGGAAGCAAGAGAAATGGGCAAGAGAAAAGATCTGACTGACTTTGACAAGAGCCATATAGTGATGACTAGATGACAGGGTCAGAGCATCTCCAAAATGGCAAGGCTTGTGGGGTGGTCCCAGTATGGAGTGTTTAGTACTTACCAAAAGTGGTACAAGGAAGGACAACTGGTGAATCAGTGTCATGGTCATGGACGCTGAAAGCTCATTGATGCATGTGAGATGTAAAGACTAACCCGTCTGGTACAATCACACAGAAGATCTACTGTAGCTCAAATTGCATTAAAACATAATGCTGGCCATAATAGAAAGGTGTCAGAACACACAGTGCATCGAAGTTTATTGTGCATGGGGCTGCATAGTCACAGACTGGTCAAAGTGTCCATAATGACCTTTTTGGCACTGTTTCCTAATAGCAGTGACCTCTTTCAGCAGGATAATGCACCATTAAGGCATTAAGGTTTCATCTCACAATTTGAAGGACCTAAAGGATCTGCTGCTAATGTCTTGGTGCCAGATATCACATGACGCATTCAGTGTTCTTGTGGAGTCGAAGTCTTGACACATCACAGCTGTTTCGGCAGCACAAAGGGGGACCTACACAATATTAGGCAGGTGGTTAAATGTTGTGGATGATCAGTGTAAACACACTTAGTTAAAATACAATCAGTCATTTAAAATGTTAACTTAAAAAGAAAAAACTGAGTGGCTTTGGTATGAGATGTCTTGCAAATACAGGCAATTGCTCAAACAATCAAAATAGATGAGTCCTCCAATTTTATAAACATTATAACTGATTTGAGGTAATCAAAACATAAAAATAATATGCTTTTATATTATTGTGTGCTGGAAAACTACTAAGAAAGCTTCTAAACTAGAAACTTGGGTATGGATGAGTCAAGAGAGTTGTCGGCTGAAACAGTGTCCTGTAAATTTAATATTACTATTAGTCCCTCTTGCTGAAGGCTCAGTAAGATCCAGCTAGAATATAAAGTAGTTTCAAAGACATAAGTCCTCTTCCTTTTTCTTAAACCTCATGTAACATGACTTTAGGATGAATCACTTTTAAAATAATGTTAGAACTGTATTCTATTCTACTTTACTCTGGATCTCTAAAGATCAGCACAGCGGGTAACTATTGAGATTTAGAGAGGTAGTTATCAAACTGGCCAAATACAAAAGTCTTCTTCCTTTATCTTACAATTCACTATATATAACATTACTTTGGTTGAATCACTTTAAAAATAATGTTAGAACTGTATTCCATTCTATTCTAGATCTCTGAAAATATGCACAGTAGGCAACCATTTTGCTTTAGAGAGGTAGTTATCAATCTGGCCAATCAGATTCTGCAGCAGTTTCTTTTTTTTTTTTTTTTGTTACATCAGAATATGGTATTAGTTATTTCTTGCAGAGTAATAGATAGAGTCATCTAATAAGTATTATTCATTTTCTCTTTCTCTATCTGTCCTTATCTGGTTAATTTCTATTTCTTTCTTAAAATTTTATCTTAACACTATTACAAAAAATACTTTCAAATACGTACACACATATGTACACACATACATAAAACATTTGCTTGGCTCGTGGTGTGACAAAAAAAAATACATACATACATATATAATCAAATATATATATATATATATATATATATATATATATATATATACATATAACACGGAAAAAATCTGACAAGAGGTGAGCCTCCCTATCTAGATTCCATTTTTTAAATCCATTTATCCCAGTATGTGTATTGAGATCCCTTATTTAATGCAAAATTGGTAATAGCCCTTTCCATTTTACATTGGATAATACTTTGAGCATGTATCTTAGCCCAGTTATCTACCTTTGAGGATTTCCAATACCTAGCTATTGAGGTTTTAACAGCCATTAAGATATGTAAAATAATGGGTCTAAATTCTTTATCGATGCCCGTCATATCCATATGAAGTACAGCCATATTCGAAGTCAGCTCAATCCTTAAGAAGTGAGACCTCACTTGGAGTATTGTATGCAGTACTGGAGACCGTATCTTCAGAAAAATATTGATACTTTGGAAACAGTTCAGAGAAGGGCTACTAAACTGGTTCATAGATGGCAGGATAAAACTTACCAGGAAAGGTTAAAGGATCTTAACATGTATAGCTTGGAGGAAAGACAAGAAAGGGGGATATAATAGAAACATTAAAATACATAAAGGGAATCAACACAGTAAAGGAGTATATTTAAAAGAAGAAAAACTACCACAACAAGAGGACATAGTCTTAAATTAGAGGGACAAAGGTTTAAAAATAATATCAGGAAGTATTACTTTACTGAGAGGGTAGTGGATGCATGGAATAGCCTTCCAGCTGAAGTGGTAGAGGTTAACACAGTAAAGGAGTTTAAGCATGCGTGGGATAGGCATAAGGCTATCCTAACTATAAGATAAGGCTAGGGACTAATGAAAGTATTTAGAAAATTGGGCAGACTAGATGGGCCGAATGGTTCTTATCTGCCGTCACATTCTATGTTTCTATGTTTCTACTAAGACATGCGCTAATAGATTAGCTTGTGCAATGTCTTGGATAATTGGAAAACCCATACCTCCTTCATCTTTTTTTCTGGACATAATATCTTTTTTAATTCTAGGTTTTTTACCTACCCAGATAAATGTAGTAAATGATGTTTGAATTAGTTCTAACCAGCTATCTGGGATTTTCATAGGAATCATTCTCATAATATATGAGAATTTTGGAACTATATATGCTTTTAATGTATTTATTTTGCCTGACCAGGAAATTTCCAGAGTTTTCCATTTCTTCAAGTTAAATTTTTTTTCTTTAATTAAAGGTAGAATATTATTCTCTAGCCATTTCTTTGGGTTTTTAGAGATTTTTATTCCCAGATATTTAAAGTGGCGTTTGACTTGTATAAATCCATAAATACTTTCTATACTATCGATATTATTTTGGGATGTGTTTAAATATAACGCTGTGGATTTTTCATTATTTATCTTATAATTAGAAAAATGCTGTAATTTCTGATGGTGTCAACCACTTGTTCAATAGAGTACATCATCAGCATATAGTTAGATTTTTTGGTTATTATTTTCTCCAAACCCTTTTATGCCTTGATTAGATCTTATATCTACTGCCAAGGGTTCAATCGATAAAATATACAGTAATGTTGATAAGGGGCAGCCCTGGCATATACCATTAGAGATTCCAAACCATTTGGACTTAATTCCAGGTCCTACTATTCTACCTTGAGGATCACTATATAGTGCCAAGTATCTGAGAATCCAAATGATACTAATGACTCTCTGACAAAAGCCCAGCTGACCCTGCATTTAATCCCAGGGTCAGCATGGGTATACATTCCTCTTTTGCCTGTTCCATTATCCCTATCATGTTTCTCATATGGTTAGTGGAAAGTCGTCCCGGAATGAATCCCAACTGGTCTCTATGTATCGTGTGCTACTATTTGTCTGACTCTATCAGCCAATATTCCAGCATATAACTTGATATCTAAATTTAAAAGAGAGATTGGCCGATAGCTATCTACTTTCTCTGGGTTCTTATCCGGTTTTAATATTGGTACAATATTGCCCCTGAGCATTTCCTGTGTGATTTTAGTTTTTAGTATAAATTTATTAAAAGTAGTCTCTAGATGTGGTGATATATCCATCTGGTCCTGGCGCTTTATTTGGCTTCAAGGTCTCTATATGTTTACATATTTCTTGTAGGGAGATTGGGGCATTCAGTTCTTTCAGTTGAGATTCTGAAATCTTTGGAATTATTTTATTTTTTATGTAATCCGCTGGGTCAGATTGATTATAAGGTAAATTATATAATGAATGATAGTAATCATTAAAAGCCTTTCCTATTCTTACTGGAGATAAGAAAGTCTCTCCTCTGTATATGATTTTTGAAAACATTTTTTGCTTAATTTCTTTCTTAAGTCTATTGGTTAGCAATCTGTCCGCTCTATTGCCTCTGTAGTAGAACGTTGCTTTTAATCTTTCAAGTGTTTTGCTTACTTTCATTAACAATAATTCGTTAATCTTGACTTGTAAAATAGATATTCTGTTCGTCAACTGCTCATTAGGGGCTATTTTATTCTCTTTTGAGAGATTATACAATTGAATTTGTAAATAAGTTAACTCTCTTTCGTTATAATCTCTATTCTCAGATGCTAGTTTAATTAGTACGCCCCTAATCACTACTTTATGTGAGCACCAAAATCCTGACAGAGAATATTCTGTCTGCTTCTTTATAAATTCTATATTCTTTTTATTTGACAAAATACTATTATTTAACCTCCATTCTGGTCTTAGGATTTCAAAGGTGTCTTTAACATCCAGAATAACTGCATTGTGATCTGACCATGTGATCTCATTTATTTTAATTGTCTTTGTCTGTTGTACTGACTTAATATCCCCCAATACAAAATCAATACGAGAATATGCATAATGGAATTTTGAAAAACAAGTAAAGTCTGCGTCTATTGGATGGAAAATGCGCCAGATATCCATTAATGAGTTATCTTGAATTAATTGTCTGAATTTTTCTGACCTTTTGAAAAGTCCTCTATCTGTTATCTTTTTTCCGTAATGTTTTTTTTTTATCTGGCACTGGGTCACACTCTAAATTAAAATCCCCCAAAATCACCGGAATACCTTCTTTGACCATTTCCATTCTTTTTAACACTCTACCTATAAATGGTAGTGAGGAATGGTTTGGTGTGTACAGATTAACTATTGTGTATATAATGTTATCAATCTCACAGACTACTATGATAAATCTCCCCTCAATATCTTGTTCCGTGTATATACTTCTGAAATTCAAATGTCTGGAAATCAGTATAGCAACCCCTCATTTCTTATTATGTTCAAGAGATGCAGAGAGGACCATTGGGTAAAGTTTAGATCTTAAGTTTACGTTATCTTTCTTCCTCCAATGCGTCTCCTGGACACCACAAACATCGATTTTATGTTTCTTCAAATATTCTATTAAAATTGATCTCTTAAATGTGGAATTAAGTCTCTGAGTGTTTATCATTGCAAATCTAACCATGATTCCTAACTATTTATTCTTCCAAATCCATCAAACCCACCGCCGCGGGCTCATAACACAAAATTCCAATTCCACCACGAACCAAGCAAACATACATACATCTAACATAAAACATAAAAAAACCTTATATATGTAGGGGTACCTTCGTGTCCCTGTGGGCACCCTACCCTAAACCAGGGGCACCTTAATAATTGCCATCAACAAATGTCAACCCGAGTGGAGGACTACTTGGGGAGTAAATTGTTTTTTTCCTCCCTGCATTTATAAATACCTCTTTCCAAACCCCATCTCTTTCCCTCTATGTCTGCCTGATAATCTTCTTCCTTTCCCCTCCAACAACTCCATCTCCTCCCTCCTTCTCCACCTTCTCTTTCTCTTTATCCTCTTCTCTCTCATCTCCTTAATCTAGTATCATGTGTTTTGTCCTCCTAGGTAAAGGGTGTGTATTTCGTGTCGTAAGGTCTCTACTATTAATTTATGTAGATAATCTGTGTTTCATACTGTGTTATATAATATTTACAATGATTCTCTCTGTTTTTTCAGGTGTATTAGGTGATATTCTGTATTCTTATATTATCGTGTGTCCTTTTAACTAATAGTGAAACCCTTCTAATAACTTTACACCCCCTTTATAATTGCAGGATATCTCATTGTGAAAATTTTCTTTACATATTACGCTTTACTATATAATTTTTTTGTACCATTAGTGTTTCAAGTGAGTATACTTAATAAATTTCCAATATAAACCATCCTATAGTGATTATAATAAAGAACAAAAAAATGATCTTAGCTCCCTTTATTCCCCTATTTCTCTTTACTGTGTTATCAATGTTTATTGTGCAGCACCTGTTGCATAAGTCGTTCACAGGTGTAGATTTCCTATTAATCTTTTATATCTACATTATAAAATAAGAGGGGGTCTAAAGTCTTTGGGGAGAGTCCTTAGACTATTGTTTTTCTGCAGCACCTTGTTTCTTCCAGAGAGAAGCGAGAATAAAAAAAAAAAAAAAAAAAAAGTGTTTCATACTGTGTTATATAATATTTACAATTATTCTCTCTATTTTTTCAAGTGTATTAAGTGATATCTTATTCTGTATTTTTATATAATCATTTTTCCTTCTAACTAGTAATGAGACCCTTCTAATAACTTAATGCCCCCTTTATAATTGCAGGATATCTTATTTGGAAAATTTTCTTTACATATTACGCTTTACAAGGAAGAGACCAGAACACACCACAGGCTCTAACGATCCTCACGCCGACTTCTTCATGCTCCCCTTCGCCACCTCCACTCTTACCGCTGTGAGCGTAACCACGTGTTACGTCATCGCTCCTCCCCCGACAGAATTCTGCAGCAGTTTCTATAAGTTCCTGCATCTGTTTCTTCAATTGAACCATGGGAAAAAAAAATCTGTATTGAACTTTCTATATCTATTAATAGTAATATGCTATATCTTGTGTTGAGGCATCATTTTTACAGTACTGTCTGTCTTACAAGTAGAATTTGGGAGCACTAGTATTACCATATGACATCTCTCCTTATATTTACTCTTGAACTATGAATCCCTCATTGTAAAATATACAAATAAGGCAAAACAACTAATATAATTTTTTTTTTTTTAATAAATCGATCAGTTGAACTACACTGTAACCTATAAAAATAGTTTTTATTGCATAAGTATCCATGATTTCAAAATGTATCTACATGATATCTATTAAAATAAATTCTATACCTACCGCCAGGACCATAACCCTAAACTATGGCCCGTTACCACATATGTGCACCTCCCTCTTTCAGGGCTGGGAACAAGTCCACCTATCCTGGCTTGGTCGAATCCACACCATCAAAATGGTAATATTGCCTAAAATTCTCTATATATTTCGGATGTTACCCCTTCACATCCAAACACACATCAAGAAAACACTACAAGCCACCCTGTCTAGATTTATATGGAACAAGGCAAAACCAAGATTACCCATCTCCCTACTCCAGCAGGCACAATCCACAGGAGGCTTAGGGTTACCAAAAATTACCGACTATTACGAGGCGGCTATTCTAGAATCCGCCATAAAGCTCCACGCCCCTAAACACACGTTTCAATGGGTAGACATGGAAAATGAAAAATCCCACCCTAATCCCATACTACACATAATGTGGTCACTAACAATACATCGACCAAAAAAAATAATACTATATCCTACCTCTACAGTAACACTTAAATACTGGGACAAACTGTTAACAACGACATCAGGGAAAGGGAAATACTGCACATATGCCCCAATAGAAGCATTAACACAGGCAACACCATGGCTGTCCTTAAAACAATGGACCAAATATGGAATTAGATATATTAAAGACATTTGTGAACAGACAGGGATTAAATCGTTCCCTGAGCTACAAACCCAATTCCACCTGCCTAACTCCTTTATCTTCCAATACTTACAGCTAAAAAGCGTTGTACACACCCACGTATCCCACCACCTCCTCGCCCCACCACATAGCATGGCACAGATATTAAATGTTATCTCTAGATGTCACACAGCTCCGACCAAACCCAAATCTTTATCGCTTTATTATAAAACGATATTGAAGCATTCGACGCCCCACTCTTTTAAATACGTAAGTCAATGGGAAAAAGAAGGTATCTCCAAACTTCCAAACGATCAATGGATCAAGGCGTTAAATGCCCTGAAAGGCCTCACGTCCTGTTTCTCACACATAGAAGCACACAAAAAAGTCATATATAGATGGTACCTTACTCCACAACGACTACACCAAATCTACCCCGCCACGAACCCGAAATGCTGGAGATGCGAATCGCAAGAGGGCAACATGACCCACATATGGTGGGAATGCACCAAGATAAAACCCCTATGGAAACACACACAGCAAATATTACACCAAGCTCTAGACTACACAGCTCCTATTACACCAAAACTAGCACTATTATTGATTTTCCAGAACCAATGGGATAAAAAACATAAAAAATAGCCTCCCTGGTTATTTTAGCAGCACGAAACCTATTAGCCCAATGTTGGAAAAGCACCAAATGCCCCTCGCGTAAAGAATTACTAAACAAAATACAGCAATATTATAAATACGAGATACGCAGACTCATACACGAAAAAGAGAGAAATTGAACAACTTTGGTCACCATGGATTACTATGATAGAGAACAGGCCCAATCCCACGAGCTAAAAACTCTACACCAAGCCACTCCAGGGCTACAACCATACCAGACCAGTACTCGTTGACTAGTACCTAGATAATATAGAAAACCAGGTTAATAGAATACCAATTTACATAACGAAGGGTGGAGAATGAAAGCAACCCACTCGGGCACAGAACCTTCTTACTCACGGATAATAATCAACTCTTACGTGATGCATTGGACCTCCAGACACAACGATATATACCTTTCGACACACGAAACACACCTTCTAATACACGTTGATACACCTCGACGTTTTGGTATAGGTTGTCACTCTGCTATGTATTTACATTTTGTTATGTATTGACGTGTTGTGATATAAGTAAACAGATGTGTCATCTACCCCTCTCCTTCTGCGAAAGGAATATGAGATTGGCTTGTTGCCTCCCATGCTCCCCCACTCCTTCCCTAACCCTCCCTTTCTTCGTTCTGTATCCCTTCCTTCCCTTCTACTTTTCTGAAAATAAAAAATTTTTAAATTAAAAAAAAAATTCTATACAATAAAAACTTGGGAGGGGGCAGACAGGAGGGGGTTACAAGGCAATAGAAATACATTATGGTCTGTGAAATAATTAAGATTTCTATGTCACTTTTGTGGCATGCAGTTACATACCTGTCAAAAAATCTACTGAGCTTGAGAAATGCCCATCATATAAGCCACCCAGACTCATGTATATACATGTACACAAGTGTCGTTTTTTTATAGGCATATCTTGACCTATTGGAAAGCATTAGTTGTAAGCTTGTTTAATGACCCCCATAAATCTTCGCCTGTCACTGCAAATTATTGGACCAAGCTCTGTTGTTTTTTTTTTGCTAGTCAACAAAGCTATTTATAATCTAGTGACTATTTAAGTGTTTTATCTGTTGAAGTGCTGAGTACAGTTATTATCCTGAGAATATCAGATGGATGAATGAACAGGCAACACATCAAATCACATGGCAACATGTATTTCAATGTCTCCTGTGGGAGAAGAAGACAGGTTCAGTACATCATTCAGCACATGCATGCACACCTTCAGGTCAGTGGCACTGGGTAGAAACTGATGTATGATCACAAGATCCATGAACATAACTTAATCTAAATTCTTTTGACATGTTTCTATTCTTTCCCTCTGACAAAACAAATAGACAGCACAAACCACTAGCACTGAGGTGTGCTGCATGAAAATGTAGTGTTTTCTAGCTTGTTTGATCATTTACTATATATTTGTGGTCAATGTATTTATTGGGGAACTACTTTACAGAAGTGATCTAGCATAAGCATTCCAGAAATTGGAAAGGAATAGTAATGTTTGGACAAAATAGTTGA
Organism: Pelobates cultripes; assembly: GCA_933207985.1. NCBI lineage: Eukaryota > Metazoa > Chordata > Amphibia > Anura > Pelobatidae > Pelobates > Pelobates cultripes. The sequence continues at coordinate 74,277,205 of OW240914.1, read as the reverse complement.
GCTGGAAAATTTGTTGATTTGGAAAAAGTTTTTAGTTTTGCTAACTGGTTTTAAAATTTCCTGGTCAATATCCAAAGATTCGGAGAATCTCAACGCAACACCCTTTGTTCCTGTCCTTCCATTGCAAATACTTGTCTGTTATTGCACGTATTGTACAGTGTTCTGGAAGTTGTTGGTGCTATATAAATAATAATAATAATAATAGGTAATGCTTTCTGTAAACAATTACAAAATTACAAAAGTCTTTCAAAATGTTCTAATGCATGTCGTAAATAAAAAAAATAATGTTCTGGCAACATCCATGGAAGCATTATAAAAAGGTATATCACTACCAGTGGACAGGTAATTTGGCTAAATTAATAAAATAAATCACCTTCTCTGCCCCCAGGTTTTTTCCCAACCACTCCTGGCATGGTAACCTGGCAACATAACCACTACAGTGCACTGCCATGGTTAAGTTGCTTGGAGTGTCTTTTAACCATTTACTTGTTTTGCCAGCAACAACAGCAATGTTTCGACCCAGCAGGGTCTTTGTCAAGCTTGACAAAGACCCTGCTGGGTCGAAACGTTGCTGTAGTTCCGCTCTAAATAAAGCTGCTATTTTGGCTTTTATCCTTGAGTGTTCAAACCACTGTCAGTATATGCAGCAAAGATGCACAAACTCCAGCATGGAGAAAATAGGAGCTTGTGTTGATGCCAAAATATATGCTTTATTGCCCTAAAATACAATATAAAATATGTTCTTATCAATGTCTTTTGTTTGTTTCATCTCCATTCACAGTTGTTTTAGAAGATAGTTGGCCAATGAGTGGTCCATATCTGTCTCTTTTTTTAATTGAGAAAAAAGTTGTACAGAAAATACTTTATACGGAGATAAACATGTAATTATGAAGATACATAGCTTAATTAAGAGTAAAAATGTAAAGAGTAATAATGTAGGTATGTAGGTGGAAAACCAAATATACCACCCACAATATGAGGGTGACAGTAGTTCCCTAAATGTGGTGGTAACCCAATAATTACTACAAATGTACCAAAGGAAGTTTTCTTGAACAGTTGTTCCATAGCACAGGGAAGCAGAACGTTTAAAATCAATTTAATTTATTATTAACATAACTCTTCATTCCTTAATCTTAATTGTTTTATGATATCAAATAGAAGCTCCATTTGTACACTTAATGAAGAGTAAGCTTATTTAGCACTATGGATGCTGATGCATGTCTAATGATGATAAGATGATTTTAGAAATTGTTAAGATAAAATAGGTTCATGGCATGCATCCTAGAATATTGAAGGAGCAAAGATTTGTGTTTTCGGAGCCACAATCTGACCTTTTCGATCTTTTATTTACCACCAGGGTTATTCCACATAATTGAAGACATGCACATGTTGTGCCACTTAATAAAAGTAATTTTTGGAAGCAGTTTATAATTAGAGGACAGTAAGTCTCACAGCAGTAAAAAGGAAACAAATGGAGTGACCGCGGAAGAAAATAATTACAATTCTAAAAACTAATAGTTTAGAGGATCCAACTTTCAGAAGATCCATTATAAATTGACATTTAAAAAATCATGTCAATTTTAATTTTTTTTTGCCTTGACTATTATAATGTTAAATAAGTGTGAACATAGGTTTATGACACTGGAACACATAAGTAATATATTAAAGGGAGCCTCCAGGCACTGTAATCACTTAATTTAAATATTTACAAACAGTTTTTTATCCAGTGCTGGATTGCCCTGTCCCCCCTCCCCAACATCTGCTTGATGAAGAGTTTCATAACAGAAGCCTAGGACTGCAGCTGATTTGCTTCCAGTGGTAAGTAGATGCTCTTCTAATTCCCAAAACAACTTACATATTTTTTATCATGACATTTTTTTGAATGAGGAGCTACTGATTGCTCGAGAACATCAGTTCGTGCTTGTGGCAGTCCTCGGCTTACATTTTGAGGCTTTTAAGAAGGGGCAGAGCAATCCAATGCTGGAGAGGAGACTTCAGGACTAAACCATTTGAGAATGGTATAAACTTCTAAAGGTATGTCAATGTCAGGGACCTCCTGGCATCATAATTGTTATGATGCATGTAGTGTTCCTTCAAGAAGTCTTATTGATTGGAGTTAAACCCCAACACAGAGATGTATATTGCCACCTAGAATTATCAGGATACAGAAATGTTAGTGCTCAAATGTAAGTTAGCCATTTTAGAACCTCTTCGGTTGGTGTGTCAGAAGCATATTAGCTCTTTAATAGCAGGTTATGGTTTCTTAGTACTCTTTGTTTGATCCTTTTCGCACATGCAGAATATAGAGATTGGTAGCATTAATGACAAACATCATATAGTAAGTATATAAATTACTTTTACAGGATTTTATGTATCCATTTAAAAGGTTATGGAAAGGGGTACATTTTTTATCTAGAACATTACATTTTTTGCATGTTCATCTATTGGACCTGTACTTGGATAGTGGGTACATCATATTAATCGAGCCAAGGGTTTGCATACCCCTGGCCTTAGTATATATGAAAAAAGTGAACTTGACATCCCCTTTTCCCTTCATAGGATAACTAAAGGGAGATAGATAGATAGATAGATAGATAGATACATAGATACATAGATAAGACAGATAGACATACAGACAGACTGTCATGCTCCTGAGCAGGTCAGAGAGGAGACGATTGCAAGGGTTATTGGTTAAAACTTTATTTGTCGTATTAGACACAGCAAATTTACTTAAAATAAAGAATAAAGGGCAGTCTGCCACAAACAGGATACTTTGTGAGAAAAACAGGGTTTAGGCAATATGCCCCAAACAAGATCTTTAGAAAGTAAATGAATAAAGTATTTTGCATACAAGCAGGCTTGAAGTTATACCAAGTAGTTAAGATTTCCAGGATACTTTGCAATGCAGCTAGTTATAGGTAAATACCTTGTAGGATAAGACAATACAGGATCATGCAGAGTTGCAGAGGTTGAAACAGGTAGGTATATTCCAAAATAATATAATGCAGGTTGCTTACGAGATCATGCAGTGATGCAGCAATTGAAGTAGTTAAGATTCTACAATGGAGGCAATACGCCACAAATCAGGATTCTTGGAAGCTGATAAAGAAAGTATTTCGGTAAGATGTAATTCAGGCAAGTTCAGGATGAAGTAATTCAGGTTAGTGCCTTTCAGTATGAGGAAATGCTGATGAGTACAGGATGAGGCACTCAGTTCTCTATAGAATGAAATAATGTAGATAAAATACAGGATATTACCAAGACAAAGAGATTCTTTATCAGAGCATAGACTTCAATGTCAAGGCCCTGTTGTGTGCCAGGAGTAGACTTTTCAAGCCTCCTAATTAGTTAATCCAGGTGAGTTTATTAAGGTGAGTGAATAGATTAGTGGCTAGGGAGGCCACTAGAGGAGAAAATCATGAAGTTCACTTTAAGGGCCAGTAATAAACGAAAAAGTCTTACATGTCAGTTTTGAAACCTGACACAGACGCAAATACACACTGTCAAGACTCACCTCTCACTACTTCAGCAGCAACTTTTAAGTCACGGCCGCCCGGACGCGAGCATTTGGCGAGTAACGACCTCCAAACACCGATGGCATCACGTTTCCCAGGCAATGATAGAGGCTTGGGAGATGTGCAGGATAATTCCTTGCTGCAGGGCAGCCCTGTGCGTGCGGCTGGAACTAATTAGGGATATGTTTACTCACAAGGAAACCCTGCTTAACTGACAGCCCCACGCACCAATAGGGTGTTATGGAGGAATGTCAGAATAGGTGTGCCTTACACTTTTCACCCTATTTAAACTTTTAACAGCTGTGCCTTCTTTGCTCAGTAGTTCTGTGCTACTACCCTGCAAGTTACCTGTGTTAAAGGATCACTATAGTGTCAGGAAAACAAACTTGTTTTCCTGACATTTTTATCATCCTTACGACCCCCCCTACCACCCTCTGGGTACCCCTCCCTTGGCACTGTAGGGGTTAAAACCCCTTCAGCCACTTACCTTTATCCAGCGCCGGGCTCCCTCGGTGCTGGTGACCTCTCCTCCACCATCGACGTCAGCTCCCGGGTGGAGCGTAATGTGCATGCGCAGCAAGAGCTGTTCGCACATTCAAACAGTCCATTGGAAAGCATTTCTCAATGCTTTCCTATGGACGTTCTGCACGCTGGATGTGCAGAAGCACCTCTAGCAGCTGTCAGGAAGACAGCCACTAGAGGTTTGATTAACCCTGCAATGTAAACATAGCAGTTTCTCTGAAACTGCTATGTTTACATCTGAAGGGTTAAAACCTGGGGGACCTGGCACCCAGACCACTTCATTGAGCTGAAGTGGTCTGGGTGACTTTAGTGTCCCTTTAAAGCTGTTCTCGGGCATTGGCCTGCCCTTCCGTTTCTGATACTTGCTGCCTGGATTTTTGACTATTGGACTGTCTGACCTTGCCTTGCCCTTGCCTGATTTGCTTGCCCTGGGCTTATTTTTTTATTTTGCATTTTGGGTTTCATATACCTAACCTGACACACACACAGGCAGGAAATTATGTAAGCTAAAGCATTGTCTCCCAAATTACTCAAGTTCATGACTTAAGATCTCAAATCATATAATGATTATGAGCTAATTTTATTTGTACAAAAAGGTCAGGACCAGAGTTGTGTTTGCTGTGTTTAATAAAAGGAAAATCTACTCCATCAATGTCATGGGAATTGAATAGAGAAACCGGGTGTAGCAAACTCCTTTCCAATATAAACAAAGCAAAGTAAAGCCAATGTCAGATTTGAGTTTCATGGTACAATTTCATAGGTCAGAGCTGTCATTCACTGCCTTGCACTTTAAAGAATAATTAATAGTGATTTGGATATATTTTATATAATTGCAATTTTCACTTTTGTAATCATCTAATTTTCCTGTCTCTAGTACTAATACACACTTCAAGAATTGACACACTTGACTATTTATATACTTCCATCAATTGCCAATTCATATACAAGTAATTTATTATGCATTTCAAACTTTCATAAACACTATGAAACTTTGCATCTATTTTTTATAAATGTTCAAATATGAAATTATACTACTTGTAGTCATGCCATGTACAGCTGCAGCTTATGCATGTTTCATGAAAGTCAGAACTAGACCATGGAGCAATAGAAGAAGGTTGACTGGTCTAATGATTCACGTTTTCTTTTGGAGAAGGTGGATGGCCAGGTTCATGTGTGTCATTTACCTTGGGAAGATATAGGAAGAGCATGCACTATAGGAAGAAGACAGGTTGGTAGAGGCAGTGCAATGCTCTGGGCAATTATCTGCTGAGAAATCTTGGGTCCTAGCATTCATATGGAATTTACTTTGACATGTATCACCTACCTAGAGGGCAAGGTTTCTGCCCTTACAGGCTGGCAGTGTGAGTGTGAATGAATAGTGACTTGGACTGAGAATTACAATTTCTAAAGTTATGAAAGGGAAATAATATGATTGTGAGAAATCTTTTTTGCTGATTAATGCAGAATTCTATTTAATACATAGTGTTCTTGTAGTCTTTTGAGGTCATATATATTATCAATTAATATTGGGTGTGATACCATGTGAAGATTAGTAAGTATAAAACACAGGTGACACTCCAAGTGGTGAATTTATTAGAGGGCATACCATCGAAAGCCTTGGAGTGTCACCTGTGTTTTATACTTACTTGTTAGATTTGGGCAAATTGCGGTGTCTGTTGTCTACACGTAGCGCCTCTCAGGTGGATGACTAGAGTATATTGCGAAACCTGAGTGCGGGGTGAATTGTTTCTTGTGGTACACCATGTGAAGATTAGTCATATTTTGAATGCATTGCATATAATTTACATTTTTTAGCCTATCAATACCACTTTACATATACAATATTAATATTTTGAAGAATTATTATTTTGTTATTTTTATTAAAATAAGAGAACATATGCACAAGAGGTAAATTAAATGCACAGATTAATGTCCTTAAATTTGAAAGTAGGGGCAGGCAATCTTCGGCATTCCAGATGTTGTTGGCTACATCTCCCATAATGCTCTTACAGCCAAAGTGCAAGCAAAGCATAAGGGGAGATGTAGTACACAACATCTGGAATGCCAAAGATTGCCTACTCCTGGTCCAAACGAATTGGAGCATTATCACCGCAGATTGTTGGCTTAAGTTAGACAAAGAATATAGTTTGTTACACCTGCTTAAGTTTATTTGTTAAAAAAAAAAATTGAGCCATCTGGCTGCTGAGGTTTTCATGACATCACTGCTCATGTCCAGCCCGTAAATAAAAATAACAATATGCTGACATAGACAGGTGGGACGTGAAATGCTTTATGTGTTTATTTTTGCATCCGAAAACTTCTGTTGCCAACAATAACATCCACAACCAAATATTAACACAGACATCAACAATCATTGTTTATACACTAGTCACGGAAAGCAGGGGTTGGTTTCCCATGTCCAGCATTGCTGCTTCAGTGAGTATACATTAACTATTCCAAAATCAATAGCAATTTAACAGCCCTATAATTCAGCTGTTACAGTATATGTCAAAAAGAATCTCACAATCCATTTAATACAAGATAAAAAATTGGTTTGTGAACATATGGAACAGATGTACTTTCCACACTAATTTAAAATGCCTTCTCAGGCTAGCACACCAACTAATACGTGCGTGCATGTTCCAGAAATAGATCTAAAAGTCAAAGTGAATTGATGGTTCTTGGCATCATTAGGGATAATTTACTGCTTTTTATTCTTACTGTATTTTTGTCTTTCCTTGTATTGAAATAATTAAGAAATACTTTTACAGCAAATAAGTAGGTGGATTCACACAGACCATTTTTATTACGTTGGAGAATAGAGAATTTAAGTGAAAGTATGTATAGTCTGCTTTACTGTTGAGAAAGTAGAAATAGAGTAATATGTGTCCAAAGTGACACACTTGATTTTTGGTATCTTCCCCTCTTGCCTGTAATGATGAATTTGGCAGATAGCTTGAAGTGCCAGCTAGTGAAGATTTAAGATGTGAAGTGCCAGACTCTGCCCTTTCAAATGTATTTCATCCCACATCTGATTGCAAAATCTCACCTTTGATATGCTTGAGTTGACCAGCTGTCTACAGCAGAGTCAGACTCAGAGAAAAATTTGCCCTGTGAATGTAAAAGTAGAGCAGCTCCATCTAAGGAGATGGACAAAGTAGGGGAAGTGCTGTGTCATCACCAATGACACGCAGGCACCCTAAAGTGGGCACATCAGTTGGATGCTCCTCCAGGAAATCATAGAGACCTACTGAAGAGCTCTGGAATATAGACCAAGTTTGTTTTGTGCAGTGCAAGCAAATAAAGGAAAACGCCAAGCATCACTACAGACTTTTATATTGCTTCTCATCCGGATGTCCAGTCCTGGTCTATGGGATCACAGGAGTGCAAAAGCATACAATAGCACCAGCACTACCTCAAGCAAGGGGTGGTGGGAGGTATTACACAAGACTTACAAATTTTAGCCTGCTTGCAACAGGACACACATATAACTCACATCAATGGTAATACGGGAGATAGCTTAAATTAAAAAAAAATGGAGTGAAAATAAGACGTAGGATTTGTTTAGTTGCCACTTAAAGTATAATTTAGGATGCTGCTATGAAATTACCCTCAGGGTGCTTCATAAACATGGTTTGCAATTTTACTGAGCAGTGAACCTACTCTATATATATATATAAAGTGTACTCTCTTTTGCTAATGTAGTCATCATGAATTTAAATTAACCAAATGCATGTTCTGTCAGTAAGATGGTACATTTGCTTACAGGATGGATGTTTAAATTGCAAAGCACATCCGATATTTAATTATTAGTACCTGTCACTCACTTGTTGGGGATCCTGATTGTTGTACGCACAACATCTTTATTCTACAAAAGAGAATCATACAATTTAAATTATTACTTTCATTTCTGCACTTGAGAAGGATAATTATGATATGTTTCAAGCTTCTCTGATGTGCCGTAAAGGTAATTGAGAATATGTATGACAGGAGACAGACTTTAGATGTTGAACCGTCTGCCAGACTAGTAAAATGCAATATTTAAGCACAGGCACATCTGTTAAAGATGCACAGCTCTCTGTTACAAGATAAGCACGAATATTCCTGCTTCATTTACATTGTAACGCAATTTGTGTAATGCTAGAGTAGCCACAATATCTGTTACTATGGAAAAATGCCATATTTTTTTCGACTCATTTGAAAAAAATATGGCATTTTTCCATAGTAACAGATAGGGTGTATTTAAAATAAAAATACAATAATGAAAACTTGGCTTTAATTATATATTGCTTTCATTTAGCGATTTTTTTTTAATATATATATATATATATATCACTCACATAAAATAAATGAATATATGTGTTGCCTATTGTTGTCATTTTAGGTAAAAGAGTCCAAGAAATCCTGAATGCATGATGTCACTTTAAATATTAAACAAAGAAAAGGAAGCCCAGCACTCCTCTTTAAAAATCATGGTTTTAATATTTTATTGGTGGCATCACTTTAAACACATTGAGAATAAGTGCTTTATTTTTCTGCCGGTTTCCTAAACTAAACTTGTTATACCCTGTGGAGCTGATTTGGTGAGTACACATTGTTCACTCATTTTTGATTTCTTTGAATGTTGGAAACCTAGGATAGTTATTATATATAATATTAACATTTCATTAACATTTACCAATTTTTCCTGACTTGCATTGAAAAGGGAGATATGTTCAACAGGAAATTACAGCATTTTGAACTATATATTACAAAACTATCAAGGTTTATTTTTGTGTACACATAAGATGTTAAAGATGGTGTGTCTTTGTAATCAAAACGATTTTACTGAAGATGAGGGGAATAGTATAATGATTGATAGGTAAACAGTTGGTCACTAAATAGGAAGAACGATAAAATGGAACACAACATTAAATGAATATCTAAGGCACCCTCCATTAAATTAATGAAGTAAAAAAATTCCCTGTTGGAAACCTGTATTCCATTCTAGGAATTGCCATGAACAGATGTCAGTGTCGCATTTCCAGAAAACCTAACCCATGTGGGTTGTGTCTCTATTTTAAGAGATGAAAAAAATATGTCCGAGGGGCAATTAAAAAGGCAAAAGAAGGGAACGGTGTCCATGATTTCATCATTTATTTATTTTTTCCTTAGGTATCTTTTCAGTTTTCAACGGCTGAATACAGATAAATATATATACAAATACACAACCATTTACTTAACAAAAAGGGGAAGGGGAAGAAAAAAACAAAAACATTCTTTATAATATTCACATTTCCTAATATTCATCTCTCTCTTACTACCCTTCACTCCCTCCTCCAAAATAACTATGAATATTCCTCACATTCTAATTTCCCTTAATTCCCTAACTTCTTACTCAGCTTTAACACTTTATTTTATATGCATGTCATTTTTGAGTGAAGGAATCTAAACCCTTTTCTCTGCTTTGCTGTAATATATTGTTAGGATGGGGCGGTGGCCCAACACGCAGAATTAAGTCAAAAACGTAGAATAGAGTGATAAAGTGATAAACAAATTGACGGGCTTTAGAATGGTTGGATTTGACATAGAGATAATAGTCAGAAACAAGCCGAAATCAGGGACACAGACAGGAGCATAAATGAGAAGACAAAGCTAAAGGGTCAGGGATACCAGAAATATGGATAGCCAGAACATGCTAAGATCAAAAACCAGAATAACAATATACCAAACGCTTTCAGATAACCAAAGTAGTGGAAACCACTAGAGGGTATTGAACACTGGCAGGTATGGATTTAAATAACCCCAAAACCCTAATCATTGGTCAAAATGGGTCCTATAACCCCAAAACATCGTGACGCTGTATCCACATTTACGTAATATATGACATGTTTGGGGGTGGAGCTATTTAGTAACACTGTACTGCAGCTGCCGGCATCCTCCATAATGCTAGACCTGGTTGCTACACCAGATGCAGCTCGGAGGGTGAGGCACTGTGGATTAGGTGAGTAACCTCTCCTTCCTGCAGCGTGACAGCACCGATCGAGTGCAGCTACATGGAGGTGCTGATCGGGCACCATGAAAAGCAGTTTATTTTTCATTAATGCATTGTTTAAAGAGTTTATGCTACCCCAGGAAAAAACGCCAGACCCCAAGATGCAAGAGATGAGTGTCATGAAATGAAACTTATCAGCACCCCAACAACAACAAACAGCACAATGTGCTGCTATTTTCTACGGAACAGAAAGGGAAATTGAACTTGTTAAATTATTAATTTGAGACCTCAACATGTAGGAAAGAGACCTCACTGTGTGTATGTGATGGATGGAGGAAAAGATAGCTGGGCATTGACTTCTAACTCATTGGGTGTAAAGTCACAAAATACCATACAGAAGTCTGGAAAATAGCTCTACTCCTTTTTGCTTCCTTGGGTCCACTTGGTCATAATAATCATAAGACTGGAGGATCTCTAATATCTTTGGGTATAATAAAATATATTACCTACCACCCATACTCTAACTGGACCTGTGCATCACCTGGTTCTTTTATTATTGGAATGGTTTAAGATCCATGTAGCCATGATGTAGCAAGAGCCGAAGGAAGGAGTTGGGTTCTTCTACCAGGTATATCATTTCATTCCACATCACCGCATACTCACGCATTCACAGACATAGTTACACTGTAACATATTGAGGTCTGGTGATATCCCAAACACTTTTCTTTAACCCTTTAAGGACCAAACTTCTGGAATAAAAGGGAATCATGACGTGTCACACATATCATGTGTCCTTAAGGGGTTAAACACTTCCCGACCTCGGACGTATTAGGACCATGATCGCTTCCAGGTGCTCTAACGGTATTGCAAAGATTGCCGCGACAATAACCCCCCTCACTGCCGGGCTGCTGGGCCGCTGGGTGATCGCTCCCCCGGAGTTATCACTTCCGGGTTGCCCCACGCAATAATTTCATAGATATACATATAGACATCAAATATATTAATGTGTATATATATATTTAAATTCTACATGCATATTTATGTAATATTTTTTACATAATTAAATTATTTTATTGATTGCAATGTGGGGAACCTGCCTGACAACCCAGGCCGAAAGTCCAGACAATTTAATTTGCTAGCACTATATTTAACCCTGTAACTTTTCAAGACACCCTAAAATCTGTACATAGTGGGGTACTGTTCTACTCAGAAGACTTGGCTGAATACAAATGTTAGTGTTTCAAAACAGAAACATATCACAGAGATGATATTGTCAGTGAAAGTGACTTTTTATGCATTTTTTACACACAAACAACACTTTCACTGATTATATCATTGTTGTGATATGTTTTACTGTTTTGAAACACTAATATCTGTGTTCAGCGAAGTCCCCTGAGTATAACAGTACCCCCCATGTACAGATTTTAGAGTGTTTTTGAAAGTTACAGGGTCAAATATAAGGCCATTTTTTCACATTGAAATTTGCCAGATGGGTTATATTGCCTTTGAGAGCGTATGGTAGCCCAGGAATGAGAATTACCCCAATAATGGCATACCATTTGCAAAAGAAGACAACCCAAAGTATTGCAAATAGGGTATGTTCAGTCTTTTCTAGTAGCCACTTAGTGACAAACACTGGCCATATTTAGTGTTCATATTTTTTTTCATTTTTAACACACAAACAAAAATAAATGCTAACTTTGGCCAGTGTTTGTGACTAAGTGGCTACTAGAAAAGACTGGGCATACCCCATATTGAATACCCTGGGTTGTCTACTTTTCCAAAAATATATGGTTTGATGGGGTAAATTACATTGGCCGGCTTCAAAAATGTCCCAAATAGGACATGGGTGCATGATGACCAGTTGTGAAAATTCCAAGTTTGAAAACTGGAATGCGCACCCTCCAAATAAGGTCTTTTAGCTACCAGAGAACCCAACACACCTATACATGGGTAGTATCACTGTACTCAGGAGCTGTTGTTGAACACATATTGGGGTGTTCTTTGGCAGTAACCCTTAAGTTCTCAGTACATGTATTCTTAAATTGCTATGTGTGTCAAAAAAATCACCAATTCTTTTATTTTTTGGCAGAGATTGGTGGTAAAATGGTTGCATGAAAAGAGTCAAAATACCCCAAGTTTAATACCTTAGGTTATCTTATTTTTTAAAAATGTATACATGTGAAGGGTTATTAAGGGATTCCTGACAGATACCAGTGTTATAATGTAACTGGCGTTCATTTAAAAAAAAAAATGGTTTGGAAATAGCAAAGTGCTACTTGTATTTATAGCGCTATAACTTTACAAAAAAAGCTAAGTACATGTCAACATTGGGTATTTCTAAACTCAGGACAAAATTTAGAAACTATTTAGCACAGGTGTTTTTTGGCGGTTGCAGATGTGTAACAGATTTTGGGGGTCATCATCATATTTTATAATTTGTTTTATAGTAAATTATATGATATAATGAAAATAATGGTATCTTTAGAAAGATCATTTAATGGCAAGAAAAATGGTATATAATATGTGTGGGTACAGTAAATGAGTAAGATGAAAATTTGCTACAAACAAACACTGCAGAAATGTAAAAACAGCACTGGTCCCTAACGGTAAGATAATTGAAAAGTGATCTGGTCACTAAGGGGTTAAAATACCTAACCAGGGTGCTGTGGTTGGGGATATGAAAGCCTCTCATGAACTCCAGACATGTATTTTTGTTTAACAAGGTTGCATTTAAATGCCTGCACAGAGGTACATGTGTGTTTCTCCTTTTCCATTTTAGGAGGTCTCACCAAACATTCTGTTAGTCAGTCTACATAGTTCTCTCTGTGCTGATATCTATCTCATAGCATGCATAATCAAGCAAAGATGCATTTATCTGTCAATGCTATGACTTACAACTAAATGTATGTCAAATAGCTCAGTTATTTATTGTTATCTAATATTCCTTTATATTAGTACATGTATGTATGCAATCTAGTTTAGCTATACAATTTTCCTCATGTATGATTTTAATTGTATACTTGATTCACCTTTAGCTGGTTTCTAAAAACTGTAACTAAATAATCTGTGTTATAATCAGGAATTCAAATTGAAATTAGGCCCAAGTAGCCAAACTGGAAACTGACGATTTCAAGAATTTTTCAATGTGGTTCTTTGACCTTAAATTTGATATTCAATTTGACTGCCCAACAATTCTCACTTTAGAGAATAACCCTATATCAATGTAAACTTATGTTCAAGCATTACAGAATTTTCCCTTCAGTGAACAAAATATCTAAGATAAGGTTTGGTTTCTGCTACATGATATTCTGTATGTGGGAAATCATGCAATTTTAATAAATATCAACACTATATATTATCTTAATGTATGTTTTTTTGTTTTTTCAACACATTCGCCATTTCCTATAATGGAATGTGTGTTTTAAGATATCATCATGTGTTTTGGAATTCTAACTATATAGATGTGCAAATCAATGTGCAACTAGTAGACCCCAGAAACTTCCTGAGATTTTGGAGAATTAGCAAACTGCTTTATTGTACCTAACTTTAAATAAATGTCACAAGCTAAGCATTTACACTGCATCTTCCAAAACTGATTACAAGATGAGTCTAGTATAGCATTTTAGATTAGTTAAGAAAAAAAACTCAGATTTGTTCCTAGGTTTAATACTGAATTTGTCTAATACATCTTTATCTATTGTAATAAACGGCATTGACTAAATGCCAAACTGACTTGTTTTGAAAATAAAACAAGTGTTAATAGATTTTTTGTGAGACTAACACTAAAACATTTGAGCTCAAATGCTTAAATAAAATGAAAAGGGTTATTGATATAGTCCTACGCATGGATATGCAGAAATGCATTCAATATTGATTTAAAATGCCCTTTACAACGTGAACATAGCATGAATTTTAAAAGGTCACAAAGAATACACTCAGTTTGCTTCTCATTTGGCTGAGCCTGACCTCTCTTGTGTACTTGCCCCCACGTCCCCAATTCTTTTACAGATTTAATGAAAGCTTTTCCCCATGCAGAGTTCCCACACTTTTGAAAAGAAGGTTCTGTAGCCTTATGCCTGAGATACTTAAACATAAATTTGCCAGGGTGTATTGGCAGAACAAAATGAAGACCTGGCAGGGAAGCTGTTTAAATAGCTTTGTCTTTTCTTGTCTCTAATTTATAGTCATAACAGATAAGGGACATCTATATGCAAATTTTTAAGGCTGATGAAATATAGAAACATTATAATTCTGTCTATTGAATAACTTTGAAAAGTTGGAGTATTCCAGTAAAATGAATTAACGTGAAATACTTGTGTAGCTTTACAATAGCAGTGAACAGTCATGAGACATTTGTACTGGTGTACAAGAGCTTTTAGATAACCCGTCCTCCAAAAATCATTTGCATAAAATGTGCATCAGGTAAGTATATATCAGTATATAAACTGTGCTGCTGAAATGATGAAATCACCAGAAAATGTAGATAACAGGTTGAATGCCCTTTATTTGTTATCTTTATCCCTTGATGGCACAATGTACATATTAAAAATAATTATTAAGTTAGCTCCTGCATGCTGTTGTTAACAGGTGTGTTTGTCCATAGGGATTAGCTTGTCCTTTTGAATATGCTATCCTACAATTGATAACTCTGCTTACTGAGCCAAACACCAAAATGCTCAAGTGGTGCTCTGGTATCTCCAGTGTCAAAAACTACCTGTTTAGCAAGGTAAATACAAATTCATAACATAAGCATGTGAGACAAAACCTGCTGATGCTCAATATTTCCAATATAATGAACCCTAAACCATTAACGAACAATTAATAAAGATAATGACTTACTAGATTAGTGTTAACTAATGGGTATCCACTCCTGCTAACAATGGAAAGGAAAGACAAGCAAAGCACATAACAATGGTTTATAGGTATATAGTTTATTACCAAAAGTGGTTTGACTTATCTAGATATTGATAGCAGCCATTCAGCAGTGCTACCAATTCCCATATAGCCCAGTTCACTTATACGTTAACCATGTTAAGCTTGTGTGTTCTTTTTTTTTCTTTTCATTTTTTAAAAACTGCAGATTTCAATAGAAATTGTCACTTTTATATATTAACCTGGTCATACCTCCACTCTCTCCTGTTGTCAATTAGACAACTTGTTTTGTTACTTCCTGGTTTGTTTAGCTCAGTGGAACTAAACTCATGATGCAGAATTTGCCCAGAGCACTCACATTGGGGAATCTGTGATTGGACAGTCACAGAAAGTCTTGGTTTGAGAAGAAGTGGAGGGCTTGAAAATGCTGTAAACAATAGGTCTAGAATTAGACTAGCAAAGTACATTTCCCTCTACTGATGAATACAAACTGGTCAAATTTTTTTATAAATAGTGTACCTATTGTATACACTGATTCACAAACATACTTTAAACATTAAAAGCATAGATTGCCAGAAACAGCACTCATATTGAAAGTATCATTTGTCCATCATCTACATTTTAGAGATACAAAAAGCATTCATCACCTTCATGAATGAATGTACTTTCTCAATAAACAATACATTTCTTAACCTTTGGTAACAGAATGGCTTGAGTTAATATACACAAATATACATGTACAGCTATTTGTTTTTTTTGTAATATTAGTATAGGTAATTAAAGTGGTGGTAAAACTTTTGCAGCATACAGGATAAATGGAGCCACAATGACCTTCAAGGGTTACTCCAACCATTGTGACCAAGTGTCCATGGTGGTAGGAGACTGGATGTGCAGTGTTTCAGCTTGAATTCTGGGCTGCCCATTGTAAATTATTTGCCTACTTTACGTCTGTCCTTGGAGTGCACTGAGCACTGGCAAGAGACTTCACTGCTTCTCTAAATCAAAGTTTTATTTGGTTTTGCTCCTGCTCTCTATCCTCCTCCCTTTGCCATCATGCACGCATGTGTTTAAATGGCTAATTCAAAAGCTTCTCTATGAAGCCTTTGATTGGACCTCCATGTGGCTCAGATGTTGGCATGCAGATCAACGCTATGAGTTTTGCCCGGCTCTGTATTAAGATAAGTAAAAGCTCATTTTGAACATTTTTATAGTGTCTTTGAGGGATCTTCAAGGTATTATTTATTAAAAGCTATTGGAAAAATTAAATCTAACCAGTAAATCTAACCAGTAAAATCAATGAATTGAAGACTTCATAGTGTTTCAAATCATGAGATTTTGCTGTTAGAATTGTTGAATTGGAATAAAGCATGTATATACCTAGAAATTTGAATTAGACTTCACAAAACTTACAAAATTAGCCTAGATTAATCCATAACCTTTATATTAACTCTGTAAATTTTGGGGTAGAGCCTGACCTTTACACTGATACAACGTGTCCTGTATAAACTCCCATTCTCTGCACAGTTTTACCAGTGATATCTCTGGCTACCAGGCAATGATTAATTCTATAAGGTCCTATCTGCTCTGCTGACACCTTGCCCGACTTTTTTGACCTTGAGGAGCTCGAGGCAGAATGGTGCGGCCTGCATGTAGCAAAGCTGGGGAAAGTTTCCAATTTCCTCAATCTCACTTGAGCCTTACAGCTCCATTATTGTAACAATCCCTCTTCCACCCTGGACCAGTGGGGGATATCCTAGTCCCCACTGTAGTTGACCGAGCTAAATCAACTGCACTTACCTCCTGATCCAAGTTGCACTCCAGCTGCGCCTCGACAGAAGATGGCAGATGACAGAAATCTTCCCAACTCAGTCTTGCAGAATCTAGACCCATTCCAGCAGCCCCATTGTGGATCTCTAGATCACATATTGCAACACCTTGATGAAATATTCAGTGGCTTCTGGCAGAAGCTACTGGAGCCTCAGAGAGTCCCAGGGGCTAAGCTGTGAGCAGTACGACGACGCACTCATGTGCTGGTGAAGAGCAGACCCCCTCAGGGCAATTCAAGACAGCGAGTGCACACTCATCCTACCCTTCTAGGAAAAGAGCCTCAGCACACCATCCTCAACAGTGGAAGATCAGTCATCGACAATGGCATTTCCCATCTGCATCTTCAAGCTCCGCACAATGGGGCAGAGACTTGGTAGCTAAATACCTTGAAGTTGGTGGATATTGGATGCAGGTCATCACTCAGGCCTGGGGCAGGAGGGGAACCCCGCTCTGGCACAACAAGTGGCCCTCCACATGAACTCTCGTGGGCCTACAACATTTATGCCACTTAAAGGGATAGGCTGATTTAAGATTGGAGTCCATTATAGTGATAACACTGCTAACCTGTGTTGTCATACTCTATCTGGCATATAAATAATGTTTTACAGTTTTCTTTTCCTTGCACATTTTACCTTGTATAGTGCAGTATTAGCGTGATGTTAGACAATTCATTGGAAAATATAAAGGTTAACTTGGATTATGCAAAATGCTCCTCATGCTTACTCAATGGCTTTTTTTTGCCTTTCATTCCTCATGTCTACTATTCCCACTTTTAATTACATATATTGTGTTATCTTAATGCTTAGACATGAGCCTTCAGCATGACTTTTAGTTAAATGGCACTGTTGTGGCGGAACCAACCTCGCCACTATGCACTGGAGAAGCCTGGTTGCTCACCTGCTCCCTTTAGATTATGGCCCTGCAGTTCAGACCTGTTATTTTCCCTGCTGAAAGGTTTATTTGTGCCTTTCTGCCGGGGTGTTCGGTAGATTCAATCTACAGAACAAACTACCGAACGATGGACCACATGGGAACTGGAGTGTGCCGTCAATTGACCGCCCAGAAGCTGCGGTTAACCGCAGCTTAATTGATGAACGCTAGGTGGCCTTTGTTCAGTTGCCGAACACGTGGCAGCGGCCATTTTACCTCCCGAACAGCCAGCGGTGTTCAGCGCCCAAACTATGAAACTGAATTCGGACACTTATTGGCGCGAACACCGCTGAGCCGCCAGCCTCCTTACCTCTCCATTCGGTAGCGGAACCGAATGACTGTTCATTTGGTAGTTTAACCGGATGAACAGCATCACCTCAGATAGCTAAGCCATGAAGCCTATTCATCTAACGAAAGACTATGTGAAAGACTTTGGCTCCATGGCGATTGAAATGTATGTATGTGATCTGAGCGACATTCGATAGTAATGTGCACTCAGATCTAAGCTATCTGGGGATATGTAGTATGCATATTTTTTATGTAATAAATGTAACTGTATGTAATTTTATGTCTTTTACTGAAAATGTGTGTAATGGAGTTTTGCCTCTGTCCTTGGAGATAATTGGATTACTTCCCAATTATCTCCAGGACAGAGAGGAGGGATTGTGATGCATTGTGGGATGGTTGAAATGTGTAAGTCTGTGATTGGTTCTTGTACCCTTTGTGTCCCAGTTTCCCATCTGGTCCCCTAGGGGAGTGTCCACCAGGTGGGAGACCTGCATAAAAGCTGGGCAGTTAGCCCCAGTAAACCAGATTCTGCTTGACCCTCAAAACAAAGTGTCGTCTCGTCTTTGGGGGGATTTACTGTATGCTGTTAGAGACTGATTGCCAGGAGTGTAAGCCACTTGAGTGCTTTTCCTGTTCGTCTGCTAACAGCTATTCGTGTGTCTCCAGTTCGGGAGTTTGGAGTGCTACTTGGTATGCAGTTCGGGAGTTTCGAGTATTCCCTTGGTTGCAGTTCGGGAGTTGGTGAATTTGTGGGTTTGCAGTTCGGGAGATTGGTGCTTGCAGTAGCTGTCTGTACATCTGAAAAAGGGGAATATTGTCTAAACGGTTTTTAACCTCTTGTGTGCAAAACAGTCCGTTACAACTGTCATGTCGAACTTACCTTTTCCCAATCGATTCCTCTTCTCTCTCTCTGTCAGGGTCTGTTCTTAATTTCTTCCTGTCTCCTCTAGTTTTCTTTAAAATCATAAGACAAAGTAGGGACTATTTGTCTTATGGAGGTTTATTACGCCTGACCAGCTATGACCAGCGGAGGAGCAAAGTGTGCTTCATTTCCGGTGATCAGAACAATTTTCCCACAATTCTCACCTTTCCTCTGTGTTCCTGCGAAGCCTCCTTTCACATTTTCCGAACGTCACTTAGACAGAATGCCAGTCAAACTACCGAATTGTGTCCTAACAGAATGAGAACATTCGGGACTTTGTTCGTATCAGAATTTCATTCTAATGAATGAAATTCCGATCCTATTCAGGCCACGGCTGCATCTTAGTTCCCACAGTATTAGGGAGCTATCTACCTAAATTGGTCTTTCAGCCAAATTTACTAATACTAAGTAAAGATTACTGTAGCTGCTCACTGTTAATAAACAAAAAAACGAAATCCTAGTATCCCCCCTCCCCAGCCCTCACCCGTGCCGTATGAGTGGGGGCTATTAAACTGAATGGGGACCTATTGCCCACCCTGACCCTCACTCCTGAGTGGTGGGTGGGTCCCTAACTGAAAAGGGGGGGCCTACTGTTCTCCCACCAGCCCCTGTCCCCAAGCCCCTAGACACTCCCTACCCCAAAAAAATTACTAAAACCCCTACCTAACCCCCGTACCCTAAAAATAGGTAGGGGTTTTAGTAATTTTTTGGGGGAAACAAGAGAACTAAATACCTGAAAAAAATGAATAAAATTTACCATTTGATATCTTCTTTTTACTAAAATGCTCTTTTTTCAGCCCCAGAAAAGGCTAAATAAAAATCCATAATACCCGTCGCACTTTGAAAATAAAATAAAATAAAAAACCCGAGCGCAAAAAAAAAAAAGACGACGCTAAGAAAGTCATCCATCTTCACCCATGGAGGGCAAGGTGCCCTCTTTGGAAATTCCCCATGCTGTGTAATTTTACTCATAACAACAGTCTGATAGGTTGCTTTCAATCAACCAATCAGAGAGTTATTAGTCAAATTACACAGCATGGGAAATTCCAAAGAACTTTCCCACGCTGTGTAAAATGACACAGAGCACTCTGGTTGGATTTCAAGCCAACCAGAGTGCTGTGACAGGTAAATTTAGAGAGTTTCCTTTCAGTCTCTTCATTTACCTGTCAGAGCACTCTGGTTGGTTGGCTTAAACCAACCAATCAGAGAGCTCTGAGCCTAATTGCAGGGTGTGGGAAGGCTTTCTAAGCCTTTCCCCGCCCTGCGGAGCTCAATCTGTGCCGTGCCCTCCATGGAGCTCCCTCATGCTGGTGACCTCTCTTCCCCCTGCCGTCGTCAGCTCCTGAGTGGAGCCGAATGTGCATGCACAGCCAGAGGCGTTCGCACATTCAAACTTGCACATAGGAAAGCATTACTAAATGCTTTCATATGGGGATCTTATTTGACGATGAACTCTGTGAGAACGTCCAGCGTCATTTCAGTGTGATTTACTCACTGAGAATCATGGAAGTGGCCTCTAGTGGCTGTCAGGGAGATAGCCACTAGAGGCTGGATTAACCCTGCAGTGTAAACATTTTCAGCTGCAGGGTTAAAACTAGGGGGACCTGGCACTCAGACCACTTGATTGAGCTGAAGTGGTCTGGGTGCCTATAGTGGTCCTTTAACCTCAATAAAAATCAGATTGGCAAAAAAAAAATGTTTGTCTCAACATGATGAAAAACAGGTTTTATTGTGATTTTTTTTTTTAAAGCCATTTAATAATTAATATATGTTATTCAATGTTCAAGTCATAATTCATTATTCATTGCTTTCTCTTAATCTAATGTCTGCATTGGTCTCTATCTCTTTATAATATAGGAAGCTTTGGTTAGGTTTGTGACCCTACATTCTGAGGACTTCAAAACAAAAATATAATATTTAAAAAAAGAATGCTGTTACTTGATGATGGTAGTAGTGCATTGCATAATTCAGAATGCTAGCGATGAAATGTAATATACCTCTAGCCCCAGTTGTAACATTTTAATAGTAAAGAAAGGGTTAAATATATATTTTGTTCTTTTATATAACTTTGTTACTGTTGCATAAGATCATTTTTTATGGTTCTAAAGGCAATTTCTACATTTCCCTGATTCCCAAAATGGATTTAAGCCAGTAATTGACTCTGTGTTACATTTCAGAAATGACCCAATTACCTTTTTTATGCACATTGTATCATTGTATACATTCACACGTGTAAAAACAGTTTTGCTTTATAAAAAATAAATATTCCAAAATCTAAAAATATATATATATATATGTGCTGTAAAAATAGTACAGGGTAAGCTCTGCTATATTATTTGAAGAAGGGAAAACTCACACTCAGTGAAATATAAAATACCCACTGCAAATACATTCAAAATCATTTCGAGTGAAAATATATAGAAAAATAAGTAAGCTTTTTTTCCTGTTAATTAGAAGTGAACTTGCAACCAATTTGCCATGCCTGTCATTTTTCCGTAGCTTGAGGCTATCTGTCATATTAGAAACTCATTCTAATTGATACTCCAAACCTTAATAGAAAAATGTTTTGCAATTTCTTAGGCTTTGTGGCAGTGTGCTCGATTTCTTAATTGCCTTGTACACATTGTTACCTTCTTTGTCTGTCATTCCCATAAAAGCATGATCATTTTATCCTTGGTCATTCTAAGCAAAACTGGGAAAACAATCAACAACCATTCTGTTACACGAGCTAAATGCTGCACTTCTGGGTTCCCAGCAACATGCCTCTTCTATTAGCCTTATCACAAAAGTCAAGGCAGAAGGTTTGCTGTATAGAATCCATTATATAATCAGCAGTTTAACACTGACTTCATTAGTTCATTTAAACTGTGAATTGTCACTTTAAAATACATTAATATTCTCTCCAACACTTACAATTTAAAAGCAGAGTACTAAAACACTTAACTCGACTCCTCATTAGTCCATATCTGGTGTGTGCTGAGGTTTTCATAGTGGAATGAGATAATTAGTAGATAACATAAATATTGATTGCAATCATAGCAAATGTATCAGGATTTTTTTTTTCTTTTTATCAGTTTTTTGTGAGTCTTACTATAAATTATTTCTTTGTAATATATTTGCAATGCATGTGTTGTTCTTAATAGGTTGGTGGCAGAATTCAGTCAAGTTCTTTTCTAATGCAGCAGATTTCCAGAATGTGTAAAAGAATAAATTCAAATTTAAACTAGAATTCTTTTCAAAGCTCTTTAAAAAATAAAATAAAAAAATTGAATCCTATTTAATAAATTCTTTGTTGTATGCTTATAATTTCAATTACTTGTAAACGTAGGTAGCTTTTAGCATGAGATACCCATGCTGTGACATCAAAACACATACTGTCCTCCAATCCCTTCAAAATACAATCTCTCTAATACCTACCTAACCAATCACACCCACGTAGCTACAGTTATACAATGACACCGACACACACCAGCACACACACTCACTGACATTTTCACATACTGACCACTACTGTCAATTCTTGCGCAGATATTGTATCACCATGGAGTAGTGAGAGCTGCATGTCACCCAACAAAAATACCACCCACTTGTTAATAGCAGACAGATAACCTTACACTTACTAATACTTGCTGATCCAATGGTGAGCACTTTAGAGTCAGGAAAAATTATTTACACTATTGGAATTAATTTAAAACAACCAACAGTAATATATATGTATGAACGAATGAACTTGATTGTTTTTCCCAGCCTATATTACTATAATAAATATAAATATAATTATCAAAAGCATATCAATTAAACTGTTAATGGCTCAAAGAAACCCCACACTGTCTTCATTGAATACTACTACCAATACTATTACCAATTTACTTCCCTTATGTCACTTTTCTCCACTCCCTCTAGCATCTAAGCTCATTGAGCAGGGCCCTCAACCCCTCTGTTTCTGTGTGTCAAACTTGTCTGGTTACAATTACATGTTTGTGTAACGAGAATATACCCCAACACGCAGGATTCAGCTAAACAAAAGACAACACAGAGGAGAGATACGTCTACCGGACCTTAGAATGGCCGGACTCGACGTATATGAGAGGAGACAGAGTCAGGAACAATCCGAAATCAAGGGCACAGAGAGACAGCGTAAACTAGGACAAGCCGGGGTCTGGTACACAGTAAACAACAAGCCGACAACCAGAACAGAAGGATAAAGAGAAAACGTAGTCAGAAACAAAGCCAAGGTCAATACGGAGAAACACAACTGAACACAACAAGCGCTAAAGGGAACTGATACAGAAACCATGATAGGGCAGGGAGTAAAGGGAGAGGTAAGTTTAAATAGCTTCAAAACTAATGTGATTGGCTCCTGTCATATCCACACCCCCAAAAGGTAAGTGTATGGGGAGTGTGGCATGACAGGGGCCAATGGGAGCCTTTTGACAATTTAGGCTCCCACTGTCTCTTTAAGAGCGCGCCCGAGACTCGCGGCGCGCTCTTAGATTCAGGCGGGACACGTGACCGCTTCTCGCGGTCACTGCCCGCCTTGCTAGTGGAGCCGTCGGATGAGCCGCGCGCGGCTCGTGCAGCAGCAGGACCGCGCGCGGCTTGAAGAGAGGACCGCGGCCGGCCCCTGGAGAAGGTGAGTAACGCTACAGTTTGTTAGTCCACCCATTGTAAAGCGCTACCGAATTTGTTGGCACAATATAAATATTAAAACAATAATAATATCCACTGTAATCTCAAGTGTGCCCATATTTTTATCAAGCAGTATTATTATTAAAGGAACACTATGGGGTTAGGAATACAAACAAAGTTTGTCCCCCCGATGAAGTTCCATAGGAATGCTGCAGCATTAGAGAAGTCTTGAAGACGTGCGGGTATGAACTGAGGTTAGACACAGAGGCAGGGTATAGGGAATTGGATGGGACATACTTTTGTATTAGTGAGGATAGGTAAGCAGGACTTATAGTGGTTTATAAGGGAGGAACAGAATTTTAAATATATCCCAATATCTTAAATGAATGAACAGGCAGCTTCATACAAACTAACCTTACTCTTTCAGTGGTTTTTTTCTTATTAAAGCCGTTTGTTGTCATTGATCATATTGCTGATGGAACTCTACGCCTCATCTAGAAGGATCATGCAATGGGAATTCAGTGGTTTAATCTTGGAGTCCATCTGGGTTTCCTACCCTTATAAGAGTTTTAATAAACCTTGTATACCGAGTTTCAGATAGAATACAACCATATTCCTCAGGATAACTCAAAATCCATGACACCCTACCAATCACTGACCTTTCATTAGCAAAAGTAACACAAAGCGGATATTTGTAATGGGTGATGTACTGTAAATCGGTGAAAATATCTAGAAAATACATGTACATCAGGTGTCATCACCGTCACCACCCTGTGTGACATATTAATTGCTCACATGGTAGGTAGAAAATATTCATAAATTATGTGTATATGTAACATATTTGAATATTTTATTCTATGTGGAATCATAGCTCTCTAAATTTAAGAATTCAGTTCCTGCATTTGTACACAGAACAAACATGCAGTAGCTTTATTTTACAGATAACGTTCATCAAAATCTGGATTGATATTAGAGTTGTGATTCTCCCGGGCAGACACTTCCAAGCTTAGACAGGTTTATGCACTTAGCAAGTCATGCAGACATTGTCAATCTAGTCCAGAGAGTCAGGACAGGTTGGTTTGCTTTTCAGCAGGGATTTACACCCTGCAACAAGGGATCTTCTCTCTAAAGTCATCTATCACACAGAGTGTTCATCTTACACTCAACATTGATGCAGTGCAGATTTCCAGAAGGAAAGATTTTGTTGTAGTGTTTACAAAAATACAACCCTTAGGACAACTGTATAATAAAGTAACAGATGGCAGAGCTAAATCCCAGGTTACCCGAAATAAAACAACATATACTTGACATCCGTTACCAAGATATAACTGCAAATTAGGGGGGAAACATTTTATAAAAATATAGAAATAAATACATAATGTACTCGAAGACATATTATGAATATAAAAGACATTGGCATGAAGATAACATTTTGTGATGTGTGCATCTTTATGCAATATAATTAATATGTATAAGCATGTGACCTCATACTCATTTTTTGCAAGTCCAGCTTACCATTATAAAGTGCTGCCACAACATTGTTCTAGATCAGGGATAGGCAACCTTCGGCACTCCAGATGTTTTGGACTACATCTCCCATAATGCTCTTACACCCATAATGCTGGTAAAGCATCATGAGAGGTGTAGTCCAAAACATCTGGAGTGTCAAAGGTTTCCTATGCCTGTTCTAGATGGTGCAATGCATAGTTGATGATTATATGATGATTACATAACTTGCTTTTCATTTGAACAAGGAGATCAGGTTTTGAAATCCCATATTGCATAGTGTGATGTCACTCTATGAAATAAAACTACAATCCAGCTTGACATGACAGAGCAAACTGCGGGGTCCCTAAATCTTAGTGAATCACTGGAATACGTATATCCCATGGTAAATGAGATTGATGTTAGTCAACATGCAAGCAAAATGAGATGCATTTAAAATGAAACGTAATATTAATGTGAAGATGGTCTCCTAATGCAGATTCTAACATGTAAAATAGTGAAAAGAGGCAGATTCACTGCACATTATATCTAAACAGTAATTACGCTTCAAACCTTAGTTCATACAATCAAACTCACAATAAAATAGCAGAATCAATTTCTGAGCTCATCATTGAGATTCCACTCGCACTTCAGTAAGTAGCAAATTCCCAAAGGCTGTGACTCAAAGTGAGGACCATCAACAACATAGGATTAGTACATATCTATAAAAACTTACATTTATTAAAACATACACAAAAGTCCTTACAATGTAGCTAAAAAGTCACTACTCCTCCCCCACTGAAGTATAAAACTGGAGGGGAAAGGAGTGCTGACTTTTAAGCTATGTTAATGCTGATGGGTTCTGTAGACAACAAAAACATAAGCCTTTGGCCCCAAGATGACATTACTTTATCTTAATGCATTCTTAAAGGGACACTATAGGCACCCAGACCACTTCATCTCATTGAAGTGGTCTGGGTGCAATGCCCCATGTCCCTTAACCCTACAGTGTTAATTATTGCAGTTTCTGAGAAACTGCAATAATTACCTCTCAGTGTTAACTCCACATGTAGAGGGACTTCCAGTTGGTAAGGCCACCAAGAGTCGCCTAAATGACGCTAGACATCCTCACGCTATGCACGAGGACATCCAGCGTCAATCAAATCCCCATAGGAAAGCATTGAAACAGTGCTTTCCTATAGGGAATCCTAAAGCGAGCACAGCACTAGCCCTCATGCACATTAGGTCTCCCCCGCCGGCTGATGCTGGCAGGAGAGGAGCGTGGGCAGAGCCTGATCCAGTGCCGAGGGACATCAGCGCTGGATTCAGGCAAGTGACTGAAGGGGTTTTAACGTTTGTTTTTCCTGGCACTATAGAATCCCTTTAACTGCTATGTATGTTTGGCTAGTGTGCAAGGGTTGGAATTTGGGTTAGTGTGTTAAGGTAGTATAGTGAACATTTTAAAGGTAGGGATTAGGAGTTAGTGTAAAAGTTATGGTAGTGTAATGGCTTAAGTGAAATATTTACTGTTACAGCAGCAATGGGGCATATATGTGCCAGTGGTGCCTGAGATTAGTGGGAGTTCTTTCAACTTCCCCATAACCTGAGCACAGGAATTAGTTGAAGTAAAATGACAGCACCCGCAACTCTAGTGTGTAACTCCCACTAATCTAAGGCAAATCAGGCCATGACTATTTTAATTATCCCTGAGCTTAGAATCCCCAAACTGCATAGAGGTAAACTCCATTCATTATGATAAATAATTGCACTGGTAACATAAGTATAAGATTCTAATATGAGGTGTCCAGAGAAATAGTGAGCAGATCCTGTGATATAATGGCCCCAGAGTTAATGATAATGTAACTCTGAGAAAAAAGAACAGAGAGAAAATAACATGTAATAATCCTACTACACATCAAACCCCTTTTATCACTGGCATGGGAACAACTAGCCCATCACAGTAAACCACATTCAACAAGAGACTTTTGGTTAATATATAAAGCATGCCTGCTGCTTTTGTATTGCTAAATGCAACTGCAAAGCATAGAACCTGCTGAGTTCTCTGTACTAAGGAAGGAAATCCCACTCCCTTTCAGAGTGCCACAACAAAGCCATGCCACCCAGTTTCATTTAGTAACATCTTCATCACAAGCTACAGAAAGACTCATTGTAATGCCAAGTCTCGGATTGTTTTTCTCCTGTTTAAACAATTCAAAATGCAAACTAAAAATATTCTTTGTTTCATGGGAAATCACTGTGTCTGTGTGTCCAAAAAAATGACATTTGTTTTCAAGTTATCCAAAATAAGCAAAGAAACTCTAATAAACTAATCCCACGTAAACAAAGCGGCACAACGGAATGTTTTAATCTGTTTGTCCCTCTGTCTGTGTAAACTGTCATCTTTCTACAAGAGATGAAAGCAGTGTGTATTAACCCCTTAATTGCCAGATAGGTTTATCTAAGATTTAAAAATAGAGGGGCAGCAAACTTGAGAAAAAGATAATAAGAGTAAATATATAAACTTATGTCTGCATAATGTCTGCGTAATTGAATAAAACAACAACAAAAAAAGCAAAAAAAAAAAAAGGTATCTTTTGTTGTGTTTAGATGCATGTGATGCTGGCATACATCCAAGATCAGAGAGGCTACATCAGAAATAAGAGGCACACTCCTCTCAATCACTCTTACCCTCACTGTATTTTTGTATTTGTCTTAAAGGGACACCGTAGGCACTGTATCTTCTTCATCTCATTAAGCTGGTTATAGTGTATGGAGTCCCCTGGTGCCATCATTTCTTTCAGCATTAAACAGTTTTTAAACTTTTAATGTTTTTATGCTAAACAAGAGACCACGGCAGTCCATCCCATCTGTGCTGCTTTGGCTAATAAGGAAGTATTACCCTGAGCAGCAATGGGCAGCTGTGATTGGCTGAGAGTGTCAGCTGACTGCTTTCAACCCGTCAGAGTTCCAACTGACGGTATGAATGGGTATGACAACAAGGAAGTGTGTAATCTCTGCCTTAGCTACACATACTGAAGGGGCCGGACTGTGGGTGGCCAGGGACTCTTATTTTGTGGCAGACTGCACAAACATGGTGCAACACTGAATGGAGGGATTGTGCCAGGGCACTCCAGGCACTATAACCAATTCAAAGAGACAAAGTGGTTATAGTGACTACAGTGTCCCTTTAACTTAGGAACATATTCTTTACTGCCACCTACTATGTACTTTGGATCTGTCAAAATGCAAAACATGTACCGTCTCTGTCAGTTCCTTTGTTGTATTACTGTTTAATCTGTAACTATTAAAGGGACACTCCGTGGTGGAACTGCAACTTTATTTTTCATGCATTGCATAGATTATAATTTAAAAAATGCAAAATCAGTCAATCCCCCCAAATTTAAATAAATCAAAAGCCCTGGCATGTGAAGTTGCTAAACTTACAATACATTTCTAGTATGCATTTCAAGCAATTAGCACTACCCGAATAAGGAAGTGGTCAGCTAAACTGGATGCTTTTAAAGCTTTCTACTCTAAAGTGATGACTTTAAGTCAAAAATCCCTGCACAGAAGAGATTCATGGGCAAAGGATAAGTTCCTAGAAGTTATTGTGCACGGATAAAAAAAATTGTTTTGTTTTAATTTGTTCATTTTAAAATTTCACAGGGTCTGAAATTCAGAAATTATTGGTTTGGAACAAAACACCATTTTGAATACTCTCAGAACAAAAATTAAATTTTGGTATCTGTATTCCTAAAGTGCCCTCTGGTCCCCATCACCCTCATAGCTCCCTCTCCCCCCTCCCCATCCCCCCCACAGGCATATAAAAAAAACCTTTACTTACCCGATTCCAGCACCGATGTTCCTGTGCGCTGGGTCAGCACTCCACCTCCTCCGACGTCATCCGAGCGCTTTAGGCCCTCCCCTAGAAAGCAGTGCCTCAATGTTTTATAGCAAGGTTTTCAATAACACTGGATGTCCTCATGCCGAGCATGAGTGTGTCCAGTATCGTTTAAGGGACTCAGAGACTGCACCACTGATGATAATGGAGCAACAAGTTTTTTAAGACTGTGTACCCATTTTTTGTACATTCTAAGCAGGTTTGGTCTAAATTGTCTGTACTATTGGCACTCTTGCTTTATATTTTATGATGTATTTTTACAATATAGAAATATATTTTGAGAAATCTAAAAGCAAAGAGAGGATAATTTCATTAAGCAGGGCATGATTATTTGAAGATAATTAAATTAAAAGTTATTCTCTTGAGGCAGCAGCAAAATTGATTAGTCTGTTTACAAAGATTACAAAAAAAGAGTCTGAATTGAAGAAATTAAGTATTATCAACTCACAGTGTTACCAGTAGTCAGAGAACATTAGAGCCTCACTGTTCCATATCTGTTGTATTACATGATGCTAGAAAATGGCATGGCTTGCTAAATTTAATCTGTTTCTTGGAGCAAGTCCAAAAATGTAGTGCTATGGCAGAGAATATACCCTTAGTTCCTAAATAGTGTCATGTGATACCACTTAACCTCTCAAGCTAACATGCAAAAAACAATTACATAACACATTTGTCATACAGTGCCATTAAAACAGCCAGTTCTTATATCATAAATAAAGTTTACTGCAAATATTTTGCTTGTATATTAAAAATATGTTAAACTTACATGCTACCCAAATAGTACTTAATGTCTTCAAAGACATAAAAGTGAAATGTTCAAATATATATGCACTAAAAAGACTGCACAACAAAAACAAATAAATTATTTACTATTGTCATTATTTGCTAATGGGTAAATAAAGAAACCAGTATATATAAAAAAGAAACAAATACATAGTCATTACTCTTATGAAATATATCACCATTTCAATGAATTTCACATTTTAGACAATTTAGTTGGACTGCATGCATAGCTAAATTAGAGGGTTTTTTTTTTCAAATTCAGCTACTTTATCTTTAAATTAGAATTTCACTTTGCATTTTCAACAATTCTCACTTAATATATAATATATATAATTATATTATTTTTATTCCTTATATTTTAGGAGGTCTGCCTGACAACATAGGCAAGTCTGCCAATGAAGCCGATCCAAGTAATGTGATCGCGGTGTCACCACAATCACATGACTCAGATTGGCTGTATTGGATGCAGGGGGCTGCATGGATTGTCAAGCAGCTCCCCAGTCATGTTTGGCAACATAGGTGAGTATTTGGGCTGAAGGGAGCGCCCGATCATTAGGGTATGCTATGTCACCCTAAAAGCATTAAAGCTCTCCTTTTATAGGATGGTTTTGCATGTCCTAACTTCAGGTAATGGTTAATCAGTGCACTGCAAAATATATATGTAGTGGACCCTGGGTAACCCGGCTGGTTACATTTGCTAGTAGTCAATGAAGAGACCAATTTCTCCCCCTGTAACTGGACGACACACAGTTCCAGGGGTACAACAACAACTTTATTGGCCACACTCGGCTTTATACTTTCCCCATGCAAGGGGTGGATCACACATGAAGACAATGTCCCCTCCCAGGGTTCTCCCCCTCCCAGGGGTCATATAACGGAACCGGAACCCCAGTCCCTCTCTCCCCTGTTCCCGTCACTAAGTGTCCCCTCCCAGGGCCCTCCCACTCCCAGGGGTCCCCTGACAGAAACGGAATTCCAGTCCCTTTGTCCCCTGTTCCCACCACTTAGTGTCTCCTCCCAGGGCCCTCCCAGGGGTCTTCTTCACAGAAGTCTCTGTATCTGGGGTGTCATAGCGCTGGAAACTTCCCGCCTCTTTACTGCTCAGCAACAGAGAGCCCGTCAACCTCCAGCCACCGTTCACGGGGTCCCTGTTTGACACCCGGCAAGGGAAGTGGCTCATTTCGGGACCCAAATGTACCCGCTGGCCGGCGTTCATCTGTACGAACGGTGGCCACCCAAAGAAGCACTCATTAATTACTTCCCTTGCGGTTTCATACTATGTTGCAAGTTACCAACGTTCTAATTGATTGGAGTGAATATTCCAATGCGTGCTTGGGAAGTCCTCGTTCCAGAACCGAATGAGGTGGGAAGCAATCCGTGAATTCTCCCCCTGGATGGCATTCGTCTAACGAACAGGCTGCCACCCATGCTGAGGCTTCCCGTGCAGTTTGTGGTTTTGACACCTCGTTATGAAGTGTGGACTTTCTGTATCAACATTCTAAATGAGGTTTCGTGGTGGTCCCTGTTCGAGAGGTGAATGGAGTTCCTTTGTGGCGGCACTCCCGAATGGGGAGCAGGCAGCTCAGATGAACAAATAGTGTGAGTAGAGTGACATACATGACTAAGATGGGGAAAATACATGAAAAGGATGCTAACACAGTAACACACATCACAGAACAAACCGATAAATTCACAGTTTAGCAGCGGCCCCGCTACAATATACATAATATTTATGCACACTGGTTGGCCAGTTTACATCCCCTTGTAGTTTGTCTGAATTATTTTCCTAAGCCTTTTGTGAATTAAATTTATGTGAACTGAAGATGCAAAAGGGCCTTAATTCATGCTGTTGTCCAAAATATATTTTTATTTTCAGATAAAGTGGTAAGGCCGAAACAAAGTCTTCTGTTTTATATGAGTAATAGTCTCTACTGTATTAGGATCAGACCTTTTCTGTATCATACCTATCAGGACCACGAAGACAGAGATTGCCCCTC
Source organism: Pelobates cultripes (assembly GCA_933207985.1). Lineage (NCBI taxonomy): Eukaryota > Metazoa > Chordata > Amphibia > Anura > Pelobatidae > Pelobates > Pelobates cultripes. Next base: position 74,245,557 of record OW240914.1, on the reverse strand, counting down.
TCAAATGAAAGATATGCAAATGAGTATGACTTGTGATAACTGGTTGCTGTGGGATAAAACTTGGGTTATAAGCTGTGGAAGAACAAAAGACATAACTGGAAAGTAAGACACAAGGAAATGGTGAAATTGAAATACAATTCTAAAAAGGAAGGGAAAAGCTAAAAGGAAATAGTTAAGAAAATGTATAAGAAAGGAAGGTTAGAAAAAAAACACAGAGGAAATTTGCTGGGGAAGATATAAGAGAGGGTAGGGAATGTATTAGTGAAGAAAGAGTAGATGTTCAGAATTTTATACTTTGTTTAGAATTTTCAGAAAGCACTGATTTTAACTGGACACCAAATGCAGTCAGGAAATTGGTGCAAATCCAGTCAGCCAGCTGTATTGTGACTGGAATTGGCTTTAGTAAATATGAGAATTGCCATTATGATTGGATTTCTGCCACATTTTCCAGATTCATCTGGACAAAATCCAGTGTTTAGCGAATAACTAAAGTGGCTCCCCTATAGGTAACAATCATCCTATTTTTTTTATCAATAATCCTTTTTTTGATGTGGAAATCCAAATCACAAATCTAATGAAAATGCTTGTCCAATGCACATGTTTTTTTTTTTTTTTGCTAATCTGTATGGTGTTTTGGAGTTTGGAATTGCAATTTGGGATGAACCAAATCGAGAAGTCTATATATATATATATATATATTTTAACAGATACAATTTGTATCTTGTAAAGTGTGTGCATGTGCATCTCAGGACTGCAGTGTGAGTGTATGTGTATTGGGGTTACATTGTGTGCTTATCAAGGAGCTGTAGTGTGTATGTGTGTATGTAATGGGGGTGTATGTGTGTACAATTTGGTGTGTAATGGGGTAAAGTATGTATGTATGTGTGTGTGGGGGTGAATGTAAGTGGGAATGAAGTGTGTATGTGGATGAAGAGATCGTGTGGGATGAAGTGCACTGTGTGTGTATGCAAAGGTGTAATCGGTGTGGGTGGGAGTGTACTGTATGTGGGGTGAGGTCATTGTCTGTGTGGGTGTACTGTGTTATTTAATAAAAATTGAAAAAAAAGGAATATTCCCCTTTACCTGACCTTACCTTGCATGGAGGGGGTGGCACAATCAGCTCTGTGGTGATTGAGAAGGTTGCCATCGGGTACAGGGGAGGTTACGAGGTGAGAAGTATTTATCTTGGAGCTCAGACACTTACACATACTGACCCATACAAACCCACAAACTGCACACACACAGACTGACCCATACACAGACTGCCCCCCCACATAGACTGGCCCATACACACACAGACTGACCCCCCACATAGAGACTGACCCCTCCCAAACAGACTGACCCATACACACACAGACTGACCAATATACACACATACTGAACCTCTCACCCCTACACACACAGACTGAACCACGCACACACACACACACACGCACACACACACACGCACACACACGCACACACTTACCAGCAGCTACCTGGATGCCTCATTCCCAGAGGCAGAGCTGAGCTTCCTCTCCCTGTCTCTCCCCTGCACTGCTCTCTGTGATCCAGCAGGAAGTTTCTACCAGCACAGTGCCCCCTTTGGCTGCACGTGGGAATTCCACCCACCTCTGTGCACTGCTGCTACAGCTTGTGAAGGGAGACTAAGTGCTCAATTGGGGGGCACAAGGGGTGGCACTGAATGATGTAGAGGGGAGCATGGCCCCTTCTGCCCCCCTCCCTGCTCTCCCCCCCTCCCCCGCCGTAGTGACGCCCCTGGTAGAAAGAGAGAAGTGGTGTACTAGCAAGACCATTAACAGATTTATTTAACCAATCATTGTTAACAGGAGTAGTCCCAGAAGATTGAAAGTTAGTGAATGTTATGCCCATTCACAAGAAAGGTAGTAGGGAGGAGTTGGGGAACAATAAGCCAGTAAGCCTTACTTCAGTAGTAGAGAAAGTAATGGAAACCATGTTAAAGGATAGGATTGTTGAACATCTAAAATCACATGGATTTCAAGATCAGAGACAATATGTGTTTACTTCAGGGAGATAATGCCAAACTAATGTTATTGATTTTTTTGACTGGGTAACTAAAATAATAGATCAGGGTGGTGCAGTAGACAATGTTGCACATAGAAGGCTTATCAATGAACTGCAATCTTTAGGTTTGGATTCCAATATTGTTGAAACATAGAAACATAGAATGTGACGGCAGATAAGAACCATTCGGCCCATCTAGTCTGCCCAATTTTCTAAATACTTTCATTAGTCCCTGGCCTTATCTTATAGTTAGGATAGCCTTATGCCTATCCCACGCATGCTTAAACTCCTTTACTGTGTTTACCTCTACCACTTCAGCTGGAAGGCTATTCCATTTATCCACTACCCTCTCAGTAAAGTAATACTTCCTGATATTATTTTTAAACCTTTGTCCCTCTAATTTAAGACTATGTCCTCTTGTTGTGGTAGTTTTTCTTCTTTTAAATATAGTCTCCTCCTTTACTGTGTTGATTCCCTTTATATATTTAAATGTTTCTATCATATCCCCCCTGTCTCGTCTTTCCTCCAAGCTATACATGTTAAGATCCTTTAACCTTTCCTGGTAAGTTTTATCCCGCAATCCATGAACCAGTTTAGTAGCCCTTCTCTGAACCCTCTCTAAGGTATCAATATCCTTCTGAAGATACGGTCTCCAGTACTGTGTACAATACTCCAAGTGAGGTCTCACCAGTGTTCTGTACAGTGGCATGAGCACTTCCCTCTTTCTACTGCTAATATCTCTCCCTATACAACCAAGCATTTTGCTAGCATTTCCTGCTGCTCTATTACATTGTCTGCCTACCTTTAAGTCATCAGAAATAATCACCCCTAAATCCCTTTCCTCATATGTTGAGGTTAGGACTCTATCAAATATTCTGTACTCTGCCCTTGGGTTTTTACGTCCAAGATGCATTATCTTGCACTTATCCACATTAAATGTCAGTTGCCACAATTCTGACCATTTTTCTAGTTTACCTAAATCATTTGCCATTTGGCTTATCCCTCCTGGAACATCAACCCTGTTACATATCTTAGTATCATCAGCAAAAAGACATACCTTACCATCAAGACCTTCTGCAATATCACTAATAAAAATATTAAAGAGAATGGGTCCAAGTACAGATCCCTGAGGTACCCCACTGGTGACAAGTCCAAGCTTCGAATATATTCCATTAACTACAACCCTCTGTTGCCTGTCACTCAGCCACTGCCTTACCCATTCAACAATATTGGAATCCAAACTTAAAGATTGCAGTTTATTGATAAGCCTTCTATGTGCAACAGTGTCAAAAGCCTTACTGAAATCTAGGTAAGCAATGTCTACTGCACCACCCTGATCTATAATTTTAGTTACCCAATCAAAAAAATCAATAAGATTAGTTTGGCATGATCTCCCTGAAGTAAACCCATGTTGTCTCTGATCTTGAAATCCATGTGTTTTTAGATGTTCAACAATCCTATCCTTTAACATGGTTTCCATCACTTTCCCCACTACTGAAGTAAGGCTTACTGGCCTATAGTTGCCCGACTCCTCCCTATTACCTTTCTTGTAAATGGGCACAACATTCGCTAACTTCCAATCTTCTGGGACTACTCCTGTTAACAATGATTGGTTAAATAAATCTGTTAATGGTTTTGCTAGTACACCACTAAGCTCTTTTAATAGCTTTGGGTGTATTCCATCAGGTCCCATTGACTTATTTGTCTTTACTTTTGACAGTTGAAATAGAACCTCTTCCTCTGTAAACTCACGTGTAATAAATTACTCATTTATCCTTTTTCTCAACTGAGGTCCCTTTCCTTCATTTTCATCTGTAAATACAGAACAAAAATATTCATTGAGGCAGTCAGCTAGACCTTTATCCTCTTCTACATACCTTCCTTCTTTTGTTTTTAATCTAACTAATCCTTGTTTTACTTTTCTTTTCTCATTTATGTATCTAAAAAATGTTTTCTCCCCCTTTTTTACTGACTGTGCTATTTTCTCTTCTGTGTGTGATTTGGAAGCTCTTATAACTTGCTTAGCCTCTTTCTGCCTAATCTTATAGATCATTTTGTCTTCCTCACTCTGGTTTTTTTTATAATTCCTAAATGCTAACTTTTTGTTTTTAACTATTTTGGCCACATCTGCGGAGTACCACAGTGGTTTCTTGAATTTTTTGCTTTTACTGACAAGCCTAATGCAATTTTCTGTTGCCTTCAATAGTGCAACTTTTAAATAATCCCATTTCTCTTGGACTCCATTTAAATTGCTCCAGTCTGATAATGACTCCTCTATCCATATTCTAATTTTAGAAAAGTCTGTTTTTCTAAAGTCTAAAACTTTTGTTTTTGTGTGGTGTGACTCAGTCATATTCTTATATTAAACCACACTGACTGATGATCACTGGATCCTAAACTTTCACCTACAGTAATATCTGATACCAAATCTCCATTTGTTAACACTAAATCTAGTATGGCCTCTTTACGAGTTGGCTCCTCAACAACTTGTTTTAGAGACAATCCCAGTAGGGAGTTTAGAATATGTGTGTTCCTGACACAAGTAGCTAATTTTGTTTTCCAATTTACATCAGGAAGATTAAAGTCACCCATGATGATAACCTCCCCCTTCATTGTCATTTTAGCTATTTCCTCAACTAGTAGATTATCTAACTCTTCAATCTGTCCTGGGGGCCTATAAATCACACCTACACGAGTTACTGTGTGATTACCAAATTCTAACGTAGCCCAAATGGACTCTATGTTTGCCTCACTAACTTTTATTAGGCTAGATTTTATGCTATCCTTTACATACAAGGCTACCCCTCCCCCTTTCTTGCCTTCCCTATCTTTCCTGTATAAAGAGTACCCTGGTATTGCTTTGGCCCAGTCATTTTTCTCATTGTACCATGTCTCAGTAACAGCGACTAAATCTACACTATCAGTTGCCATTATTGCCACAAGTTCATGGATCTTATTCCCTAAACTGCGAGCATTTGTAGACATGACTCTAAGCTTATCATTTTTTAACACACTTGCTACAGGCACCTTCTGTCCTTGTTTTGGGGGACAATTGGATTGATGTTTTATCACCCTTTTGCCCCCCCTCCTAGTTTAAATACATCCTAGCAAAACCTCTGAACTGCTCACTGAGAACATTTGTTCCCTTTTGAGAAAGATGCAAACCATCTTTTTTGTTCAGCTTATCTCCATTCCAAACAGAGCTACCATGAGAAATAAAGCCAAATCCTTGCTCCCGACACCATTCACCAAGCCACAAATTAAAGTCCCTAATACGCATCCGCCTGTCGTTCTGAGTGTTATGCACAGGCAGAACTTCAGAGAATGACAGTGTGGAAGCAACCTGCCGTATATCATTGGCAAAAACACTAAAAACTTCCTTAACCTCTGAAACCTCATTGCAAGCCAAGTCATTTGTCCCTAGATGGACAAGTACATCCAATTCCCCTTCCTGCTTTGCTTGCTTAACAATATTACAGATACGTCTCCTGTCTCTGTGAGCAGTAGCTCCGGGAAGACACCTCACAAGAATGGGTAAGGCAGTGGCTGAGTGACAGGCAACAGAGAGTTGTAGTCAATGGAGTATATCTTGTCACCAGTGGGGTACCTAAGGGATCTGTACTTGGACCCATTCTCTATAATATTTTTATTAGTGATATTGCAGAAGGTCTTGATGGTAAGGTATGTCTTTTTGCTGATGATACTAAGATATGTAGCAGGGTTGATGTTCCAGGAGGGATAAGCCAAATGGCAAATGATTTAGGTAAACTAGAAAAATGGTCAGAGTTGTGGCAGCTGACATTTAACATGGATAAGTGCAAGATAATGCATCTTGGACGTAAAAACCCAAGGGCAAAGTACAGAATATTTGATAGAGTCCTAACCTCAACATCTGAGGAAAGAGATTTAGGGGTTATTATTTCTGATGTCTAAAAGGTAGGCAGACAATGTAACAGAGCAACAGGAAATGCTAGCAGAATGCTTGGTTGTATAGGGAGAAGTATTAGCAGTAGAAAGAGGAAAGTGTTCATGCCATTGTACAGGACACTGGTGAGACCTCACTTGAAGTATTGTAGACAGTACTGGAGACCGTATCCCCTGAAGGATATTGATACCTTAGAGAGAGTTCAGAGAAGCGCTACTAAACTGGTTCATGGATAAAACTTGGAGGAAAGCTTGGAGGAAAGACAAGACAGGAGGGAAATGATAGAAACATATAAATACATAAACGGAATCAACACAGTAAAGGAGGAGACTATATTTAAAAGAAGAAAAACTACCACAACAAGAGGACATAGTCTTAAATTAGAAGGACAAAGGTTAAAAAAAAAATATATCAGGAAGTATTACTTTACTGAGAGGGTAGTGGATAAATGGAATAGCCTTCCAGCTGAAGTGGTAGATGTTCACACAGTAAAGGAGTCTAAGCATGCGTGGGATAGGCATAAGGCTATCTTAGCTATAAGATAAGGCCAGGGACTAATGAAAGTATTTAAAAAATTGGGCAGACTAGATGGGCCGAATGGTTCTGATCTGCTGTCACATTCTATAAGTGCTTATGCCATTGTACAGAAGTGAGACCTCACTTGGAGTATTGTATGCAGTACTGGAGAACGTATCTTCAGAAAAATATTGATACTTTGGAAAGAGTTCAGAGAAGGGCTGCTAAACTGGTTCATAGATGTCAGGATAAAACTTACCAGGAAAGGTTAAAGGAACTTAACATGTATAGCTTGGAGGAAAGACGAGACAGGGGGGATATGATAGAAACATTTAAATACATAAAGGGAATCAACACAGTAAAGGAGGAGACTATATTTAAAAGAAGAAAAATTACCACAACAAGAGGACATAGTCTTAAATTAGAGGGGCAAATGTTTAAAAATAATATCAGGAAGTATTACTTTACAGAGAGGGTAGTGGGCGCATGGAATAGCCTTCCAGCTGAAATGGTAGAGGTTAACACAGTGAGGGAGTTTAAGCATGCGTGGGATAGGCATAAGGCTATCCTAGACTTAAGAGAAGGCCTGGGACTAATTCAAATATTTAAAAAATTGAGCAGACTAGATGGGCAGTCTAGCGGTCGGTCTAAATTTTAACAGGGTTCCGTTTCTCTAAACCTCCACAGATCAAAGTGATATTTGGACAGCTTGGGCGCTCGACCAAGAGCTATCCAGGCATAACACGTTTTTATGAGATTTAAGGTTTTTTTTTTAATGTATATTGCTCTGTATCTAGGAGATAATAAAATTAGTGAGCCTTGACTCAATTAACTCCCAGACACAGAGACACCTGGGCGGGATCTGTGTGCATTGGGTTGACACTCCGTCTCCTCCAATGTGAAACAATAGTGGGAAGGTAATGCTAATGCCTTCCTATTGGGATTTAACTGATGCTGTATGTCTGCATGCAGAGCATGAGGACGTCCAGCATCAGTTAGGTGAAAAAGTCACCTAGCCACTAGGAAGTGCCTCCAGTGGCTGTCTGATTGACAGCCTCTAGAGGCAGTCTTAGTCCTGAAATATAGAAATTACAGTTTCTCTAAAACTGCAATTAATTTAATTGCAGGACAAAGGGAGACAAGGACACTGATATGAAGCGGTCTGGCTGCCTATAGTGTCCATTTGATAAGATAAATGGAACATGTTCGTTATGATGAAAGGTTAGAAAATGTGTAATTGTTTATTATAGATAATAAACACATCCCAGAAGGTTATAATATAAATATAGAATTATGTAGCAAGTCAGTATAAACAGCTCTTTGATGATGTGCACATTAATAGAACTGCACAACTGATAATAAATCAATATTTTTTCCTACAGCTGAAGAAAGAAGTCTTGACAATGAGAGCATTAAATAAATCTGTGGAATATTGACCTAAAAAGGTTGTTTTACTGATTTGCTAAATATTGTTAAAAAATTTAAAATGCTTTGGCACAAGAGGACATTCCCGACTATTTAATATGTGTTGTATTAAAAAATATGGTTGACTTTGTCAAAATTGACTTGCATCTTTGAAGCCAAGGGGGATATTTATAGTATAGTATGGTGGCCCATCTTGACTTTTATGGCTGCAAATAATTCATTTAATTGTATGGGTCGGTTTAGAAGGATTTTCTATGTGTCAGTTTTGTTAACATTATTTGTCAGGTATTTTCCCGGAGGGCTAGTAGGGTCTCATGCAGAATTGTTATTAGAGGGAATGATATATAGAGAAGTATAGAATTTTTGTTCAATTTCTTCAGATTTGCAGGGTAATATTCCTGAGGTCTTTTTAATTTTTGAGATAAAAGTTTGCTGCTGTTGTTGTTTGAGTGTCTTTGCAAGGTACTTCTCACATTTATTGCCATGCTGATAATAAACCTTTTTTTAGTAAGTATGAGGAAGCATTTGACCTTAGAGCCTAGTAGATTTTTTAAGTTTCCATTAAAATCACCTCCTATCACTATAACACCCTCAGAAAAATTATCAGTTTGTCTAGGATCTTAGCTAGGGATGTACATTGTTTGAAGTTAGGCAGATATACATTACCAAAAGTATATATTAGAGGGTAACAAAATGAGAGTTCCCATGACACTCAGTACTGGGCAGGTAATGATGGTGTTCACGTTTGTATGATAATATGGAGGAATTAATTATATGGTCTAGGTAAAATACGATTCATTTGAGTAGAAGATAAGGTGGTTGGTTTCAATGGAAGGTTAGGGTAGAGAGGACTTAACTTAGTCCTTTGGAGTGTAGAGGGCAGGTATTGAACCCAGAGTAAAATTCTGAAGTCCACAGATAAGTGTGGTAAGATGAATACTGTGTTGAGGTCTTAGTCCAGAGCTGTCTTGGTTTGATCAGTGTTGATAAATCCCCATACCACACCAGGATGTCCAGAATCAGCAGTTGAAGTTGTTTTGAAATTTCTGGTATATCCTCTGGACTTGCAATGGTATGTGATTCTTTAATTAAAACCTGGCAAGCTGACTAGGAATCTTCAGTGATACTCAAGGCTGAGACTTTTAATAGCCTTCTGTCTTGTAAGGTAGAACAAGTGAGATCCTGGTAAATGGTAATAGTGTGGTTATTAAATTTCACCAGGACTACTGCTGGGTCTTCCTCAGAAATTCCTCTTTAAAAGCAAAATAATGAAGCCTGCAGACTATGTCACATGGACTATCCTTGGAGGCTGATTTAGGTCTCAGTGCTCAGTGAGCAATATCAAAGGCTACTGCTACAGGGTAGCATGCTTCTGTTAAAAATGATAGTCAAAGTATGTATAACATTTTCAGGTCCATCGATCTCCAGGACCCTGATGACTCAAGTTTTTTCTGCTGCCTCTGTTGTCTACATATCTGTGTAGGAACTATAACTGATTTTCTTGTGGGACCGGTTGCTTTATAGGATTATGTTGTTTAGTGTGGTATCTCTTTCTTTTCAAGTCCTGTGAAACTTGCCCTCCCTTCTCCATGCTTACTCCTAATGTCATTGTCATTGTTTTTGTAATTGTGTAAGGTCATTTCCAGGTCGCAAAACATTACAGTAAAGTCAGCTTTGGTAGGAAGCTGTTGTAGTAGGGAACAGAGTTCATTTCGTGTGTCCTCAAAGTGGCTAGACATGGAGTTCATCTCTCCTCTGCATGCCGCACCGCCACTGCCATCTTGCTCTTCTGCATGTGCTGTGCAGGATCAGTTAGAAAACATTCATCTGTGCTGTATTAGTTTGTGTCATGGCCTTTTAATTTTGGTGGTCGCTTGCTAGGCATCACCGATGTGAAGTGTGCCAAAATGTGTTTAGTGTTTCATGCATCAGAGCTCTGAAAACATGCAACCATCTCATTGCTTGGCCATTCACGATCCTCTTATTTTGAAATTTATCTCTGTAATTCCTCATTTTAATGTTATTTTTCTACTCTCTATTCCATTGATTTTACATGAGCTTGTGCATAGTTTATTTGTCCCACTATTCCTGACATTTCTTATTAAAACTGTCTTTAATTAAACCATTAAGCTCTTTATAACTCCTGTTGGGATAGAAAAACAAATCTACTTATTCATTATTGATTTCAAACAGCATGATCAGCTGCCACATTTCATCCTTGATCACATACACTGGAATGCCAAGCTTATTTAAAGTTTGACAAATAAATCTAATTTTTCATAATGTCTTTTTTTGTTACAAATTTTAGTTTAGGGAAGACGATGTAATATGAATTCAAATTTACAATTAACTGAATTTAAACAGGTCAATTTGTTTTATTTTCAGCAAGTAAAATTAACTTTTATGAACAGAAGCAGGTATTCATATGGAGGTCTACTTAACCCCTTAAGGACGGAGCCAAATGTACACGTTGTGAACAAAACAAAATGTAAACAAAACCTGGCATTTGCGCTACATGTCTGTCCAACCGTAATACACCTCTTTCATAGTAAATGCACCCACCCTTATTATATATCATTTTATTCAGGGGAAACAGGGCTTTCATTTAATATCAAATATTTAGCTATGAAACATAATTTAATATGAAAAAAATGGGAGAAAATACGATTTTATTGGATTTTTTTAGTTCTACATGACAATTAAACGGTCAGTGTCATAATACGGTTTGCTTTTACTGCAATAAAATACACATATTTGTATTCAGCAAAGTCTCACGTGTAAAACAGTACCCCCTATGTACAGGTTTTATGGCGTTTTGGGAAGTTACAGGGTCAAATATAGCACGTTACATTTGAAATTGAAATTCGCCAGATTGGTTACGTTGCCTTTGGGACTTTATAGTAGCCCAGGAATGAAATTTACACCCATAATGGCATACCATTTGCAATAGTAGACAACCCAAGGTATTGCAAATGGGGTATGTCCAGTCTTTTTAGTAGCCATTTGGTCACAAACACTGGCCAAAGTTAGCGTTAGTATTTGTTTGTGTGAAAAATGCAAAAAAAGCCAATTTTGGCCAGTGTTTGTGACTAAGTGGCTACTAAAAAAGACTGGACATACCCCGTTTGCAATACCTTGGGTTGTCTACTATTGCAAATGGTATGCCATCATAGGGGTAATTTTCATTCTTGGGCTACCATAGGGTCTCAAAGGCAACGTAACCAATCTGGCGAATTTTAATGTGAAAAAATGAAACGCAAGCCTTATATTTGACGCTGTAACTTTTGAAAACACTATAAAACCTGTACATGAGGGGTACTGTTGTACTCGGGAGACTTCACTGAACACAAATATTTGTGTTTCAAAACAGTAAAAAGTATCATAGCAATAATATTGTCCGTTTAATGCTGTTTGTGCGTGAAAAATGCAAAAAACGTCACTTTTACTGGCGATATCATCTTTGTAATACATTTTACTGTTTTGAAACACTAATATTTGTGTTCAGCGAAGTCTCCCGAGTAGAACAGTACCCCCCATGTACAGGTTTTAGGGTGTCCTAGAACGTTACAGGGTAAAATACAGTGCTAGCAAATTAAATTCCCTTTACTTTCGGCATGGGTTGTCATGCAGGTCCTGCTAATTGTAATTAATAAAGATACCTAATTATGTAAAAATATTACATAAATATATATGTAGAATCAATATATGTATATATATACGTATGTGTATATATATGTATATATCTATATAATTTTTTAAAAATATTTTTATTTATATATAGGTATATATATAGTGATATATACGTATATATTTATGTGTATAGATATATATATTATTTCGTTCTATGTGTATTTTGATATATATATATATATATTAATTTCACAATACAGTTAGAACGAAATAACACACATCTATATATTTTTAATTATTTATTTTTAATTATTTTTGTAATTTTATTTTTTAACGTATTTACATTTTAATTTTTTTTATAATATATATAAATATATATATAACAATAATTATATATATATTTAATCAGTATCAGTATACGTGTAATTTGATATTAATATATATATATAATTATATATATATTAATAGTAAAATACACCTAGACGGTGTACATGTGTGTATGTATATGTGTATATATATACTTTGATCATATATATATAATATATATATATGATCTAAGTATATAATATTTATTTTTTTACACTATTTATTTATTTCATTTTTATTTTCAGCCAGCAGGGGGACCACCTGTCATTACAGGCAGCCCCCCTGCTGGCAATACAGAAGCCAGCTATCCCCGGCCATGTGATTGTGGGGTC